>JAWZYV010003369.1:0-69305 GCA_038373885.1 Cheiracanthium punctorium | reverse complement strand
GAATTTGTGTGCTTGGCAAGGCGTTGTCGTTTACGAATGCACCCAGTCTGGTTGTCGAAAAGGGCACTACGGATTTTAGTGACTAATTTTAAGCAGAAATCCGTAGTCTTGAAATGTTTCATGAACAATTTACTAATTTAAAATAATTACAATATTTCTTCTCTTACAAAGTTATATATTATCAAGGTTACCACAATAAACCATTCATCGTCAATTTGGGCGCAAAAAAAATGTAGGCTGTATATTGAAGCTTAGTGAATTTCTTACGACAGTTCCACATATAAAATATAGTTTTTAATAATAATTGATACATGTCGTGAATAATAAAAATTTCACATGTATCTTTCAAACTGCGTGCTTTTCGAAAAATGGATGAGAAATCCACAAAACTTCTGTAGGAAACTTAACAAAACTGAAGTGCGAGAGCTAAACGAAAGAAATAAACCTGAAACGCAGTTGCAAATCTAAAGTAATGGACTACGCATGTCCGGTACGCTGGCGGAAACGACCTGCAAACGCAACATGACTTCTCAGAAATACGGACTCTGGTTTTCCTGGGACATTTAGTTTCGGAATTGATTGCTTCTTTCAAAGAACCCGCTTATAAATTCTCGTCGAATAAATTGGAAGACGGGTTTTACAAGCACAGAGAAAAGAAATTTAAACAGCCAGACGATTGAGGGGGAACTGAACCCATGACCGCTCGCTTAGGCCATTATCGTGGAGTAGGATAGGCTCTTAACCTGTAAGTCGCCCGTCCCTAAGTTACGTATTCACTTGATGTTCAGTTTCCGACGCATTCAAGGCAGATAAATGAACCTTAAAACAAAGTTGCTGCCGCAAAAATCAATTAGTACGCATGCCCGCGGTAGCACGGTAACCGACAGATTCTACCATCCCTCTCACAATACGTAACATTCTGTTTCTTAAATGTGAGGTACTCGAAGTCAAATTAAAAAATTTTTAACGCAGGTGCTGCTCTAAATTTATTGACTACGTACGCATGAGAGGTGTAAGACGTTAACCTGACCGAATCCACCTAACAAGTAAAAATACACCTTAAAAGAGCGCGACTCCTTACAGCCTTATTCACCAAACATTTAAAGAGCGTGCTA
The DNA here is from genome assembly GCA_038373885.1 of Cheiracanthium punctorium. Classification (NCBI taxonomy): domain Eukaryota; kingdom Metazoa; phylum Arthropoda; class Arachnida; order Araneae; family Cheiracanthiidae; genus Cheiracanthium; species Cheiracanthium punctorium. Next base: position 68,190 of record JAWZYV010003369.1, on the reverse strand, counting down.
GCACGTCACCACGAGCTACATCAAAGCTTGGTTGAAAATGGTATTCAGCAGGCCAAACACAAGGATTAGCACCAGGTCAGGGCCTGATCTACCACTCGAAATCTCATTCGACGAATTAGGAGGATTAACATCCAAAATAGCGCTAAAACGTGCTCAGAGAAGCTCACCCATGGTACTACGCGCTTTGGACTTAAGCATGGCGAACAGCGACTTTGAAGAGCTGGAAAATCTGAAAGCCTCAGAAGACATTTTTGCATGTACAGGGTGTCTCAAAAGGTCGCTTACAAACTTAACATGCATTTCTGTCATGTCATGATGAAGAAGATTTGCACAGGAACTTGTGCCCAGAAATGCACACGGCGACCGCTAGAGGGCGATGTTCGCATGCTTAAGGAAGCTACACCATTTCAACCTAGGATGTTGCCGAAGATGAATGAATTAGTTTATTAACTCAGAATCAGGCCCTGATTACCGCACACGCGAACTAGCCCTCGGCCTAGGGCCCCAAACTGATTAAAATATTTTTTTTTAAGTTCTTAAAAAAATGAGCACAAAAACATGAATGTGACTTAATTAAAAACAATGCAACAATTAAAAGTTGTCCCCCATTCCTGTTTTACATTTTGGGGACCATTTGAAAATCTTCTGAAATTGGGGACTGTCCCCGGAAAATGGGGACGTTTTGATCACCATTTTTTTATTCTTCAACAATGAGTGGAACTTTTCTACAAAATAATGTTATCAGTAAAGTTTAACTGAACATTTTAAGTAAGTACATTTTTGAGTAAAAATAATAAGATGATTTTTTAAAAATATGCATCACTACTTGCTCCTTGGTCTTTTCTCGTTACCGCCCCCCCCCTCTCTGCAAACGCATTGCGCCCCTCCGGTTGGAAACGCTGCTCTAAGCAACTAGTATAGATGACAGACCTTTAACCCATCCGTTCCCAGTGTCCCTTTTTTGGGACGGCGTTTTCGACATCAGTCGAAAGCATCATTAATGATAAAACAATATACACAGGGTGTCCCAAAAGGTGGGGTAACGGTCTTTCATTTCATTTATCGGACAGAGATATGTGGGCGGTGTCCATTGAAGGAATGTTCAAAATGAAGGTCGGGAATAAGAAATCCGTTAAGAAAAAAAATCTGGAGTGACTCCACTCGACTTTCCGAACACTTACGATTAAGATCATTGACCAAGCATTTAAATAAATTTAATCGATGAATCATTCAGACAAAATTCTATTATTCCAAACTGAGCTCATCGAATGACCGTTTAAACGCTAGCGCACTTTCAAGAATGTCTCCCCATAGGCTATAATGTAAAAGAAATCTTTGTCGTAGCCTGTAGTAAAACTATAATCATCTACACATCCAAATCAATACCGGTCTTGCGACTGGTGGTTTATAACATATATACCCAATTTTAGCTCCATCGAATGCCCGTTAGGAGCTATCGTGTTCACTCACACACACACACACACACATATCATCTCGTAAAAATAGCATACATGAATTCAGAAGACCTCCAAACGTGTCCATACACCCAAATCTCGAAGTCGAATTTTTTCAGGATGACCAATACATTGCTTATCACAGCAGGTACATGTTCGGAACGGCAACACAATGCCTCTGTGTTCAGCTTCAACTAACCCCTGCCACTCATCTTAAATTTGTATACGGCCCCCGTAACAGAACCCATCACATAAGTAGGCCACTTGTACCCATCTCCACCTAAACAGGTGGCCGACAAGAACCCGAGACCTACACCCCCACACAGGTGCCAGAGACAGGAAGACCCTCCAGATCGCTTGACTTGAACCACTTTCCCGTGGCCCTCGAAAGGAAAAAAAATAAAATCCACTTCGAAGGATCCCATTTCAGGGGTCGTACAAAATGACGAAGAAATTATTTTTTTGTCCACTTTAGCCATGAAGTTTATATTCAAAATCATGCATAGTCCCCGATTTCTTTCTATAAAGATATCTCTCAGATGCTTTTATGACGAAAGGCTCTAACTTGGTACATCCCCTCATGAGCGCTTAGGGGGCCAGTTACGCATGGGAATGTTTTTTTCTACGGGGTCGTGTACCCATTTAAAAAGGGTGACTTTTGAGAGAATTTTGAGAGAATGAACGAGAAAGATGAGACAGAGGCATTTTTGTGTCTACCACCACGCGAATCTTGATTTTCCGACCGTTATATTTCAATAATAACGCGCGAACAATTTGTTTTCAACGGACACGGCCCAACACCCACCACGCGCCGCCCACACCCTGTCTGACCCAAGCGCGCGAACATCTGGTAATCAATGATTCCTAATCGTCACCAGAACAACTCTCTTTCTTACTCTACACATATCCAGTCACACAGCACAGCAACTGACAAAACTCACAACGACAAGCGGTCGACCCGCGTTCAGTTATTTCGTACAACTCCACCAGGCGCACACAGACAATGACACCTCATCGCGTAACACACCAACAAATTACTCCCGCGGACTCCTCCTCAGCCTCCAGCCTTCCTCCAGCTCACTGAAGAGCCGCGTTCTCCACCACCACGGCCAACACACTACGTGATCTCTCACCACAAACCTCCAAGCGCGACACACTTCTCCCTCTCCAAGCCGTGCGCGCGATCTACACACATTACTCCCTCCCTCCCCGCGCACGCGGACTCACTCCTTGAGCCCTGATTCCGACAAGCATTCTCCCTCCCTCTCTATGATTCCACAATACCATCCTCAAGCGCCTTAAGCCCACACACAAAACGCACGCGCATGTCCTCTCAGCCCAAAAATGAACACATTCACTCCTTCACACAAAGCTCACACAATGCACGCCACACATACACCACTGCAAGCTCATACACTCCAAGCCGTCACAATGGCTACTAGGTCCCTAAACCTTAATACAAGATGTGCATAAAGTGCGACACACTCCCTAACACCAATGCTCCCCACCTCAACCCTCTACACATCCTCTTCCCTCGCCGATACCCGCTCCAAGCCACCCACTGTCCAGTAGAACTCCACGAGCGACAAGCTATTTCTCAACCCAGAGCAGAGCTCTCACACGCGATGAGAAACAATCGGTCTCCACACCACATGCCTAATACACTACAACATTCACAACATCAATCATTACAAACTGCAAGACCTCATCCCTGAAATCACGCGACGCTCACACACGAACTCCTCATCCACATCAAACTCGCCCCAACAACTTACACTAACTCTCACCTCCCCTATTACTATTCCTTCTTCTCTACACATACACAACAGCAGCGACCCTTCTACATAACACCCCCTCTTCTCCAACATCCACACACAACTACAACCAATCTTCACAACATCTCCCATACACAACCGAGCCTACAACTTCACTAAATTCATACAATCTCTCCACCACTCTTCTCTCCTCAAATAGGCAGACCTCCGCCGCCAACATCTTCCCTTTACAACAAATCATCTCTCAACAGAGAAACACATTGTAACTTTCTCATACAAAAAGAGCAAGAAACCATTCGCGGTAACAAAACGTCAGTCTGCAAAACTCTTCCTCGACCAGCCGAATCCACACACCACGTAACTTATCACTTAAGCACCGGATAACAAGCAACACCACAAGAAAATTATACTACAATATAAAATACCAAACAACACACAAACTCTACAAACCCCACATCAACAATTCACACTTTCAGATCTCTCTACTCACCTCACAAACCGCTCCTACACAAACACATGCTTCTAAAAATAAACTTTCGACACCAAGCGCGAAAGGACCGCTACAACACATGGCGATCTCTAGATGCGTCAGGGCGCAAAGCGAATAAGCGACGACGAAAACTTTCGCCAATCACAATTGTATACATAGAGGGTAGAGGTGAATGAGTAGCTGACAACTCCAGCAGACTTTAAACTCTGACTCGAGATATCCAAACTGAAGGACACGATAAGCAAAGCAAGCATATCGCGTCTCTCATTCTAACTTCTATCATAAATTACTAGCGTACATACTCTGATAGCAATCCCCAGCGTATCAGATCTCAACCCATTAAACTTAAATTATATAAAAAAAAACTTTTATATTAACAGCGGACTAATTCAGAGAAGAAACGAGTACGGACGTTCTTTAAGCTATATCTTAATCATCTTACAGCTGCTATAACAATATTCACACATCTCAATGCCACCAAAGGAGCCGGACTCATTCGCCTAATTTCTCTCTCTACTACATATGACCGATACTCACTCAAACAGTTTAGCAATAGAACTCTCAAAATAACAAATACTATTTAAAATATATAACACTCGATGACACAGCTAAAACAACATAACAGCGAAGCTGTCTAAAGATGAGCATGACGAGCAATAAAACTAAACTATAAATAGAAGAGATCCTCAACACAACTTAATACTAAACAAAAAAATAATCTACAGCTGACGAAACCCTACATAACGCATATTAACTGCACCCGAAGTCTCTATCGGAGCTTGACACAGCGAACAACTCAAATAATAAAAAAATAATTTATTTACTCTCCTCTGTACAATCTATGCCGCAGCCCGACGAAGACCCTGTACAAGCTAGACAATGCATAAAATACAGCAGCTCGTCAAAGCCAACACACTTAATGCTAATATCCTATGTAATCATTCTAGAAGAAAGAGATGAGAAACGTAACAGAAGAGAATAACGTAAGTCATAATACCCACCGACAATCCTCTTCTCTACACCCTCTTACTCTCTGAATTCACACACACAACTTAATTTATATCCTCTCTATATATATATACATCTCCTCTTATTATTTACACATAATAAGAACTATACAAATAGCGAGTGTTTGATTGAGTGTGATCCTTCTCTCCTCTCTTGCACTACCGATTTAATTTCTCTCTCATTTTTTACATTTAGATAACTCACATGACTGCGTGATAACTCACGCAAGAGAACTACATGAAAAGAAAAGACTACTTATAGTCTAAATCCTATAACACTGATAATAAATTATATATTATAAGAATTAAATAACTAATAAACAGCTTTGCGTCAGTAGCGATATAATAGTAGTAACTCTCCTAAAAGTTGATTAGACAAAATCTAACAACTTCAGCTTTTCTCTTATTGATTTCTCCTTGAATTCTTGGCTTACATTGTTGCGCGTGCGGAGAATGATATGGTCTTATTATTGAGTCGTCATTGGCTTTGAGCGTGCTCGCGATTTAGAGTAGTGAGGGGTTGTTTGTTTATTCGGACTCATTGTGAATAAGTGGATTAGTAAAATATCTATACGGACTGTTAGACATGAAGGGTTAAATTTTATTTCTATTCTCTTCTAGTGTGATTCATTAAAGAGTATATTTTGTTTTGTGGAGTGAATTAATTTGATTAAATTTTTTTATGAGATAAAGCGTCAGTTCTAATTAATTTATTATTGACAATAGTATAACTGGAAAAACACGCATCTGAGAGGTAAGACATTTAAGAGTGTATAGTCTATCAACTAACACCTACATGAAAAAAAAGAGAAGTGTGTAGTTGAGATCTTAGATTAGAGAAAAAATAGTAGAATTTAATTTTTATTTTTTATTTTTTGTGTTTTGGACACCTAAATGTTTTGGACATTTGTAGTACTCCAGTTGGGTTTTGAGTGAGTTTTTTAGAGTAGATGTTTGAGTGAATAAGAAATTTTGGTGTATGTTGTTTGAATGGTCGTGTAAGGTAATAGCTAGTGATGAGAAGTCAGTGGTGAGAATATGATGAGGAGTAAGAAGAAGTCATAAAAGATATGATCTCTTTGTTTGTCCTGATTATTTGGTTATTGAATAGTCGATTGTTTTAAATCTGTTAGTAGTTTTATGAGTTGTATAGTGTGAGTATATATTGTGAATAATAGGTTGTATCTTTTGGGTTAGAATTTATTTTCGTAGTCGGATATGAGATATTTTTTTTGTGATGAGTTGTTCATGATTTTGTTGTGAGTTGAGTGGTAAGGGTTGAGGTGGGTGATAGTGTTGTTTGGGTGAGAGTTGTGAGTGTGGGTAGAGTGTTATGAGTTGGGGTGTGTGTTGTTCTCTGTGTTCGGATTATGTAGTTGTGTGAGGTGATTAGGTGTATATGGATGTGTATGTTGTGCCAGTAGTGGTTGTAATTTTGGATGGGGTGATTTTGATTTAGTGTGAGGTCTTGTTGTAGTCTTGAGTAGGTGAGGGTATGAATTGAGAGTGGGGTTGGGGGAGTGATGAGGTGCTATGTCTGTTTGTTTGTGTGTTTATTGGGTTTTGGTGGTGTTTGATTAGGATGAGTGGTCTGTTGGTATGAGGGTGTGAGGGGAAGGTAGTGGTTGTTGTTGGTATGTGTTGTGATGGGTGATATGAAGGTGGTGAGTGTAGAATGTGTGAGTGTGAGTCGGGGTGTGTGTTAGTTTGTGGGTGATTATGTGTAAGGGGGTTGGTCTGGTTGGTATGAGGGGAGGATGGTTGTTAGGGTTGTGGTGTGTGATTTGGGTGGTGTTGGGTGTGGGGGTGGGTGGTGTGGGGGTGGGGGGGGGGGTGGGGTGGTGTGGGGTGGTGGTGGGGGTGTGGGGGGGGGGGGTGGTGGGGGTGGGGTGGGGGGGTGGTGGGGGTGGGGGGTTGGGGGGGGTGGGTGGGGGGTGGGTGGTGGGGGGGGGGTGGGTGGGTGTGGGGGGGGGGTGTGGGGGGGGGGTGGGGGGGGGGGGGTTGGGGTGGGTGGTGGGTGGGGGTGGGGGGGGGGGGGGTGGGGTGGTGGGGGGTGGGGTGGTGGGGTGGGGGGGGGTGGGGTGGGGGGGGGGTGGTGTGGGGGGGGGGGGTGGTGGGGGGGGGGGTGGGGTGGGTGGGGGGGTGGGGGGGGGGGGTGGGTGGTGGTGGTGGGTGGGTGGGGGGTGGGGGGTGTGGGGGGTGGGGGTGGGTGGGGGGTGTGGGGGGGGGGGGGGGGTGGGGGTGGGGGGGGTGGGGTGGGGGTGGGGTGGGGGGGGGTGTGTGGGGTGTGGTGGGGGTGGGGGGGTGGGTGGGGGGGTGGTGGGGGGGGGGGGTGGTGGTGGGGGGTGGGGGTGTTGGTGGGGGTGGTGGGTGGGGGTGGGGGGTGGGGGGTGTGGGGGGTGGGGGGGGGGTGGTGGTGTGGGGTGGTTGGGGGGGGTGGTGGGGTGGGTGTGGGGGGTGGTGGGGTGTGGGGGGGGGTGGTGTGGGGGGTGTGGGTGGGTGGGGGGGTGTGGGGGGTGGTGGGGGGGTGGGGGGGGTGGTGGGTGGGGGGTGGGGGTGTGGGGTGGGGTGGTGGGTGGGGGGGTGGGGGGGGGGGGGTGGGTGGGGGTGGTGGGGGGTGGGGGTGTGGGGTGGGGGGTGGGGGGGGTGTGGGTGGGGGGGTGTGGTGGGGGGTGGGGTGGGGGGGGTGGGGTGGGTGGTGTGGGGGTGGGTGGGGGGGGGTGGGGGGGTGTGGGGTGGGTGGGGGTGGGGGGGGTGGGGGGGTGTGGGTGGGGGGGGGGTGTGGGGGGGTGGGGTGGGGGGGTGTGGGGGGGGGGGGGGGGTGGGGGGGGGGGGGGGGGGGGGTGGGGGGGGGTGGGTGTGTGGTGTGGGGGGGGGGGGTGGGGGGGGGGTGGTGGGGGTGGGTGGGGGTTTGTGGGGGGTGGGGGTGGTTGGGTGGTGGGGGGGGGGGGGGGGGGGGGGGGGTGGGGGGGGTTGGGTGGTGGGTTGGGGGGGGGTGGGGGTGGGTGTGGTGTTTGGGGGTTGTGGGGGTTTTTTTGGGTGGGGGGGGGTTTTGTGTGTTTGGGGGGTGGGGTGGTTTGGGTGTTTGGGGTTTTTGTGGGTTGTTTGTTTGGGTTTTGTTTTGGGAGGTTGGTCACGATTTGAACGGGGGAAATGGGTTGTCGTTGGGAGGGTTAAGGTTGGTAGGAAGTTTATTTGCGATGGTGTGGTTTTTGATGTGTACTTCGTTTTAGGGTTGGGTTATACCTGTATTTTGTGCTTATAGTTCATAGTGTGTACAAAATAATAATATTCCGAATAATCAGCCGCCGAATAATAAAATGATTCGCCGTTTCAGTGCGTCCTCAGCGGTTGAAATATATAATTAAAATTTATTTTTCTTAGTTAAATGCTAGTTGCTTGTGTTATCTTAATGTTTTCTCTAGCATTCCTCACTAAACCACCCACCGAATCCACTATCCAGTAAAAATATAAAAGAAAATTCTTCACGAGTGGCTCACTCAAATAGTGAACCTACGTTTTTATGAAACCTATGTTAGGCTTTAATTATTGCAGAGGAGCAAAATCAAATAGTAGGTAATCTGTAAGGGTGGGTGTCTACAGTAAACGATCATCACCCTTCAGGGCCAAGGGTAAGGGGATAAATAGGCGTCTCTTTTGAAAGATCGTTGTTTTTTTACTAGGGAATGCAATCCCGCACCGTTTTTCGTTTCGCGGGATTTCGGGATCGGGACTTATGGATCCCGCGGGTTTGACACTTCATCCAGCTAAGAATTCATTTCAACAGAGAAAAATAGGGAAAAAATAAGATTTTAAGTAGCATGAAGTTAAACATTAATAGTAATAATTAACGATATTTGATAACAATTAGTACAATAACTTACAGAAATGTGGTAATTATAGTTATGATATTCAAAATAATATACTTAGTTCTTAGTTGCTAAAAAAGAACGTAAAAAAGGAAATGTGCATGTGTGTGTGTAAAGAGTCACTCGTCATACTAGTTTTGATTTAATTTTAGTAAAATAGTTAAAAGCGTGAATTAAAAAAAAATTAAAACCTAAGATGAAAACTTTTTATAATGGATTCGTCATTGTTCTCTAAGAGAAAAGTTAGTTTGAAATATTTCTGTTCACTTGGAGACTGGGAAGTCAAAGAAAAATTTAGATGACATTGGATCCAGATTTCTGAATTATAAGAAAAATTAAAAACTTTAAATTGTGTAATTATTGATTCATGTGTTGTGAGATAACATATATACATATGCAACGGTATTAGGCCAATGGATGACTGGGAAGGTGGAGTTAAGTAGTCATAAAACTAAATGTATTGCTCATTTTTAATCCCGAATCCCGCGGGACTAGTCCCTCGAACATGTGTGCGGGATTCAGGGGGATCGCGCTCCCTGTTTTTTACAAGACATTGGAACATCGATTTAGAGACAACGGAACATCGATTTCAAGACATCGACGTTTTATCCATCGACGTGTTAAAACCGATGATGGTTTGGCATCTGTGTTTTTTTTTTTTACATAATTTATTGTGCACTTCATGCTTTATCAACATCTACAATATACAGAGTGTCCAGTGCTATTTCCTAAACTGTTAGTCAGAGACTCCTAGTTCCAATTGCAAAAATGCTTTAACCCTTTAAAGCACAGTGTTCCCGCTCTGGGAACACCCAACTCGGACGTTTGGACTGTTGCCAGTCACGAAGAATAGATTGGATTTCTATAAAAAGAGTGGCGGGTGACAGAGCTCCACGAGAATTCTTTATTTTTAGCACGTCCTTTCCCGTCAAAAAAGGGTCACGATTCTTTTGAACAGCACTGACATCGGCTGAAAAATGGAAGGACGCGAGAACAGCTGGATAGATGCATAGATTTAGGAATACCTAGATTGCTCATCCAATGTTCCTAATCGTGTGCTTTTTGTTGCCAAAAACGCACCCCATTTCTGCCACTATCATGGCTGCCGTCGATGTAAAATAGAACATTCATTGCATTACTTCAGAAAAAATAAATAAAGTTCGAGGAAAATATTTCGATACGAGTACTTTTTAAAATGCTAGATCGTTCTCAATATGATTGAAAAATACCATTATAATTTTAAGTTATTGCCATTCTGCGCATGCGCATTTGCCACCATCATGGCTACCCTTTGGAGGCAACAAGTTTTCTCTCGTTATGCTCAATCTTAGAGATTCCCTATATCTATGGATAGATGGCCCAATGCTGAAAAAAGGGCAGCCGTTGCCATCGCTCGACTTAACTACCAGCAAGAGGGCGGACGATCGAAACGTTTATCGCGTGCCGTATATCTAGAGACCCTTGTTTGACGACAGCGGGCTGTGTGTGTGGCACAGCCAGCTGTCGTCAAAAAAGGGTCTCTAGATCTACGGCACGCGATGAACGTTTCGATCGTCCGCCCTCTTGCTGGTAGTTAAGTCGAGCGATGGCAACGGCTGCCCTTTTTCAAGCATTGGAAAAGGGTTGCGCCTCAAAGGGTTAAACTGCATAATCCCCCCCCCCTCCCCCCCACACACTTTTTTTTAGGAATACACCACTAAAATAAACATGGAAAATGCATTGAAATTTTATAATGTAAACGTGGAGGAATATTACAGATTCGATTTGTTTAGAATAAAACATGCAACATACTTTTGTCGATGAAACACGGCCTTTTTTTCTAAAACAAGAAACAATTTTTAATTGCACTAAGATTCACAACTTACCTGTGAAACACAGGATACTTCATAAAAACATCCAAATAAAGCACAGCCGCAGAATTTTATCCAAGGACACAAAATAATCTTGCATATATAACGATCAAAGAGCGAGTTTACATTCACATTTACAGTGTTGTGAGGTGTGTGCTACAATCAAGTTCAAAATGCACTTGTTGCATTCGGAACACTTATTTTCTGGCTTGTGTGCTTGTCCGTAGAAGCCGCTTATAAGTCCTAGTCGAGTAAAGTGGGAAACAATAGAAACGTTTTTACTAACACACTGGGTGCATTCCTAAACGACAAATTCGTTGCACGAGTTCTCGTAAGAAAACTAGAATGCGTGTGTTTAGCGCTATAAGTGGCTATCAGTTTCTTTTGACTTTATGAACAACTTCAGTTTATTTAGTTTCGTTGCCTAGGTGACGTGTTTGTTTAAAATTCGCGAATGCGTTATTTTTGCTGAGGAGAGTTTTTAGCACATACTCCATATAAAATCAACAGAATTTTTAAAAGAAAGAGTGGCCATCATTGAAGTGCACAGATCAAAATTTAGAAATTTCAACTTCAACTTCATTTTTTCAAAAGTATTTCGCGAGAGAAGTTCAAATTACGCTCATAACGGTTTCAATCAACTTCAATCTCAACGCTAAAACATGCATTTTTGAATTGGCTATAATGAAAAATACAAGAAAATTATTATCTTTGAAAAATTATGTATCTTCGTAGCAGTTTCAAAACGTATGCATGATTTTCCTGCTCGAAGAAATAACATTTGCAGCTTCAGCAAACGTAAAATACTTTCCATAACAACGGGCGTCATTTCTTAACAACGTGCAGCAAGCGTGTCCTCTCAACAACTGGATGAAACTGCTGCGTGCTCAGTTTGAAACTCACCGCACTCAGTCTTGCATACGAACGCTCTAGTTTATTATCTGGATGTACTTAGTTTGGTTTGCGAACAACTTAGATGGAAACTCGTTGCACGAGTGTAACTGGTTTGTCGTTTACAAATGCGGCCAGAGACTCCTGAGAAAAAACCCCAAGGAGCCCCCTCTCCTCTGTGTTCTCCTTCTGACGTGGATTTATAAGCGGATTTCGGGCCAAGTACACAGCCGAAATACAATATAACGCAAAACAAAACAAAACAAACACTTCGTTTTTAAACCTCAGCCAACCAATGTGTAGCACAGTGATTAAAGCCACTGGCATTGGAAGATAGCTCAAGTGGAGGAACAGGGTTCTGTATTCTCGTGGGCCGTCGGTCTAGCGATCTGGAGTTTTGGGCGGTTTTCTAAAGATGTAACGTGAATGCGCGCTAGATACCCAGTAAAGTCCTCCCCCAAGGCATTTGCCCCCTTTTGTGTCTATCCTTTCTCTGACGTGGATTTATAAGCGGTTCCTCGTGAGCAAGCACACAAATCCGAATACATGTTCCTTCACAACAACAACAATAAACTTCAGCCGGTCGGCCATTGTTCTTAACCCTTTGAGACCTGGACTTTTTTCGCTACATTCGCACAAAAAAAGTATTTGATTGAAAGATGAATTTCCGATTATAGTTTCGAAATTAACTAATTAATTGTTTTGGTATAAAGCAAAAAATAAAAGAAATATTAGAAATTATTATTTTGTATATGATTTACTTCTTGCGAACGACAGTATTTTATATATGAAATAGACCCAGGATACACGTGTTACAGTCGAGAACTTTTTGAGAAGATGTACACCCCCCAAAAAAAGTATTCGTGTAAGAGAGAAATTTCCCTATTTTAGATTTGCGAATAATAATTGAGTTTTTGAAAAGCGCACAACTTGACTGAAATATGAAAAGTCATATTTATACATGGCCTAATTCATATTCTATCATAAACAATTTTTAATATACGAAACCAACGTAGGGAAATTTATCTCTTACTGGAATACTTTTTTGGAGGGTGTAGATCATCTGCACAATTATGCAAAGCCGATAAGGGCAACCTTTGAAAAGTTGCGGGCCAAACTATATAGGATGTTAGCGAAGTCTCGGGGCCGTATAATTGGGATCTATAGGGATTTTGAATGGTTTATATATGGGTCTTATACGTTCCGCCGGGCCACATCCGGCCCGAGGTTGCCCCTATGTGGTGCAAAGCCTTAGATTAGCGGTCTCCAGATCACAAGAGGCAATTGTGGAATTATTCCTGAGGACTATAGAACGCTCTGTCTATCGTCAAAATCGGCGACCTGCAGAACTGGCCCGTAAGCTAGAGCGCATTACTGGGGATGGGTACCGGACCTAAAGCAGAAACATTTTTGGATGGAGTTAAAAAATATGGGGGGGGGGGCAATACAAACGAATTTTCGATGTGTTTCGTGTCTTTTTCAGAAAAATGAAATCTGAAATCGCAATTCTGCTATCGTTCGATGTCAGCAAGTGGGTGAAAACGCACGCATGGGGTCTACGTTTTGACTACACAGCATACACCCTGGCTGGAGCGAGTTGAACTAATTCCATCCGTTGGGAAATTCAAAACTAGTTAAGAGGGGCAAAATCTTACTTTAACCCTTTAACGCGCGGTGTCCTCGCCGTGAGGACGTTTTGACTGTTGCCGCTCAAGAAGAATAGATTTGATTTCTATAAAAATAGTGGCAAGTGACATAGCTCTACGTGAATCCTTTACTTTTTAGCACCTCATTTCCCGTCAAAAAATGGTCACGATTCTTTTGAACACCACTGACATCTGCTGAAAAATGTGAGAACATCAGGATAGATTGCCTAATGCTCGAAAAAGGGCAGCCGTTACCATCGCTCGACTGAACGACCAGCAAGAGGGCGGACGATCCAAACGTTCATCGAGTGCCACAGATCTAGAGACCCTTTTTTTGACAACAGCTGGCTGTGCGGCACAGCCTGCTGTCGTCAAAAAAGGGTCTTCTCTCGATCTGTGACACACGATGGACGTTTCGATCGTCCGCCCTCTTGCTGGTAGTGAAGTCGAGGGATGGTAACGGCTGCCCTTTTTCGGGCATTAGGCAATCTATCCTGATGTTCTCACATTCTTCCATTTTTCAGCAGATGTCAGTGGTGTTCAAAAGAATCGTGACCATTTTTTGACGGGAAATGAGGTGCTCAAAAGGAAAGGATTCTCGTGGAGCTAGGTCACCCGCCACTATTTTGATAGAAATCCAATCTATTCTTCGTGACTGGCAACAGTCAAAACGTCAAAGTTGGGTGTTCCCAGAGCTTGAACACCGCGCGTTAAAGGGTGAAAGAAGACTGGCTAAGCTTAAAAAAAAAACATGAAGTCCAATTAATAGCGAAGGACATTTTCAAGTACCAATGGAGGAAGTGAAAGAAATTGAAGACATCGTAGAAACTCTTTGACTTAAAACATATATTTTAATTTTAAATGTTTACTATTTTTTCCTACGGAGCTGAGAATGAAAATTCCTAATCTATATAATAGCAATTAAATTTTTTAAAAGAAATCATTAATTATTTTTTATATAATTAAACTTAAGTTTGAATACATTAATAGAGCTAATAAATTCATTATATTAGTATCTGTGTTAATTTTAGTTAATAATTTCTTAAAGTACTGTTACTTAATATCACATGTTCTGTACATAACACAAGTAATTAGCTTTCATTAATTAAGGATACAGTTTTTAAAAATAATTTTAAAATTAATTAACAAATGCACGCATATTCCTCCATTTACCAAATAAATTTATTTGTGAAAATATTTCATAAATTCAGACAAAATCCAAACTGTTGAAGGTACTTTAAAAACATTTTGCGTTGTCAAGTACGTAACAAAATTTTATTAATGAATTCAAAAAAAAATATTTGGTTCAACAAAAAGAAACTTCATAGGAATCTAGTTCAGGTGGTATATATAACATTACAAGTAATATAAAGAAAAAATTAAAAATTCCTACTTAGGTTAACAAAGAAACATTTTATTTTAGTTACTTTTTATTAAATTTAATTAATTAATCCATCAATTAATTAATTATTGGATGCACGGCCATTTGTGAAGCAAGGGTCGATTTTGTTCATCCAGTTTGTTTGTTTAGTTTACTGTTTTCATTCATTTTTAATCTCACGTAACAGGATCTAAAATGAATTAATTAAATTTAATGAATGAATTAATATTTGAAAAAAATCTGTATTAACATCCAGAGTCATCCAATACAAGTTTTTAAAAAAAGTGCATTTCAACCTGAGTGGATGAAAAAATTTTTTTATTGACGACTCAAAATTTGCACAAGATATATATAGGGAGAGTGTGAACTAAAATAGTAGGAATTGAATAAAGCCATCTAAAGCCTGGACACAGGTAAAGTAAATAAAAAACTTTGTAAAAATCACACAACTCCTCTTACCTATAACATCTTATGTGTGTTTTTTACAAAGTTTTTTATTTACTTTACCTGTGTCCAGGCTTTAGATGGCTTTATTCAATTCCTACTATTTTAGTTCACACTCTCCCTATATATATCTTGTGCAAATTTTGAGTCGTCAATAAAAAAATTTTTTCATCCACTCAGGTTGAAATGCACTTTTTTTAAAAACTTGTATTGGATGACTCTGGATGTTAATACAGATTTTTTTCAAATATTAATTCATTCATTAAATATAATTAATTCATTTTAGATCCTGTTACGTGAAATTAAAAATGAATGAAAACAGTAAACTAAACAAACAAACTGGATGAACGGTATCGACCCTTGCTTCACAAACGGCCCTGCATCCAATAATTAATCAATAATTAATTAATTGATGGATTAATTAATTAACTTTAATAAAAAGTAACTAAAATAAAATGTTTCTTTGTTAACCTAAGTAGGAATTTTAAATTTTTTTTTATATTACTTGTAATGTTATAAGTACCACCTGAACTAGATTCCTATGAGGTTTCTTTTTGTTGAACCAAATATTTTTTTTCAATTCATTAATAAAATTTTGTTACGTACTTGACAACGCAAAATGTTTTTAAAGTACCTTCAACAGTTTGGATTTTGTCTGAATTTATGAAATATTTTCACACATAAATTTAATTGGTAAATGGAGGAATATGCGTACATTTGTTAATTAATTTTTAAATTATTTTTAAAAACTGTATCCTTAATTAATGAAAGCTGATTACTTGTGTTATGTACAGAACATGTGATATTAAGTAACATTACCTTAAGAAATTATTAACTAAAATTAATACAGATGCTAATATAATGAATTTATTAGCTCTATTAATGTATTCAAACTTAAGTTTAATTATATAAAAATAATTAATGATTTCTTTAAAAAATTTTAATTGCTAGTATATAGATTAGGAATTTTCATTCTCAGCTCCATAGGAAAAAATAGTAAACATTTAAAATTAAAATATATGTTTTAAGTCAAAGAGCTTCTACGATGTCCTCAATTTCTTTCACTTCCTCCATTGGTACCTGAAAATGTCCTTCGCTATTAATTGGACTTCATTTTTTTTTAAAGCTTAGTCAGTCTTCTTTAACCCTTTAACGCGCGGTGTTCAAGCTCTGGGAACACCCAACTTTGACGTTTCGACTGTTGCCAGTCACGAAGAATAGATTGGATTTCTATCAAAATAGTGGCGGGTGACCTAGCTCCACGAGAATCCTTTCCTTTTGAGCACCTCATTTCCCGTCAAAGAGTGGTCACGATTCTTTTGAACACCACCGACATCTGCTGAAAAATGGAAGAATGTGAGAACATCAGGATAGATTGCCTAATACTCGAAAAAGGGCAGCCGTTACCATCGCTCGACTGAACTACCAGCAAGATGGCGGACAATCGAAACGTTCATCGTGTGCCACAGATCGAGAGAAGACCCTTATTTGACGACAGCTGGTTGTGCCGCACAGCCAGCTGTTGTCAAAAAATGGGTCTCTCGATCTGTGGCACTCGATGAACGTTTGGATCGTCCGCCATCTTGCTGGTAGTTCAGTCGAGGGATGGTAACGGCTGCCCTTTTTCGAGCATTAGGCAATCTCCATGTCCTCGACGTTCTTCCATTTTTCAGCAGATGTCAGTGGTGTTCAAAAGAATCGTGACCATTTTTTGACGGGAAATGAACGTGCTAAAAAGTAAAGGATTCACGTGGAGCTATGTCACTCGCCACTATTTTTATAGAAATCAAATCTATTCTTCTTGACCGGCAACAGTCAAAACGTCCTCACGGCGAGGACACCGCGCGTTAAAGGGTTAAAGTAAGATTTTGCCCCTCTTAACTAGTTTTGAATTCCCTAACGGATGGAATTAGTTTAACTCGCACCAGCCAGGGTGTATGCGGTGTAGTCAAAACGTAGATCCCATGCGTGCGTTTTCACCCACTTGCTGACATCGAACGATAGCAGAATTGCGATTGCAGATTTCATTTTTCTGAAAAAGACACGAAACAGATCCAAAATTCGTTTGTATTGCTCCCTCCCCCCCCTTTTTCCTCCATCCAAAATGTTTCTGCTTAAGGTTCGTACCCATCCCCAGTAATGCGCCCTAACTTACGGGTCAGTTCTGCAGGTCGCCGAATTTGGCGATAGACAGAGCGTTCTATAGTCCTCAGGAATAATTCCACAATTGCCTCTGGCGATCTGGCGACCGCTAATCTAAGGCTTTACACCACATAGGGGCAACCTCGGGCCGGATGTGATCCGACACGGCTTTTGATCCGGCCCGGCGGAACGTATAAAACCCATATATAAGCCATTCAAAATCCCACATAGATCCCAATTATACGGCCCCGCGACTTCGCTAACATCCTATATAGTTTGGCCCGCAACTTTTCAAAGGTTGCCCATACCAGCTTTGCACAATTGTGTAGATGATCTACACCCTCCAAAAAAGTATTCCAGGAAGAGATAAATTTCCTACGTTGGTTTCGTATATTAAAAATTGTTTATCATAGAATATGAATTAGGCTATGTATAAATATGACTTTTTATATTTCTGTCAAGTTGTGCGCTTTTCAAAAACTCAATTATTATTCGCAAATCTAAAATAGGAAATTTCTCTCTTACTCGAATACTTTTTTTGGGGGGGTGTACCTCCTCTCAAAAAGTACTCGACTGTAAGACGTGTATCCTGGGTCTATTTCATTTATAAAATACTATCGTTCGCAAGAAGTGAATCGTGTATAAAATAATAATTTCTAATATTTCTTTTGTTTTGTGCTTTATTCCAAAACAATTAATTAGTTAATGTCGAAATTATAATCGGAAATTCATATTGCACTCAAATACTTTTTTGTGTGAATGTAGCGAAAAAAGTCCAGGTCTCAAAGGGTTAAGAACAATGTCCGACCGGCTGAAGTTTATTGTTGTTGTTGTTGTTGGAACATGTATTCGGATTTGTGTGCTTGGTCACGAGGAACCGCTTATAAATCCACGCCAGAGAAAGGATAGACACAAGGGGAGGGGCAAATGCCTTGGGGGAGGACTTTTTTGGGTATCTAGCGCGTATTCACGTTACATCTGGAGAAAACCGCCCAGAAAATTCCAGACCGCTAGACCGACGGCCCCGCGAGAGGACAGAACTCTGTTCCTCCCTTGAGCCATCTCCCAATGTCAGTGGCTTTAACCACTGTGTTACACATTGGTTGGCTGAGGTTTAAAAACGAAGTGTTTGTTTTGTTTTGCGTTATATTGTATTTCGGCTTTGTACTTGGCCCCGAAACCCGCTTATAAATCCACGTCAGAAGGAGAACACAAAGGAGAGGGGGCACCTTGGGTGTTTTTCTCGGGAGTCTCTGGCCGCATTTGTAAACGACAAACCAGTTACACTCGTGCAACCAGTTTCCATCTAAGTTGTTCGCAAACGAAACTAAGTACATCCAGTTTATAAACTAGAGCGTTCGTAT
Organism: Cheiracanthium punctorium; assembly: GCA_038373885.1. NCBI lineage: Eukaryota > Metazoa > Arthropoda > Arachnida > Araneae > Cheiracanthiidae > Cheiracanthium > Cheiracanthium punctorium. The sequence continues at coordinate 49,877 of JAWZYV010003369.1, read as the reverse complement.
GCAAGACTGAGTGCGGTGAATTTCAAACTGAAAACGCAGTAGGTTCATCCAGTTGTTGAGAGGACACGCTTGCTGCACGTTGTTATGAAATGGCGCCCGTTGTTGTGGAAAGTATTTTACGTTTGCTGAAGCTGCAAATGTTATTTCTTCGAGGAGGAAAATCATGCATACGTTTTGAAACTGCTACGAAGATACATAATTTTTCAAAAATAATCATTTTCTTGTATTTTTCATTATAGTCCATTGAAAAATGCATGTTTTAGTGTTGAGATTGAAGTTGATTGAAACCGTTATGAGCGAAATTTGAACTTCTCTCGCGAAATACTTTTGAAAAAATGAAGTTGAAGTTGAAATTTCTAAATTTGGATTTGTGCACTTCAATGATGGCCACTCTTTCTTTTAAAAATCCTGTTAATTTTATATCGAGTATATACTAAAAATTCTCAGCAAAAATAACGCATTCCCGAATTCTAAACAAACACGTCGCCAAGGCGACGAAACTCAATAAACTGAAGTTGTTCCTAAAGTCAAAAGAAACTGATAGCCACTTATAGCATTAAACACACGCATTCTAGTTTTATTACGAGAACTCGTGCAACGAATTTGTCGTTTAGGAATGCACCCAGTGTGTTAGTAAAAACGTTTCTATTGTTTCCCACTTTACTCGACTAGGACGTATAAGCGGCTTCTTCGGACAAGCACACAAGTCAGAAAATAAGTGTTCCGAATACAACAAGTGCATTTTGAACTGCCTGATTGTAGCACACACCTCACAACACTGTAAATGTAAATGTAAATTCGCCCTTTGATCGTTATATGCAAGACTATTTTGTGTCCTTGGATAAAATTCTGGGGCTGTGCTTTATTTGGATGTTTTTTATGAAATATCCCTGTGTTTCAGAGGTAAGTTGTGAATCTTAGTGCAATTAAAAATTGTTTCTTGTTTTAGAAAAAAAAAGGCTGTGTTTCATAGACAAAAGTGTGTTACATGTTTTATTCTAAACAAATCGAATCTGGATATTCCCTCACGTTTACATTTTAAATTCAATGCATTTTCCATGTTTATTTTAGTGGTGTATTCCTAAAAAAAAAAAGTGTGGGGGGGGGAATTATGCAGTTTAACCCTTTGAGGCGCAACCCTTTCCCAATTCTGAAAAAAGGGCAGCCGTTGCCATCGTTCGACTTAACGACCAGCAAGAGGGCGGACGATCGAAACGTTCATCGCGTGCCACAGATCTAGAGACCCTTTTTTGACTGAAAAAATCCCGTTAATTGAAAATGAGCAGCTGGCTGTGCGGCACAGCCAGCTGCGTCAAAAAAGGGTCTCTAGATCTGTGGCACGCGATGAACGTTTCGATCGTCCGCCCTCTTGCTGGTAGTTAAGTCGAGCGATGGCAACGTCTGCCCTTTTTTCAGCATTGGGTCATCTATCCATAGATATAGGAATCTCTAGATTGAGCATAACGAGAGAAAACTTGTTGCCTCCAAATGGTAGCCATGATAGTGGCATGCGCATGCGCAGAATGGCAATAACTTAAATTATAATGGTATTTTCAATCATTTGAGAACGATTTGTATTTTAAAAAGTACTCGTATCGAAATATTTTCCCTCGAATTTATTTATTTTTCTGAAGTATTGCAACGAATGTTCTATTTTACATCGACGACAGCCATGATAGTGGCGGAAATGGGGTGCGTTTTTGGCAACAAAAAGCACACGATTAGGAACATTGGATGAGCCATCTAGGTATTCCTAAATATATGCATCTATCCAGCTGTTCTCGCGTTCTTCCATTTTTCAGCCGATGTCGGTGCTGTTCAAAAGAATCGTGACCCTTTTTTGACGGGAAAGGACGTGCTCAAAAGTAAAGGATTCACGTGGAGCTCTGTCACCCGCCACTCTTTTTATAGAAATCCAATCTATTCTTTCATCGATTCCAAGACAACGGAACATCGATTTCAAGACAACGGAACATCGATTTCAAGACATCAGAACATCGATTTCAAGACAACGGAACATCGATTTCAAGACAACGGAACATCGATTTCAAGACATTAGAACATCGATTTCAAGACACGTGACTAGCAACAGTTCAAACGTCCGAGTTGGGTGTTCCCAGAGCTGGAACACTACGCGTTAAAGGGTTAAAGCATTTTTGCAGTTGGAACTAGGAGTCTCTGACTAACAGTTTAGGAAATAGCACTGGACACTCTGTATACTGTAGATTTTGATAAAGCATGAAGTGCACAATAAATTATGTAAAAAACACAGATGCCAAACCATCATCGGTTTCAACACGTCGATGTCTTGAAATCGATGTTCTGATGTCTTGAAATCTATGTTCCGTTGTCTTGAAATCGATGTTCTGATGTCTTGAAATCGATGTTCCGTTGTCTTGAAATCGATGTTCTGATGTCTTGAAATCGATGTTCCGTTGTCTTGAAATCGATGTTCTGATGTCTTGAAATCGATGTTCCGATGTCTTGAAATCGATGTTCCAATGTCTTGTAAAAAACAGGGAATGCAATCCCGATCCCCCTGTATCCCGCACACATGTTTGAGGGACTAGTCCCGCGGGATTCAGGATTTAAAACTGAGCAATACATTTAGTTTTATAACAACTTAACTCCACCTTCCCAGTCATCCATTGACCCAATATCGTTGCATATGTATATATGTTATTTCACAACATATGAATCAATAATTACAAAATTTAAAGTTTTTAATTTTTCTTATAATTCAGAAATCTGGATCCAATGTCATCTAAATTTTTCTTTAACTTCCCAGTCTCCCAGTGAACAGAAATATTTCAAACTAACTTTTTCTTAGCGAAAAATCACGAATTCATTATAAAAAGCTTTCATTTTAGGTTTTAATTTTTTAAATTCCCGCTTTTAATTATTTTACTAAGATTAAATAAAAACTAGTATGACGAGTGACTCTTTACACACACACATGCACATTTCCTTTTTTACGTTCTTTTTTAGCAACTAAGAACTAAGAATATTATTTTGAATATCATAACTATAATTTCCACATTTCTGTAAGTTATTCTACTAATTGTTATCAAATATCGTTAATTATTACTATTAATGTTTAACTTCATGCTACTTAAAATCTTATTTTTCCCCAATTTTTCTCTGTTGAAATGAATTCTTAGCTGAATGAAGTGTTAATCCCGTGGGATAAATAAGTCCCGATCCCGAAATCCCGCGAAACGAAAAACGGTGCGGGATTGCATTCCCTAGTAGAAAACAACGATCTTTCAAAAGAGACGCATATTTATCCACGTACCCTTGTCCCTCAAGGGTGATGATCGTTTACTGTAGACACCCACCCTTACAGACTACCTACTATTTGGTTTGGCTCCTCTGCAATCATTAAAGCCTAACATAGGTTTCATAAAAACGTAGGTTCACTATTTGAGTGAGCCACTGAAACGTGAAGAATTTTCTTTTATATTTTTACTGGATAGTGGATTCGGTGGGTGGTTTAGTGAGGAATGGTAGAGAAAACAACTAGCATTTAACTAAGAAAATAAATTTTAATTATATATTTCAACCGCTGAGGACGCACTGAAACGGCGAATCATTTTATTATTCGGCGGCTGATTATTCGAAATATTATTATTTTGTACACACTATGAATTATTAGCAAAAATACAGTATTACCTCCCTAAAACGAAGTCTCACTACAATGAATTTCTTCCTATAATGAAATTTGTTATCGGAACGTAACTCTAAGGCTTACAGACCCTTATTATCACATGGGCAAACCGGGACTTTGCCCAGGGCCTCCGGTTCGAAAGCGCCCCCAGTTTCAAATGTAGTTCTGAAATATTCTTTTATATGTCGAAATTTTATGGAAAAGAAAACAAATTTCATAGATGGGACCCCCAAATTTATGAATGCCTGGGGCCCCAAAGTTGGTCATAATCGGGCCCTGAAGGCTTAAATAACATTAAAAATACTCGCCATATAACGAAGTACTGGTCTCCCTAAAACGTTTTTTTTTTTTTTTTTTTTTTTTTGCCATGTTTGTAGAGTAGACACTTACATATATTTGTAGGGCCACGATGTTCTTCTGATAGAAAATTTATTCAATGATTTTATTTATTCAATGAGAAGTAAGAACGCATAAGATTAACAAATTTGTAATACACACTAATTTATTTTTAATTGAAAATCATAATACTTTTAAACCACAAATTAACTAAAATGTTTATAATATTTATTGAAATAAATGCAAAAATCCCCCTAATTTCTGTACAACGAAATTTTATGTATAGCGAATTTTTTTACTGGAACCAAGCGAGTTTCTTATAAGGAGATTCTACTGTCCAGATTTAATTTTTCTGAACAGCAGAGTAATCAGTGCTTGTGTAAACACGCCCATTTCTGTACAACTTAAGTTTAGTATACAGGCAATATCATGTAATATTCCTTCAAAATAGTTGAAGTTAAAAACAACTTAATAACTGATACTCATATCTGGAAATAAACTAAAAATGTTAAAAAGTAAAATAATGAAAAATAAGACAAATGTTAAAAGAATGTTGCTTTATTGGTCGAATATATATATATATCCAAGCATTTCATAAAAAATTACCTTCAGGTATTTTCTTTGATTTTTGCACTATCCTTTGGTCGAAAATGTAAAAGATTACACATTTAATTTTTATTTCATTTTTAATTCTTCTTCAGGCGATAAGATAAAAATATGTACAAAACTGAAAAGCAGCGGTCACTTCAAAACAACATAACTGTAACATCATAGCTTGTAAAAGCACATTGAGGGCTAGGAGAGAGCAGACGCATTCGCCAAAAGAGACAACAAATAAAAATATTCGGTATAATAAATACCGTGACGGTATCAACAGCAAAAGACACAATAAGAAAAATCACTATTATTGAAGTTGGCAACAAAGCGACGCAGGCCAGCAGCTATTCCCTGATCCAAAACCTCTGCAAATAAAAAAATGGAACTTGCCGGAAGATTTCACTTCGTTTCCTACAGATCAGGGTTCCTTTCCAAAATACCTGCACAAGTTCCACAGGAATCTGCAACAATGAAGCAGTCAGTTGTGACATGCAACCTTGTCCCAAAGCATCGTGGGCAGGAAGTACCACCACAGGCGTAAAAGCAAATGGCAAATTGAGATAGTTTTACCCCTTATTTATAGTATTTTTCTTGCCACTGCTTTGGTCGCACTGATTTTCTATTTTAGGTTTGATCCTCTCTAAATTTTTGAGTTATCCTTGTGATTTTTACCGGTGCGTACCAAAGACACTTATCATTCACGCTTGCAATTCACTGTAAAAAAAAATTCGGGTTAGTCACTTTCTCTCGAATGCTTTATACGTTTCATGTCCTATCCTCTCTGGATATTAAAATTCCTTTGTTGAACTTTTACGTAATAGTCTAAGAGCCAGCGACCGCCAGACCTTCGTCCTAGTATAAAAGCTGAAACTTTCTCTGCGGATACCCCCCAACAGAGGTAGGAACGATCGAGCACTCTAAAGTTTGGTTGACCGTGGCTTTGGCAGGTAACAGGTGGCAAAGGTGTATAAAATTGCAGAAATTTTTCGTCCTTTCATAAAGCTTCCTTTTTTTATAGGTTCTTCTTCGCAGTACTAGAAATCACTTGATCCTTCCCAGACACTTTTCCATCGTGGCAAACCCCCGCCAGACAATCTCAAAGTCATGGAAAACGTAGTTCTATGACGAGCGCGCTGCAGCATCGTAAGAAAGTTCAGAAGTAGCAGTCTGAAATGGGCTTGGCACTTTGTGACAGCTTGACGTACTTCGTTGCGGGAGTGTACGAACACAACCGTTTTCCATGACTCTCGTTGACTTTTAGATTGTCTGGCGGGGGTTTGCCACGATGGAAAAGTGTCTGGCAAGGCATAAAGTGATTTCTAGTATTGCGAAGAAGAACCTATAAAAAAAATGAAGCTTTATGAAATGACGAAAATATTCTGCAATTTTATACACCTGTTACCTGCCAGAGCCACGGTCATCCAAACTTTAGAGTGGCCGATGGTTCCTACCTCTGTTGGGGAATATGCGCAGAGAAAGTTTCAGTTTTTATAGGTCTGGCTCTTGCTCTATAAGTGCAGCACAACGAACCCGCAACCTTTTCCAAAATTTAAAAAATATCGAATCCTTTCCAGAGGACGCATTTTAGCAAAATTTCCTTAAAGGGAACGCTCCCTATAACTGTTTCCCCCCAAATGCATCCATTGATGCGGTGCTATGTCAGGGTGACGTCCTTCCTGTGTTCGAATAAGTGAACGCTGCTGAAAATCTTTCTTATTTTATACCGTCTTCTTGCAATAGAATTTGCCAGTAGAGGCTACTCTCATGAATCATGATACACTTTCCAACTTTATGGAATGAGGAAGACAAATAGGGACAACGCATGGATTAGGATACACTTCTAATATACAGGGTGTCCCATAAAGGTGGTAACGGGCTTTCATTCTTAATCTATTACAGATAAGTGGGCCGTGTCCGTTGAAACAAATGTTCCAAATAAGGTCGGAAATCGGACTCTGCAGACAAAAAAGTGCCTCTCGTTCATTTTCAAAAAGTCACCCTTTTTAAATGGGTACACGACCCCCGTAGAAAAAACATTCCCATTGCGTAAACTAGGCCCCCTACGCTCATGAGGGGATGTACCAAGTTAGAGCCTTTCGTCATACAGCATCTGAGAGATATCTTTATAGAAAGAAGATCGGGGACTATGCATGATTTTGAATATAAACTTTCAAGGCTAAAGTGGACAAAAAAATAATTTATTTCGTCATTTTTGTACGACCCCTGAAATGGGAACCTTGGAAGTGATTTTTTTTCCTTTCGAGGGCCACGGGAAAGTGGTTTAAGTCAAGCGTTCTATTTTTCTTCCTATCTCTGACACCTTTTTAAGGTATAGTTCTCAAATTTTGTAGGCCACTTTAGTGTATTGGCACATTTTACTAATGAGTAATGGTTCTGTACGGGGGTCGTATACAAATTTAAAAAGTGTCATTTTTTGAAGATGAAGAAGAGGCATTTTTACTTTCCGAACATGAACCCTGTAAGGAATGTATTGTCATCCTGAAAAATATCGACTTCGAGATTTGGGTGTATGGACACGTTTGGAGGTCTTCTGAATTCATTTATGCTATTTTTACGAGATGTATGTATGTGTGTGTGTATGAACACGATAGCTCCTAAACGGGCCATTCGATGGAGCTCATATTAGGTATATATTTTATAAACCACCGTCGCAAGACACGGGTATTGATTGGGATGTGTATATAGTTTTTCTGCAGGGCTACGACCCAGATTTCTTTTACATTATAGCTCATGGGGAGACATTCTTGAAAGTGCGCTAGCGTTTAAACGGCGCATTCCATTGAGCTTCAGTTTGGTATATATGTTTGAATGATTCAACGATTAACATTTATTTAAATGCTTGGTGATGCTATAATCGTAATGATCTTAATCGTAAGTGTTCGGAAAGTCGAGTGGAGTCACTCCAGATTTTTTTTCTTAACGGATTCTTATTCCCGACCTTATTTTGAATATTCCTTCAATGGACACCGCCCACATATCTCTGTCAGATAATGAATGAAAGCCCTTTACCCCACCTTTTTGGGACACCCTGTGTATATTGTTTATCATTATGATGTTTTCGACTGATGTCGAAAACGCCGTCCCAAAAAAGGGACACTAGGAACAGATGGGCTAAAGGTCTGTCATCTATACTAGTTGCTTAGAGCAGCGTTTCCCAACCGGAGGGGCGCAATGCGTTTGCAGGGAGGGGGGGGGTAACGAAAAAAACCAAGGAGCAAATAGTGATGCATATTTTTAAAAAATCATCTTATTATTTTTACTCAGAAATGTACTTACTTAAAATGTTCAGTTAAACTTTACTGATAACATTATTTTGTAGAAAAGTTCCACTCATTGTTGAAGAATAAAACAATGGTGACCAAACGTCCCCATTTTCCGGGGACAGTCCCCAATTTCAGGACGATTTTCAAATGGTCCCCAAAATGTAAAACAGGAATGGGGGACAACTTTTAATTCTTGCATTGTTTTTTAATTAAGTTACTGTTAATTATTTCATTAATTATAAATGTCCACAGTTTTTCCCAAATTTGTGTTAAAATCGGGAACATGTCCCCGATTTTTTGTTCAAAAATCTGGTCACCTTAGTGTATGCTGAAAAATGTGTGTATGTGTGCGGGGTGGGGGGTGACGTTAAAAGGTTGGGAACCGCTGACTTAGAGTGCGGTCCTGGGTTCGATTACCATTCTTAACTTGGTTGTTTAAATTTCGTTTCTCTGTGCTAGTAAAGACTATCAATGTGTTGTCCGCTGAACTCGACAAAGTGGTTTCTAGAATACAAGCAAACAAATCCGGAAATAAATGCTTGACAACGCCCTTGGAAGAACTGTTAAAGGAACAGTCGAAAACTGAATCCATGGGCTCCTGCCTCAGTCGATTTAGTTTTTCGTATCATGATTTGTTGCTGTTTTTTTTTAATGAATTTTTGAAATTTTCACCAGCTTTTGGTCTATCTTGGGTGCATCAAAATTTATAAATTCATTAAAAAAGAAACTGTCTTCTTATTTAAAAAATCCCATCATCCCCTAAACCTATTGGTGCAAACCGCATTTTTCTTTCCTTATTTGTTCTTTTTTAATGAATTTTTAAAATTTTTACGAACTGTTTGGTCACCCGGTGATATATTATTATCGCGAAAAAGGAGCGATTATTTATAAAAAGCGAAATATTTATTCCAAAAACCGGTTGTATTCTCATTTTTTAAATTTCCTTCCTTTGATGTTTGGTAGCCTCTTTGCCATTTTAAGGAACCGGAAAACCTAATTTCGCGGTGTCCCTAAAATGTTGCCCGGGGAGTACCACGTGGAGGTGGGCTACCTCACAGAGCATTTCGAACAATTTAGCAAGCACATTAACAGAGAAGTTGATGAAATCAAAAAAATATCTGTCCTGCATTTTTTTATGAAAGAGATGATACTTTAAACCAAAAGGAATTGCATCACATCCATTTTGTTGAGCTTTTAAAAGAGGGATTACTTTTCTTTAATATGCAGGCACTTTTTATTTTATTTGTTAGAATTTCGCATTGGTCATACATTTTTATGAATGTCCTTGCTCTGTATCTTGAAAACAATCGGCAAAATGCAGTGATTCCTCTGATTATTTCCATTATTGTTATTTTTTAAAGAATATGCGCAAAATAGTCCGCAGGGGATTGATCTCAATCGATTGTTTATTCGAAATGCTCTGCGGACATACTCCCCTTTCGGCCACCGCACTTCCACTCTCGATGTTGTTGAGGGGACTACGGTGACCAGGTACCAACTAGGTCATGCAGCTTTTCTACCACATGACCTAGCGGAAACCCTTTTTGGTGGTTTGGCATGGCGGCGGAGGGAGCAGGCGAGAGTCACGGTCATAAGCAGGCTGGTTACAGTCACAAGTAGGTGAGAGTCACAATCAAAGGAGGATTCTGCTGGATGTCTTTTGCAGATATCCTTGTGGTAGATCACAGTCACTTACGGACCACCTCTAGACGATCTTGTCGGGAAAAAAAAAATGTGAGGTGGCCTCTCGGTTTTTAAAAAGTCAGTACAGCCGACGTTAGTCAATTTTTGATGTTAGCTTCAGCAATCGGCATCGGTAGAAAATGTCAAAATTGGCTACCATTGATGATTCTCAGATAGTATAGGAGGTAGCCAATATGGGATCAGAAGTCTCTTTTCGTGGCACGTCGTTTCTCGTTCAGTTTTCATTCTTGCTGCAGTGGGAGTGGTGGTGCTGCCGTGATGACGTGTTAATGCTGTTTTCTATGCTTTTGGGTCGATACGGGTGGTGACTGAGCTGGACATGCTACTAATGAGTTGAAAGATGATGCTCGGAATCCAAAATTGGCTTTGATACTTTATACTTGGTAATGATACTTTATTTGTTTAACAGACGAGGGCTGGAGTCCAAAATTGCAAATTTATTAGTTCTGTTCTGTAAATTTCTGTCTCGTTGAAGCACATTGATCGGGATACATTTTGGTGATAGTCTATGGCTTGGCAGATGATGGTTAGGCTCCAGAATTGCAGGTTGAGCTGTCTGTGTTACTGAGGATACTTTATCTGTTTAACAGACGAGGGCTGGAGTCCAAAATTGTAAATTTCTGTTACATTGAAGCAGATTGAGCATAATATATTGCTGATGATGTATCATATTTCATAGGTTGAGGAATGATGACTAGAGTTCAGAATTGCAGGCTGAGAAGTTCTATGCTGACAATTTCTATTACTTTATAGAGTGTTTAGGATGGTATATTATTAATGATGATATTTTATGATTTAAAGAGATGACATTTATAGAGCTCAAATTTTCAGGTTGAACCTTTCTATGCTATAAGTTTTCATGTCACTTAAAGCAGATGTACATTGAGATTCCTGATTTTGAGGTTGAAAGACTACCAAATTTCAGGTTGAATTAGTCTATATTAAGTTTCTGTTTTGTTGTAACAAAATGAGCATGTATTTATCCAATTGGTGAAGGAGATGATGGTTGAGCAGTATCTATCCAACTGGTGATGGAGATGATCGTTGAGCTGTATTTATCCAACTGGTGATGGAGATGATCGTTGAGCTGTATTTATTGAACTGTTGATGGAGATGATTGTTGAGCTGTAATTATTCAACTGGTGAAGGAGATAATGGTTGAACGGTGGTGATGGCGATGATCGTTGAGCTGTATTTATCCAACTGGCGATGGAGATAATGGTTGAACGGTATTTATAAAACTGGTGACGGAAATGATGTTTGAGCGGTAGTTATCGAACTGGTGATGGAGATGATGGTTAAGAGTTCAGAAAATAAAAACGTAAATAAATTATCTGTCGTATTTGAAGAAGGCAAACTGTACATAATTTAGCATGTTTAGTTCCGAAAGAGATGGTATTTTCTTCTGCACTTTTATTTTTGAAGTGAAAATATCTGTCGAGTTTCATACGATTTCAACATTTTGATGCTTTGAAGCTATGAAACGCTGCTAAACAGTAAATCTTGAGATTTCAAATTTTATGAAAAAATTGGATTTAGAATAATTGTTTCTGCTTTTCTACTTTTGATTTTTTCTTCCGGTCGGTATGAAAAAGAAGTTTGTCAATGATTTTCAAAAAAGACGAAATTAGCATTTTCCAAAAGTAATTTAGTTTCGTTTTGCTGGTATTTCCTGAAAAAAAACTTGTATTAAAAAACGAAGTTTCAACCATTCATATCTATTTAGTTCACATATGAGCAACTTCTGGACCGCGGGACGGATGTGTCCCGCCGAGGATTTTGATCCGGCCCGCGGAACGTGTCAGAACCCGTACGAACCATTGAAAACCCCGTATAAATCCCACTTATTCGGCCCACGACTTCGTAAGATCGTAAGATCGTAACATCGTAAAGTTTGGTCTGCCGCTTTCCAAAAGCTGCCCATATCTGATTAAAAAACAATGGAAACGACACCGCGAGACAAATTTGTCTCTCACAAATTTTACGGCAGTGAATAGAAACAGACTGTTTTTCATTGAGCTAGACAAAAATGTCACAATATGCACATACATACATATTTGTTTTAAAATGCTGCGTATCTGTTATTCAGCCACAAAGAAAAAAAAACTGAAGTAAAAGAAGGACACAAATAATTTAACCCTTTAACGCGCAATGTTCTCGCTCTGGGAACACCCAACTCTGACGTTTTGACGGTTGCCAGTCACGAAGAATAGATTTGATTTCTATAAAAAGAGTGGCGGGTGACCTAGCTGCACAAGAATCCTTTACTTTTGAGCACGTCCTTTCCCGTCAAAAAAATGGTCACGATTCTTTTGAACAGCACTGACATCTGCTGAAAAATGGAAGAATACGGGGATAGATTGCACAATGCTGAAAAAAGGGCTACCGTTGCCATCGCTCGACTGAACTACCAGCAAGAGGAGGGACGATCGAAACGTTCATCTCATCGTGTGCCACCGATCGAGCATCGAGAGACCCTTTTTTGACGCAGCTGACTGTGCCGCACAGCCAGCTGCGTCAAAAAAGGGTCGGTGGCACGCGATCGGTCGGTAGCTCTCGATCGGTGGCACGCGATGAACGTTTCGATCGTCCGCCATCTTGCTGGTAGTTCAGTCGAGCGATGGCAACGGCTGCCCTTTTTTTAGCATTGGGAAAGGGTTGCGCCTCAAAGGGTTAAAATATGAAGAACTTTCCACCCGAGCCTTCTTAGGAGTGTTTATGCTTTTGAAGAGGAATATTTCTCTAGTACCCTATTTCTTGGTACTTGTACATCAATATGAAGAAATATGCTACTTGTTGTACAAGAAACTATTGTTCAAGGAACTGTGCCGAATTTTTGGATTCGTAAGATCGAAAGTCCAGTGTGTGTAGACAGTTCAGTAATCAGTGCAGTTGGCAAGACGGAGTACAAACTTAATCTTTCCAGAAACTGGACGAACAATTCGCTATCCACAATTCATAGAGTTAACAAGCAAATTACTTGATTTTAGCTCAAAGAGGGAGACTTTTTCAAATACTGCAGCTCGCCTGCAACTAAAATCGTTCCACAGTCTGAAATCTCGGAGGAATACCCGAGCGGGATTCTTAACTGCTCCTCAGCATACAAGAATAAGATATTCACAAGCAGCCTTCAAAATTAGGCTTTGCAAAATAACTGAAAGAGCGACATTTCTCTCAGCAGAATGACACGGAGGAATAGAGCGCTCACAAATTGGTAATGGACAATTCAAAACTGACTCAGTTTTGGCCATCTTCTCTATAAATTTCTTCGAAATTTCGAGCTTTTTCTAGGTCATTACATTTCTCGAACATTCCCTATTCATCGCATACATCGATTACGTAATATTAATGCGGAAAAGCAAATAGTATAGGCCCCATTCATGAAATCTCGCCAATCTTGGCGACTTTCGTGTGAAAGATCGGCCAAAGAGAAAGATTTTGTTAAAAAAAGTCCCCAATTATTAGCAAGAAATGGCCAAACCCAATGCTATCCAATGAGAAACTCAGAGGTCCCAATTTCGAGTTTTTGTTAACCAATTTACATGCAGTAAAATGCAAGATTTAATTATTTGATTCTTGGTATCCGAATTTTAGACTAAATTAACTTCCTGAAGAGCAGATCCTCCCTAAAACTTTTAATAATATGTTTTTACTCAATAATTTTGCATATGTAAACACAGTGGTCAAGTTACTTGTCGCCGGCCAATTTTTATGATCTTTTTGACTCGAATATGTCTCTAAGTTTTCTTCCTTAGTGTGGGAGGCAATTTAGAAAACGGATGACGGCAAAATCGCGGGAAAATAGTTTCATCTTTCAGCAACCTATCTATCATCTACATCAGTGTTTCTCAACCTGTGGGGTGCAGAGCTTTTGCAGGCGGCGCGGGAGAAAAACCAAACAGCCAGTAGTGATGCATGTTTTTTAAAAAATCATCTTATTTATTCTCATTTTTTCTCCAAAATAGATCCATTTTCGCTTAGAATGTTCATTCAAACTTGACGGATAACATTATTTTGCAGAAAATTCGACTCAATGTTCATCGTTAAAGATTAAAAAACTGAATGTAGGATGAAAAATGTGAGGGGGGGGCGACGTTAAAGGTTTGAGAACCGCTCATCTACATACAAAATTAAGGCTACTATTCAGATAGATTTAGTAGCTACTAAACCTATTGTTCGGTTACCAAGTTCGTAAGTGGGCGGGGATACTAAAAGTTAGTAAGTAGGAATTCAGATACATTTAGTACTAAACACGTGACTAACACCAAGGGAAAAATGAGGGGAAAGTTAACAGGGAAGTTAGTAGAACAATCAGAGCGCTTGTTCCTGGCGTACGTTTGTTTAGTCGGTGATTTAGCAGCTTGTTTGGTCATGTGATTTTAGCAGATCGTTTTGGTCACGTGTTTAGTATCTCCGCCCTTCAATTCTATCTGAATCCAATTTACTAAATTTAGTAACTAAACAATAGGTTTAGTAGCTACTCAATCTATCTGAATAAGGGCCAAAATTACACCACTCGCTAGCTAATGGATAAAAGTATTCCCTACGTTGAGTGAAGCCTGTGACGCATAACTTGCGGCGGAGGAGGGAAAGCGCCGCCATTTTGAGGTCGTTTCTCTGCGTCCCATAATGTCCGTTTAGTATAAGTTTTCTTTGGGGAAGCTAAAACGTTCATTTTTGCGTTTCAGTCGTCAGCTCTCGTCAAGATCCGTCGATTGCGTATATAAAACATGAGTGTAAAATGGTTATAGTTAATATGCAGAGTGAATTTGACATAATCTGCCAAACAAAAAGGGGTGAAAGAACAGCCCATTTGGAGCATGAAACACCCTAGAAACCCTGTTCTATCTTTAACCGTTTACGAGTTATTACGTCATGCATTGCACTGTTATGACCACTCAATATTTTTATTTTGTAGAATGTCTCGTGTGGTTCTTCTAATAATGCAATATTTCGCTTGAGTTAAGCTAGTATGAATGAAAAGAATACTTACTATGCCGAAAAACAGTTTAAACGTCCGAAGAACTTCCTTATTCTTTTAAAGCGCTTTTTCTTGGCTACCTACAAAACAATGCAAACTGGTATGAATTTTGGAAGTGTGTGTACTGGGAAGTAAACAAAATGATGAGAGCATATTCTTTTGGATAGTTTCCTATGGCAGTTACACACACACACACACACACGCATATATGCAGGGGGGTCCAGAAAACAGGATAGAAAATATTTTATGATTCTTCCCTATTGTAATAAGTTATATATTGGCATTTCGGGTGAATGCTGGATTACCGGAAATAAAGAATAAGCAATACGGAATGACTGACATTGGAAGGACGATGATTTATCGTAAGAAAATTTTATGAGAATGACCGAAGTAACGTCGCCGTTCGACGGGCAGGTCCTTCAGAGTTCCGAAAGAAAGAAACCCCTAGTGAAGGGGTGATCGCGCGGTAAGTCACAGCACTCGAAAGTTGCGGCGTTTTTGAAGCCATCCGACGGCTGATGTTCTGGTCCGAATCTCGCGCTGGTTTTCATTGTTTACAGGTGGATGGCCAGATTCGAATCTACCGCGAGAGTGTTTGGACTGCAGGAAGCAAAGCGTCGCACACTGGTGGATTTTCAAATATCCGCAAATGATCAAAACTCCAATTTCATGCTCTTCTGGAAACGCGCGGAATTGGCATTTTTGGCATTCGAAGGATTTCGTTTTGTGTACACAGCCATTCTTATATCCATGAGAACGATTTATTTGTAGAAAAAAATTAAGCTATGTAATCTGGAAAAACTATTTTAAACGAATTGGAATCCCGCTTTCCTTTCAAAGCCCGATGACCGTGATGAATAAGACGTCCTGTCGATTGCGACCACTCCTTTTGTCACCCAAAGGATTCACTTTTTTGACTTTCGGAAATAAAATAGTTCCTAAAAGAGCAAAAAAATCGCTTAAAAATGAGGAAACGGGTGGATTTTGACTTTTAAAGGAGCACAGATTGCTTTTTATATTTTTATAAATAGTTATGAAAATTTTTCAAGCGGATCCTATAAGCCATGTAGGTGTTATGACACTTTTTATGCATTTTAATCTTTTTCAACTTTTTAATTTTCTTGATGTCATGGCGGTAAAATATTTATATTAAATTGGTTTCCCGGAATGGTTACAGAGTGAGACGGGGATTAGCGTCACTAGGATGTTACACGATTTTGTAGTTTAATGAGTGCAAAAGCGTTCAGTGTCGTTTACTTATTCGCAAACATCATTTGAAAATTTACGAGGGCACGCCCGAATGCTGGACGCAATGCACAAGGCACTGTCTGTACACGATTATTAATCATCAAGAAACAACCTGTAACAGCACCAATACAAAAATTAAACTAGCAGACCGATTTCAGAACGTATGACATGCCGTCATCAGTACTAGAATGAGAATAGAAAGAATTTGCTCGGCTAAAAAACAAAAGGGGAATTCAACATAGTGTTTACGAGGACCCATAACAAAGCAGGGATTCAGAAGAGGGTTTTAAGCATGGACCCCACATGGGTGGCGCTGAATAGACCCTTGCGTCCAGGGCCCGTCCCTAGGGGGCGAGCGAGTCCATCCCTACTCCGTTTCAAACTTAATTGCTTTAACTAATACAAACTAGAAAAAATATACAAATTTTTAGAAAATGATTTTATCGATCTTTCAAATAAATTATGGAAGCTGGAGTGTTTAAGCTGATTAATTTAGCAACGATGCGAAAAATTCTACAGCTGGGGATCGAACCCAGGCTTACCGCGCGGGTGCTCTAAAACTGAGCTATTCTGGGACGATATCCAGATGAAATTTCTCGCATAAGTGTTTAGGCTGATTAATTTAGCAACGACGCGAAAAATTGTAGAGCTGGGGAACGAAAAATTTAAAATGCTTTTTTATTCAATGTATTTCAGAGGTAATCCACATCGTTTTTAATCTACTTCTTTGTTATTATTTTTTTCACTCATTTACTTATTTATTTATTTAATTACTAGCTGAGTACCCGTTTTCCGCAAGGTAGGAAAAGAACATTTTCGTTACACATATAATTCGAATTAAACCCAGTGATGTGGAATCTAAAAAGGGAAAAATTATTTAAATCATGATGAAACGTTGACGTCATGAGTACAAATCTCAGATAACTGCAACATGATAGCACAAAAACTATGTCAATGTCACTGGCGATCAAAAAAGAAGCAACTTCCCTTGGATGACCTTGCCCAGGCTTTTTCTCGATGGATCCGGTATCGTGGAACTGCTTCTGTAAGTTGCACACGACGATAGGCGTTTAATTTAACTCTCCACAAATCTAGAGACTATCCTGCTTATAGTATCCACACATAGGATCTAGGTCAAGGGGTGGGGGGTATCCTCCGTGGGGATCTTTCTAAGGGGGTCCTAACTCGTATTTACGCTACGTTTTGGAGGAAACCAGCCATATATGTTTCCTAACATATGCATGTTGCGAGTACAGTTTTATTTTCCGAACGGGATACAGTAAAACTCCAAACGATTAGGTCGGCAGACGCGACCTGTTTTGATCCAGAAACCTTCCGTCTCCCAGTTCAGAACGCCATGCACTCGGCCACTGGTCGGACTAAGTCATTGCTAGGGGAATATTATAAGAACACGGGACCTTTCTTGTATACATGACGATTCTCTATCTCTACCTAAACGCATTCTTTTTGCACTCCTTATGCTACGACCTATGTTTGAAAAACAACGTCTTCCAGACCCAACTGAAATACCTATTGCTTTCTGTACACAAAAAAATTAAACGATAATCAATAACAAATAGACTCAGTTATTTTTTTAACTATGATAATTGAAAACCTTAGAATTATGATAATTAAAAAAATATTTTCTTTGAAATCAATCTTGCTTAAGTAGTTAAATAGATAAATTAATCTAAATAGATTGATAGATAAATTCACCTTAGTACCTACTCAAATACTAATATATAAAATCCTTGAGAGATTTACCCGAAAGTAATTGCACTACTTTGTTCAATTCAAATAATGCTTCATCAAAGATGAATTGGTCAAATTGAACAGCATCGTGCTGTAAAGCACGTTTTATTCTTATTTTACTGGCTGGAGAACATCGATAGACGCGTGCGATCTCTTCGAATTGTACAACGCGTGACGTCAAATTGCCGTCACCGGAACTCTTCTGGGGAATTTAATTGGTAGATGGATAGTTTATTATTTCGCTCGTAAAGCAAATTTTATTATCTAATGCATTTTATAAGTCGTGCATTAAAATGACGTCAGTTTCGCTCGTGAAATTTAACGTAAATTATTGAAAGTAAAGTAGTTATTTTCATGTTTTAAACTGATCTACTTTTATCGGATATAAACACTTTCATATATAGATGGTGAGTCACGTGACTCTTTAAATTACAAAGATTTGATAATCTGATCACGTGAGATAAAACCGCTTATTACAATCTTATAAATAAAAATGAAATTCTGTTTGTTTGTTTGTTTGTTTGTTTGTGGATTTGATTCGTATACAAATCCACAAAAATGGACCTATCGGCCTGAAATTTAGCACAGATGTGTAAAATAATATAGAATAAACCACTGTCCACTTTAAAATTTTGAAAGTCCACCCGTTCCCGGAATTTAAGAGATTTTTTATGCTCTTCACGCAAAAATCTATCCGTAATTGTAACCCCTGTAGTGAAAAAAGTGTGAAATAAGGATCGTTGTTGCCATGTGTGGCGATTTTGCCGAATAAAATGTTTTAAATTCTCAAAGTAAAAATAAAAGAATAATAATGATTTTTTTTTTTGTAAGTTCATATTCGTAAGGTTATTTTTTTTTAAATTATAATATCGTGTGCATGGGAAATCAGAGCAGGAATGTAATGCTTTACACGCAAAACAATAAGAATTGAAGATTTCCGATGCTAATGTGTAAATTTTTTTAGTTTGGCGAAAAAATAAAATGGCTGAAATATGGATTTTGAGTAAGTGAGTTCTAGCGGTTTGCCCAGTTTTCGGCTTGGCGCAATTTATTGAGAGCTTAAGGAAATAGATTTTTGAAAACAAGTGCAAAGGTTTTATTAGAATACAGCGTTAAAGTTTAATGATCCGTGAAGAAATAATGCAGTTATTAAGAGATTTCAAGCGATCTAACTTCAGAATTCTCGCCAATTGAATACATTGATTTAAGTTGGGGGAATTCCGCCAAATTTCAGAAAATTGAAATCTTCTCATTTAGTACATCGGAGTAACGATGAATAAAACACATTATAGTTGATAATTAAAAAAAATCGGCTGTATTAAGGGATTCCACTTTTCAAATAAATGCCTGGCGGTCGAACCATTTCCCATTTTGATTGCTGCTAAGTCAATGCTTCGAATGATTCCCTGAAAAAACTCTTGCAAAATGGCGTATGTTGGCACTTTGGCGAGGCTTAGATTTGAAACTGGATTTTATTTGAGACTGGTATATATAATAACACTGGTTATAGATAAAAATGAATGTTGTTATGTGTTTATGAGGTTGAAAAACTCCAGCACCGTTGAGCACCGTTGCACGATGAAATTTGGTTCACCTAAGTCTTTTATGATGGAGAAGGTTTTTATGCTATACGTTTTCCTTAACTTGCCACTTGGTGCCGCAGCACAACGTTGAATTCTATTCCATTTAGCCGTTTGCTATGCGAATATCGTCCAACCGATTTCGATGAAATTTGGTACACGCGAATATTAGAACACGGAGAATATTTTTCACTATCCATTTTGCTGTAACTTGCCGCTAAATGGCGCTGCAAAGCATCAACTTCTATACCGTTCGACCGACCAGCATAAATTTTTTTATACTTACACATTTGAGCACGAAGAATATATTCTAACTGCGTTCCTTTTGATGCTACTCACCACTAGATGACACTGCAATGTATTATTATTTTAACTCGCCACTAGATGACGCTGCAGCAGGCCAAATTCTTGACCATTCAAACGGTCGCTATGAAAATCAGTATACATAGCTATTTGAACAATGAGAATATTTTGGCGTTATCCATTTTGCTATAACTCGCCACTTGACGGCGCTGTAGCAAATCATTACTTTAATTAACTACTAGATGGCCCTGCAGTGTATCACTTCTTGACTGTGCAAATGATCGTTATGAAAATTGGTATACATAGATAGTTAAACACGGTCGCTATGAAAATCAGTATACATAGCTATTTGAACAATGAGAATATTTTGGCGTTATCCATTTTGCTAAAACTCGCCACTTGACGGCGCTGTAGCAAATCATTACTTTATTGAACCACTAGATGGCCCTGCAGTGTATCACTTCTTGACTGTGCAAATAATCGCTATGAAAATAGGTATACATAGATATTTGAACACGGGGAAGAGTTTGGCGCTAATTATTTTCCTATAACTTGCCACTAGATGTCGCGTCAACACATGAACTTCAGGACTGTCCAGCCGATAGTCATGAAAATTCGTATACATCGATATCTGAATGCGAAAAATATTTTCGCCGTATCCGTTCTGCTAAAACTCGCCACTAGATTGCGCTACGCCGCATAGCCTTCTGCACCGTACAAACGATTGCCTTGCAATTCGGTATGCATGATTACTGGACACAATATAACGCGATATCCACTTTGCTATATCTGTTTATTACAATGAATAGTAATCACCACAAATCGTAATATCAAAAAGTCCATTCATTCCCGTGCGAAGAACGGGTACTTCAGCTAGTCTTATAAATAAAAATGAAATTCTGTTTGTTTGTTTGTTTGTTTGTTTGTGGATTTGAGTTGTATACAAATCCGCAAAAATGGACCTATCAGCCTGAAATTTTGCACAGATATGTAAAATAATATAGAATAAATCATAGTCCACTTTAAAACTTTGAAAGTCCACCCGTTCCCGGAATTTAGAGATTTTTTATGTTCTCCACGCAAAAAGCTTTCCGTAATTGTAACCCCTGTAGTGAAAAAAGTGTGAAATAAGGATCGTGGTTGCCATGTGTGGCGATTTTGCCGAATAAGATGTTTTAAATTCTCCAAGTAAAAATAAAAGAATAATAATGATTTTTTTGTTAGTTTATATTCGTAAGGTTATATTTTTTTTAATTATAATATCGTGTGCATGGGAAATCGGAGCAGGAATGAAATGTTTTATACGCAAAACAGTAAGATTTGAAGATTTCAGAGACTAATATGTTAAAATTTTTTAGTTTGGCGAAAAAATAAAATGGCTCAAATGCCGAGAAAGTGGGTTCTAGCGGTTTGCACAGTTTCCAGCATGGCGCAATTTACTGAGAGCTTAAGGAAACGGATTTTTGAAAACAAGTGCAAAGGTTTTATTAGAATACAGCGTTAAATGTTAATGATCCGTGCGAAAATAATGCAGTTATTAAGGTATTTCAAGCCATCTATCTTCAGCATTCTCGCGATTTTGAGGAGGATTCTAACGCTTGGCGCCATTTATCGTAATTTAATCGTCTGCTATTTGGGTTATGAATACACCTGCGTATAAGTTTTTGAAATTTTCATTCAGTTGGAATTGTGCATTTTTCTGAGCAGCTTTTCTGCATCTAATGTATTACACCCAGAAAAAGGATGTTAGAAATATTAATTTTAATTTTGTTTCATCACACTCATGAATAATGATACACTTTCCAACTTAATGAAAGAAGGAACGAAAATAGGGAAGACCCATGGATTATAACTCTTTTTATATATAGCACTTTAGTGCGTATTTAAAAATCTGAAAGTGTGTCAGATTTTCTATGATTCTAGAGCTTGGCGCAATTTAATGAGAGGGTATTTTTAAAAACAAGCGTAGGTTATCTTATAAATAAAAATGAAATTCTGTTTGTCAATTTGTTGATTTGGGTAGTATACAATTCCACAAAAATGGACCTGTCAGCCTGAAATTTTACTCAGATATGTAAAATAATATAGAATAAATGATAGTCCACTTTAAAACTTTGAAACTCCACTTAAAAACGTTTTCCTCCTGAATGGTTCTCTTAATTTCCGTTCTCGGAATTTAAGAAATTTTTTATGTTCTCCACTCAGAAAGCTTTACGTAATATTAACCCCAGTAGTGAAAAATGTGTGTGAAATAAGCATCTTGGTTGCCATGTGTGGCGATTTTACCGAATAAAATGTTTTAAATTCTTAAAGTAAAAATAAAAGAATAATAATGATTTTTTTAGTTTATTTTTTTAGGTTATTTTTTTAATTATAATATCGTGTGCGCATAAGAAATGAGAGCAGGAATGAAATGTTTTATACGCAAAACAATGAGGATCGAAGATATCCGAGACTAATATGTAATTTTTTTTAGTTTGGCGAAAAAAAAAATGGCTGATAGGCCGATTTTTAGAGTGTGAGTTCTAGCGGTTTGCACAGTTTTAGGCTTTTTGGCTCAATTTACTGAGAGCTTAAGGGAATAGCATTTTTGAAAACAAGTGTATAGGTTTTCTTAGAATACAGCATTAAATTTTAACTATCCGTGCAGAAATAATGCAGTTATTAGGGCATTTCAAGCGATGTAGCTTCAGAATTCTCGCCAATTGAGTACATTGATTTAACTTGGGGGAAATCCGCCAAATTTCTGAAAATTGAAATCTTCGCATTTAGTACATCGAGGTAACGATGAATAAAACATGTTATAGTTGATAATTTAAAAAATGCGGCTGTATTAAGGGATTCCACTTTTCAAATAAATGCCTGGCGGTCGAACCATTTCCCATTTTGATTGCTGCTAAGTCAATGCTTCGAATGATTCCCTGAAAAAACTCTTGCAAAATGGCGTATGCTGGCACTTTGGTGAGGCTTAGATTTGAAACTGGATTTTACTTGAGACTGGTATATACGTATAATAAGACTGGTTATAGATAAAAATGAATGTTGGTATGTGTGTAGGAGGTTGAAAAACTCCAGCACGGTTTCACCCATCACCATGAAATTTGGTTCACCTAAGTCTTTTATCATGGAGAAGGTTTTTATGCTATCCGTTTTCCTCTAACTTTTCACTAGGTGGCGCAGCAGAACGTCGAATTCTATTCCGTTTAGCCGTTTGCTATGCCAATATCGTCCAACCAATTTCGATGAAATTTGGTACACGCGAATATTAGAACACGGAGAATATTTTTCACTATCCATTTGCTGTAACTTACCGCTAAATAGCGCTGCAACGCATCAACTTCTATACCGTTCGACTGATCGGCATAAAATTTTTTATACTTACACATTTGAGAACGAAGAATATATTCTAACTGCGTTACTTTTGATGTTACTCACCACTAGATGGCACTGCAATGCATTATTATTTTAACTCGCCACTAGATGACGCTGCAGCAGGCCAAATTTTTGACCATTCAAACGGTGGCTATGAAAATCAGTATACATAGCTATTTGAACAATGAGAATATTTTGGCGTTATCGATTTTTCTATAACTCGCCACATGACGGCGCTGTAGCAAATCATTACTTTAATTAACCACTAGATGGCCCTGCAGTGTATCACTTCTTGACTATGCGAATGATCGCTATGAAAATAGGTATACATAGATATTTGAACACGGGGAAGAGTTTGGCACGATCCATTTTTCTATAACTTGACACTAGATGTCGCGTCAACACATGAACTTCAAGACTATTCAGCCGATCGTCATGAAAATTCGTATACATCGATATCTGAATGCGAAGAATATCCGTTTTGCTAAAACTCGCCACTAGATTGTGCTACGCCGCATCGCCTTCTGCACCGTAAAAACGATTGCCTTGAAATTCAGTATGCATGATTATTGAACACAATATAACGCGATATCCATTTTGCTATATCTCTTTATTACAATAAATAGTAATTACAACAAATATTAATATCAAAAAGTCCATTCATTCCCGTGCGAAGAACGGGTACTTCAGCTAGTAGATACATAAAATAGGAAATTTTCCATATTTTCAATACCGACTCAATTGCTATAACTGTTTACCTATAAGTGGGGAGTGTGAATTGAAGGAATGTTCAAAATAAGGTCGGACTCCGTTAAGAAAGAATGCCTCTTGTTCATTTTCAAAAAGTGACACTTTTTAACCCTTTAACGAGCAGCGCTCCCGTTCTGGGAACACCCAACTCTGATGTTTGGACTCTTGCCAGTCACGAAGAATAGATTGGATTTCTATAAAAATAGTGGCGGGTGACCTAGCTCCACGAGAATCCTTTACTTTATAGCACGTCATTTCCCGTATAAAAAGGGTCACGATTCTTTTTTAACCCATTTATGCCTAGCGTCCCTTTTTTGGGACGGCATTTTCGCTATGAGTCGAAAACGTTATTTATTTTTCCTAGCCTTTATTCATGAGTATTGAGCCTCCACTCTACAAAATATTTTAACATGACCCAGTAGTATGTTGATATTTCAATTTTTATGCATAATGATTTTAAAAGAAATCATCCCTTGTTCAAGAAGTTGACATCAGAAATTTATCTATTATTTCTGTTATCGGTAAAAATCGAAGAAAGTCGCAAAAATATCCAGGCACAAATGGGTTAACAGCATTGACATCTGCCGGAAAAAATGGAAGAATACGAGAACAGCTGGATAGAGGGCCCAATGCTGAAAAAAAGGGCAGCCGTTGCCGTTTGAGCTGCATCAAAAAGGGTCTCTCGATCTGTGGCACGCGATGAACGTTTCGATCGTCCGCCCTCTTGCGGGTCGTCCAGTCGAGCGATGGCAACGGCTGCCCTTTCTTCAGCATTGGGAAAGGGTTGCGCCTCAAAGGGTTAAATGTGTATACGACCCCCATACAAAGAACATTCCTTCTTAGTAAAATGTTCCCCCTACATTCGTTAGGTGGCATACAAAATTTGAGAACTGTTCCTTTAACCCCTTAAGCGGTTTGCCCGTACAGTGTACGTGCTACCCAAAATTGGCCTCCACTGGTTTGCCCGTATAGCGTACGGGCATCGATATTTTCTCCTCTCCTTTTCTGATTTGCCCGTATATTTCATAATATTGAAGAGACTATTTAGTATTAATATTTCTCAATAGATGGCGTGGCTTGTCCATGTTCATGTAACTGAAATGCTTTTCATCCGGGTTTTTCTTCCTAGCGAGAGAGCGGGACTATTTCATCCTATGCCTTTCAAAATATGCCTTTTTTGGAAGCATTTCGGTAAAAAAATGGACCGTTAAAGGGTTAAAAGTGTCAGAGATAAGAAGATCCATAAAACGCTGACTTAAACCACTTTTCCATGGCTCTCGAAGGGGAAAAAAAATCAAGTCGAAGGATCGCATTTCAGGGGTCGTACAGAAATCACGATAGGAATTTTTTTTTTTTTCCACTCTAGCAATAAACGTCTCCATTCAAAATCATGTATAGTCCCCCATCGTCTTTTTTCAAAGATATCTCTTAAGGTGGATTCATACCTGCCGCGCCGCACCGCAACCATGCCGTATTGTTTCGCCGTTTTGGACCATTGGCTGTCCGTGCGGCGATCTTGCGGTGCCGCAAGTCAATGCACCCATGAATGCACGACATTTTTATGGGTTGTTCTTCGGCGTACTTCTCTTTCGTTTCTTCTGTTGTGCTTTTAAAAGATTGTTTTATAATGGATAATCGATTCATGTTAAGGAGAAATCAACTTATTTTAACATATTTATCTTTAAAACAATCGAACATCAGCCATCGTTCTGTCAGAAGGCGTGTCACACACGTGCGTTCCGTCAACACTCAACAAAAATACTCTAGAAAAGCTCTTCTGTAATTGGCTGTACCTTTGCGGTCGCTGCGGAATATCTGTTCTTGCCAGATATTGCCCAAACCTTCGGCGGGGGCCGTGTTGCTCCGCCACGTGACGTCATTGCAGCGTCTTAGCGGTGCGGCACGGCCAGTATGAATCCGGCTTTCGACTTCGTACGATGAAAGCCCCAAATTGGGTACATCCCCTCATGAGTGTAGAGGGCGCATTTTACTCAGTGGGAACGTTTTTGTACGGGGGGTCCTGTACCCACTTAAAAAGTGTGACTTTTCTGAAAAGGAACGAGAAGATTTTTTCTCTACGGAGTCTTATTTGCGAAATTATTTCGACCATTTGTTTCAATGGACACGCCCCACTTACCTGTAATAGATAAAAATGAAAGCCCGTTACCACCTTTTTGAGACATCCTGTATATTGAAAATGTATCCTAATCCATGCGTTGTCCCAATTTGTCTTCCTTATTCCATTCAGTTGGAAAGTGTATCATTATTCATGAGTGAACCGTGTGTGTCTTTCTTGGTCCACAAACACTCCTTCAGAATTGAAATCTATAAGAAAATCGCCTACCAAAACTGTTTAACGATCTTTACCAGGCATAGTCAAACTATACTTCACCTTCATGAATACCACTAGGAAAGGGTGTCATAATCTATGAGTGTACCGTGTTTGTCCTCCCTGTTCCATAAAACGCTTCTTCGGAATTAAAATGTATATTAAATTCGCCTACTAAACTGTCGCGTTTGCCAGTTTCGGGCCAAATATTGACGATATCGCCAAGTTTGGTTCGGTTTCGAAGATATTTTTCGGCACCAAAACTGGGCCATCCATTATGAAGAATTGCAAACCTTGCGCGACTCTTAACATTTTATTCTCCCCCCACTCCCACCCTCCGCGTTATCTGGCAAACACATTTGAAAAGAGTTTCACTGTAACAGTAGACAAGTTATGCCGACGATAAAAAAATTCCTGCTTGATTTAAACAGCACTGTAATGCGGATTAAGTTAATGAAAGTAAGAAGGAAGAAGAATAGGCTTCAGTTTCACGTAAACATTCTGAAATTTCATATACAGCCTTAAAATAGACACCTGAGATAGAAACACTCCAGTATTCAATTTTAAAATACAGCGAATCTTCTAGGATAAGACCACCTCTATTAAGCGACTCTCATTCCTACAACGTCCCACCCTTTAAAGGCACCCATTTCTTACCCCATCTACCTGATGTCAAAACACATCCTCTAGAAGAGACCACGCAACTCTCTCTAAGCGACCGGATCCGGTTCCCCGTCCGAAAAATGTCGAGCATTTTTCCGGAAGTCAAGTCAAGAAAAACCCTATTCCAAAGCAGTCCCTTGACTGCACGTCGACAGCAGGTGCCTACAGGCGTACACAACGCGTACAAATCGTAGGTTAGGGAAGAAACTCGTCTAAGAAAGGAGTGATTTTTACTGTTGGGGCAGTGCACCGATAGGATCGAGTCGCACGAAAAAGGAAATTCGGAGAGGAAATGAGCGGGGACTTGCTTGAGGGAAGCCCTAAAAGCAAGTTTTAAAGCACATAGATTATATTGAGGCCGATTAAGAATGCGTGAGGAATATCGGGATCCACGCTTTTTTGTCAGATGTAAAAAATAAAGTACACAGAGAAAGACGTACTCTCGGAAAAAGGAAAAAAGATTGAAACAATCCTAAATTTCTAAATATTTTATTTAACTTTAAAAAAAAAAAACTTGTATCTTTATTTATGTTTTGGTATGCAGTTTTATTGATAACAAACACTATTTTTAGCGTGTTTTTCTTAGCCCTTCAAAATGTTTATACTAGTTAGAGCGACCACCTCTCTTAACCCTTTGAGGCGCAACCCTTTCATAATGCTGAAAATCGGGCAGCCGTTGCCATCGCTCGACTGAACGACCGGCAAAAGGGCGGACGATCGAAACGTTCATCGCGTGCCACAGATCGAGAGACTCTTTTTCAACGACAGCCGGCTGCGTCAAAAAAAGAGTCTCTCGATCTGTGGCACGCGATGAACGTTTCGACCGTCCGCCCTCTTGCGGGTCGTTCAGTCGAGCAATGGCCACGGCTACCCCTTTTCTTCAGCATGGGGCCATCTATCCGGCTGTTTTCGCATTCTTCCCTTTTTCAGCCGATGTCAGTGCTGTTAAAAAGAATCTTTTTACGGGAAAGGACGTGCTCAAAAGTAAAGGATTCGCGTGAAGCTCTGTCACCCGCCACTATTTATTATAGAAATCCAATCTATTCTTCGTGACTAGCAACAGTCGAAACGTCAGGGTTGGATGTTCCCAGAGCGGGAACACTGCGCGTTAAAGGGTTAACGACCGATTTTTCATAGAGCGGCTCCTTTAGAACGCGGTGTCCTCAACGTCAGGACACAAAACTCAGACGTTTGGACTGTTGTCAGCCAGAGAATCCATTTGATTTCTATAAAAAAAAAACACTCGTGGATCACCTACAGTGACTCAATAATATTTAACCTTTTAGTACATCCTTTCCCGCAAAAAAATGTTCGTTTATTTGTAAAATCGTCAGGATTATGTGGAACAGCGCCGGCATCTGCTGAAAAATAGAAGGACACGATGGAAGCATGCATGGATATAGAAGAACAACTATACAGACTACCAAATGGCGGAAAAAGTGCAGCCGCTGCCACCGCTCGACTGAACGACCCGCAAGCTGAAGGTCGATCGAATCGTTCATCGCGGTGCCACAGATCGAGAGATCCTATTTTGACGCGCCGTGCGTGAACGCGCTCCTATAGCCTGATGCCCGGTATTCAAACCAAACGAATACACCTCAAAAGCAGTTGCTACTGTAAAACCCCTTACAAAGCCTGCCCGGTCGACAGATTTGACCTTAAAAAAAATAATCCTCAGAATTACATATTTATTTTTCGTTTCGTTCTATATCTGCAATGTATTCAAGCTAAATTATTACCCCCTTAAAAAAATAAACAAACACATATTTGAGTTTAATCGAAACTTTCTTACGTAAGTTGCATATTTCAAATGAGGTTCTTGTCAAAAAATGACCCACGTATTCTAGTATAACAATGCTCCCAAACTTTTTTGTCTTCGCGGACCGGTCAACGCAAGGGCGGATTAAGGGGGGCGGAGGGGGTGACCGCCCCCCCGAGAAAAAAAAATTAACGTAAATGATCCTATTTTATAAGGTTGTAACGAATGTTTTCCGCCACTCCAAGTATTGCCTGCAGAAGCAGTTCGCGTTGGTGTCTTTGCCAATATTTTGTAAAACGATTTTTGTTATTTGAAAGAAAAGACTTGTTTTAGAGCACTGTGTTGTGAAATCTGTAAAACAATATCGTTATGATTAAGTATAAGGTGTCTAAAATGGAACTACCACGCTACCAGATTGATCCATCATTGACTCTCAGTTCTGTCGCAAAAAGTCAGCTACAGAATGCCACTGAATCATGTGTACAACTTAAGGTACTACTGTTGTATCATATGACACTGTGAAGATTTGGTACCGAAAGTTCAAAAACGAAGACTAGGATATTAAAGAAGCAGAGCGCTCTGGCCGACCTACTGATGCTGATGAGACCCGCCTACGAGAATTTGTGGAAGAAGATAAAATATTCATCCTAGCTAAAAGAGTTAGACTTTAGTGCCATGTCCATTAGTCGCGCTAAGTATCTCATAAACTTGACATATAAGGTCAATAGCTGGGTACCACGTGAGCTGACTCAAGCAAATCTGGCGGAAAACTTTCGTTACAACCTGATATTTCCATAATTTGGATGCCTATGTCAATCTTCTAAGTAACCGCACCCCACGGACAAACGTGCACTAATGCGCCACTGCCGTCAACGGCCCTCTAAAGGGGAGAGAAAGGGGGGGGGGGGCTTTCATTGTTTACACAGTCAACTCCAGTTAGAGTGCACTTCTGGGGACCGCCCCATTTCGTTCATTCTATATGAAATTCACTCAAAGCGATGTTTCCGCATGTTGAACAGTCAAACTGAATACAAAATTAGAAAATAGCATTTTATACAATGACTGGACGTTAATTAGGTCAATCAAACAGAATGGATCTTATTTTTGATTATAGAACGATTTATTAAGCAAATCAAACAGAATGAATCCCATTTATGGAAATAACGGACATTCCATTCCGTTGGCAGAGGGTGCTGTCGCTTTGAACCCGTGATTTGTTATTGGGAATGGAAAATAAAATTTTCCAAGGTCGAGAGCGAAGTTTCCCATTTTGATTCCCTTTCAAAAGCACCCAGCTTTTGTTAGTGAATGCTTTTAAGGATTAGGATACATTGCAGAAAAAATTATGAACTCCTACCCCCTCTTATTTAGCATAGCATGTTAACCTAGACACTGGCAACTCACCCGTATTTCGGAACAGGTGCTCGATATAAGCTCTTTCCCTCAACTCGAACACAAAACAAACACTCTTCGTAGGAATCGAACAACACCCTCTTTGCCATCCAGAACTCTTTAACTTCGCTATAACCCAATTCGTGATTCACTCAAGCCAAAAAATGATATAAACGTTTCAAAAGTGTGTGAATCGGGACTATTGAGATGCCTTCATTAAAGCCGTAAGTTTACTCTATCCGGAGTGGACTGTATTTTAGAATGTTCCGATATTATTTTAATGTAACTGTATTCAAACATGCCTTCAACGTAAAATACATTTGCACAAAAAATGAAAATAAAATGATTTAACGTTTTAACTCACTAGGACGTTCAATGAATGAGACTTTTTCTTTGCAGCGAGTCGATTTCCACCCGGGTATAGTAGGAGACACGATGACATCCGAAGTGCGTTGCTTATGTCCAGTTTATTCCGTTGTTTTGTTTTGGTTGCTGTCGCTGCAGAAAACCCTCGCTTCTCACAGAGACTCATTCGTAAAACGACAAACCAGTTGCACTCGTGCAACGAGTTTCCATCAGAGGTGTTCGTAAATGAAACTGAGTGCATTCGCATACAAAACTGAGTGTGTTTAGTTTCAAACTGAGGGCGAGATTCAAATGAAACGCGTGCGATCGAGTTCGATTCGAACGTTTTTCAGTCCCCAGTTCCAAGTTCAGTCCCCAGAATGCTTCCAATGAACAAACCTATCGCGCTGTCACGTGATCAAAACACGATTGGTTTGTTTCAGTTGAATAAGAAACATGGATGTATTTTGAAGTGTCCCCTGTTCGACGCGGAAAACGTTCGAATTGTGTTTTACTTGAATCTCTCTCTAAGTTAACTGAGTACGGAGCAGGTTCATCTCGTTGCTGTTACTGTGAAAACGTATATCGGATTTGTGTGCTTGGCTCGGGACCCGCTTATATATTCTCGTCAGAAGGACAGCACAAGGAGAGGGGGGCCCTCCGTGGGGGTCTTTCTAAGGGGTCCTAACCCGGATTGACGCTAAGTTTCGTAGAAAACCACGGAAACCTCCGAACGGTTAGGTCGACGGACGCGCGATGGGACCCTAACCCGAGACCTTCACACTTCGCCCGTCTACCATTTCCAGTAACATAACCACTGTGCCATAGTGAGGCCAGGTTCATCTATTTCTGTGTGTGTGTGTTCATCTATTTCTGCGAACAGCGACTTTGAAGAGCTGGAAAATTTGGAAGCCTCAGAAGACACTTTTGCATCCTTAAGATATACAGGGTGTCTCAAAAGGTCGCTTACAAACTTAACATGCATTTCTGTCATGACATGATGAAGAAGATTTGCACAGGAACTTGTGCCCAGAAATGCACACGGCGACCGCTAGAGGGCGATGTTCGCATGCTTAAGGAAGCTACACCATTTCAACCTAGGATGTTGCCGAAGATGAATGAATTAGTTTATTAACTCAGAATCAGGCCCTGATTACCGCACACGCGAACTAGCCCTCGGCCTAGGGCCCCCAAGTTTTAAGGGCCCCAAACTGATTAAAATATATTTTTTTTAAGTTCTTAAAAAATGAGCACAAAAACATGAATGACATCCAATAAATGGATGCAATTTCACGACGCATTCCACTGTGATAAAGTGCTTGTTTACACTGTATTCAGAGGCAGAAGAAATGTCATGTTAAGGTCCAAAGCATTCTACTATGGAGCATTCAGCGACAAGACTTCATTGAAGCATAACTTCTGAGCATTAGACCTTTATGAACTTCAGGTTAAAAATTAATTGGACAAAGGGCCCCCGTCCTTATTTACAATAAAAATTTGTACCCTGTAATAGTGCGTATCAACAAAGTATGACCTAATAGGAGCCCCCAAGAGTACTTGGCTTAGGGCCTCCAAATGTCTTAGTCAGGCTCTTCTCAGAATTGGCAAATGCCGTCATTAATGAAAGACGCAGCTCTTTTCACATCATTTCTCCCTCCCCTCCACGTCTGCG
Organism: Cheiracanthium punctorium; assembly: GCA_038373885.1. Classification (NCBI taxonomy): domain Eukaryota; kingdom Metazoa; phylum Arthropoda; class Arachnida; order Araneae; family Cheiracanthiidae; genus Cheiracanthium; species Cheiracanthium punctorium. Next base: position 18,143 of record JAWZYV010003369.1, on the reverse strand, counting down.
AACATTGCGTCGTTCAAGGCATATCCGTACCGCCGATTCCCATCCATGGTACACGTAATGCATATCGGCCAATTCTCAGTTACTAGTAAACTGATTCATCCATTTCCGGAAACGTTCTAATCTGCCGGCTTTAGAACGCTTCCATTAGCATGCGAACATCGACATAAATTGTACAAGCACTTATTTTTTATACAATTTTTATGAAAAAAAAAATAGGCACTTTTATGACCGTTCGCTTGAAAATAATACGACCGCTAACGGGTTAACCCATTAAGCGCCAAAGCTCCCGTTACGGGAACATCTATTATATTTTTTTTTTCTTAAAATATTTTAACGCAATTTACGAAATATACATCTTATATAAACATTTACACTATATAACACACCCTATAGTGTAAATATTTATATAAAATGTGTATTTTGTAAACTGCGTTAACATATTTTAAGAAAAAATATATAATAGATGCTGTTCCCGTAACGGGAGATTTGGCGCTTAATGGGTTAAGTTGTTACGGTGGCGACACCAGTCATTGACACCAAGAAAAAATTTTGGCTTCACCCTAGTAGAACAACTTGTTCAAGAAACGTTCAAATTACTTTGGAAACACGTTTTTGACGTTAAAAAACCCGTTTTAAACGTATTTTGGACTCATTGTGCTACTAGGGCAATGACTGACATTTTATGCTAACCTAAATTGTTACCTGAGAAATGTGTAGAAAAACGAGCTCATTTATTTTTTAATGAAAACCTTCGAGATGAAAAGAAAAAAATATTTTATTAAAATAGTATATTTTACTCGCATTACATTATTTTTCGAAATGAAGTACCTGAAAAAATTACAAATCTATATAAATAAAATTAGACTTTTGTCTGTACATTTCTTGGAATTCAAAAATTTTGCGATTTCTATCCGTTTCAAGCACCCGGGAATCCGATGCGACCCTCAAAAAAAAGTTTGTCTGTCTGTCATTCTGTCATTCTGTCCGTGACGCTTTTTTTGTTTAAGCATCACGTAAAAACCACTGAAGCGAATGATATGAAATTTGGTGTCATGATAGGTGGTCACTCAACTTAAAACATAGGCGTCGAATTTTTAAAAAATCTTGATTACATTTTCAGATTTTGCGAAAATCGTTTCAAACTGCGTAAATTTGTGTTCAAGCATCACGCAAAAACGACTGAAGCGAATCATATGAAATTGGGTGTCATGATAGGTGGTCACTCAACTTAAAACATAGGCGTCCAATTTTTAAAAAATCTTGATTAGATTTTCAGATTTTGCGAAAATCGTTTCAAACTGCGTAAATTTGTGTTCAAGCATCACGCAAAAACGACTCAAGCGAATGATATGAAATTGGGTGTCATGATAGGTGGTCACTCAACTTAAAACATAGGCGTCCAATTTTTAAAAAATTCTGATTGGATTTTCAGATTTTGCGAAAATCGTTTCAAACTGCGTAAATATGTGTTCAAGCATCACGCAAAAACGACTGAAGCGAATGATATGAAATTGGGTGTCATGATAGGTGGTCACTCAACTTAAAACATAGGCGTCCAATTTTCAAAAAATTCTGATTGGATTTTGAGATTTTGCGAAAATCATTTCAAACTGCGTAAATTTGTGTTCGCACATCACGTAATAACTGCAAAGGTGAAAAAATGATATTTGGTGAAATGATAGGTGGTCACTCACCTTAAACTATAAGCATCTAATTAAAAAAAATCCATCAGATTTCGAGATTTTGTGAAAATCGTTTAAAACTCAGTGAATCTTTGTTCCCGTATTACGTAATAACGACTAAAGCGAATGATATGAAATTTGGTCACAGGATAGATGGTTGCTCAACATAAACTATAGGAGTCCAATTTTTTAAACATTTTTATTAGATTTTGAGATTTTGTGAAAATTCTCTCAAAATACGTTTATATTTCTTCAAACATCACGTAATAACGACTAATACGAATGATACGAAATTGAGTGATATGATAGGTAGTTGCTAATCTTAATTTATAGGCGTTGAATTTTAAAAATATTTTGCTTACATTTTGAGATTTTTCGAAAATCGTTTTAAAATGCTGAAAATTTGTTCCGGCATCACGAAATAAAGACTGCAGGGAATGAAACGAATTTGGGTGACATGATACGTTGTCACTCAACTTAAATTCTAGGCTTCAAATTTTTCAAAAATGTTGATTAAATTTTGAGATTTTGCGAAAATAATTTCAATATGCGTATATTCGTTCGCGCATCACATAATTACGACTAAAGCGAATGAAATGATATTACTTAGTTACTCTCTAACCTGTAATATTTTAACAATACATGAAAATTATAACTTCGCTTTCTTTACTTTGGCAACATACTACATCCATTCTGTGTACTCCTACAATGCTGACGAAAGTTCTTGCTTTTTGGAAATTTTCATTCATTAACCCGTCGAGGACGGGTACTTCAGCTAGTCTTCTATATAAATAAAATTAGACTTTTGTCTGTACATTTCTTGGAATTCAAAAATTTTGCGATTTCTATCCGTTTCAAGCACCCGGGAATCCGATGCGACCCTCAAAAAAAAGTTTGTCTGTCTGTCATTCTGTCCGTGACGCTTTTTTTGTTCAAGCATCACGCAAAAACGACTGAAGCGAATGATATGAAATTGAGTATCATGATAGGTGGTCACTCAACTTAAAACATAGATGTCCAATTTTTAAACAATCTTGATTGGATTTTGAGATTTTGCGAAAATCGTTTTAAAATGCTGAAAATTTGCTCCAGCATCACGAAATAAAGACTGCAGGGAATGAAACGAATTTGGGTGACATGATAGGTTGTTACTCAATTTAAATTCTAGGCTTCAAATTTTTCAAAAATGTTGATTAAATTTTGAGATTTTTCGAAAATTATTCGAATATGCGTAAATATTCGTTCGCGCATCCCATAATGACGACTAAAGCGAATGAAATGATATTACTTAGTTACTCTCTAACCTGTAATATTTTAACAATACATGAAAATTATAACTTCGCTTTCTTTACTTTGGCAACATACTCCATCCATTCTGTGTACTCCTACAATGCTGACGAAAGTTCTTGCTTTTTGGAAATTTTCATTCACTAACCCGTCGAGGACGGGTACTTCAGCTAGTCTATTATATAAATGTGAAAGTTTGTTTGTTCGTCCGGGAACTCCTCCCACACCGTTCGACCAATCGGCCTGAAATTTTGCACATACACGTGAAACGATATAGAATACTCCGTAGACTGCTTTAAAATTCTGGAAATCCACCCGTTCCCTAATTTTTTACGATTTTTCGCAATTTCCAGGGTAGAAAGCTACTCAAATGTCCGATTTCAGCACATTCGTGAGCATAGTTAGCACAGTTAATTTTTTTATTTATTACTTTCAATAATTCAAGTGAGACTGACGTCATTTTGATGTCACGAGTGTAAAAATGCATTAAAAATCCTAATGAGGTTAACAAATTTTGACAAAAATATTACGCCACGAGCGAAATAATAAACTTCCATCGAAATTATAAGATACTGTAGAAAATAAAATAACGTGTTTTTTTTTTTCCTTTCACTAATTCATGTCAGATATCGCAACTGAGAATGGTGTCATTTTGACGTCATAAGTTTAAAAATGAGTTAGAAGTCTAATTATATTAAAAGGCTTTGACGCAAAAATTTACTATTATAAAAATTCAAAGTAATTTGTTTTTAATGCGCGTGTTACCCTTAGCGATTTTTGAGCTCTGTGACTTTTCAGCAACCATAATAACGAAATTAAACTTGCATTTTTTAAAATCGTGGGAAATTCAAATGTCGCTACAAGATGCAACATACTAATTAACATACTGCATAGTATTCGCTATCGGTTTGACGACAGTCGTTGTATGTATTCCCCAAAATAGTGCAAAATGTGGCCAAGTCTGGACGACTTTTGGCACTATATTATATATATTAGATATAATTTTTTTTGTTGTTAAATTCTAGCAACTTAACAAGCTCTTGCACAAAAATACATCATTAGCAAAATAGCTCCAGAAAATATTTGAAAAACTGATTAGCTTGGAATAACCCAAACATCTCTCAAATTAACTTTAATAAAGTTCTGTTGCAAGCGAGAGTTTTTCAACGTCGTATATTTCAATATTACTCCGTTTGAAAACTACTGCGCGAAATAACTAAATTCGACTACCCTGGTCAGAACGTGACGCCATAAATTAAAAGTTGTCCGAAATTCGTAAACTCTGCAACACAATTTAACACACTATTCGCAATTTGAGCGATTCCAAATAATTCCACGAGATTACACAGTTTGACGTTTTTACGAGCCTGAACGATGGTGGAATTAAACAGGGGCGTATAATCTTCGGGGGGGGGGATATCGGGATCTATCCCCCCCGAAGATTTTGGATTAGTGATGAAATTCCGTCTATTTATACACATATAAGTTCATATCCCCCCCCCCCCCCCGAAAAATTTTCCTGGTTACGCGCCTGGATTTAAATACTATTTAAATTGGTACAGCTTGGATGTTTTCCATCACCGCGAGATGAAATATTTTGCTGTGCTAACTATACCAATCAGACAAGAATTATGCTAAAAAATATATGGCGATCTGTTTTAATGGCAATGCATAAATACACAGAATCAACCAAACGTAGAAAGCCATCACTGGCTTAAAATATCTAATCTGTTTCTTTAAATTGAGCATTAAAGACGGAGAAACGAAGATGGATAATATTAATCCAAGTAATAGATAGTAGTCTCATTTTTTTCTCGAATCGTAATAGTAGATTTGTTTGGATAATAAGGATTAAAGCACAGTATACCACGTTAATAACTATTTCGTGAAATTAAAAGTGTTGTATTCATTGTTTTTCAACGATCGTCTTACAACTAACTAAACCATAATCCTACGTTGCGTAATATATCGCGCGGTAGTTTCAACAAAAGGACTACTTGAATTTTTTGATATTTTGTTTTCGCATAGATAGTTATGATTATATTACAGTAAAATATTTGTTTTCTACCGTGCGAAGAACGGGCACGCAGCTAATTTCTTATAATAAGCTTTTATTTCAGAACACTTACCAGTGCTATCAAGTACCCATTCAGAGAATCGTTTTTGATTTTATGCATTTATTTTTATCAACCTCCACGAGGGCTCTCGGTACGAGAAACTGAAATTTTAAACTGAGTGCCAGAAAGAGTCCGATTGTCATTAGCTGGCTGAATGTTGAAATTAAGATAAATTCATTTCAACATGCTTCTATTGGAAGCATAGATCTTTTTAGAAATTCATTTAAATTGAATTGTACCCGATCATTGAATCGGTGAGTGCAGATACCACCTCAGTCACAAAAATGAAGTTTTTTCTCTCTCCTGAAAAATTTCCTAACTCCTCCAAATGTTCAAATATTTAAACTTTTTTTTCCCTCTGTCATAACACGCATTTATGTTTCTGTCATGCAAATATTACCTCATTTCGACATCCATTAGGCTCAGGAAATTTTAAAATTGGATTCGGACTTATACTGTTTCTGCACTCAACTGGTTTTGAGTCAGCTGAAAACTTGGAAAAAGGTCATCATTCAAATCAAATCAAATCAAATCAAATTACCATTTATTGTCAAACCCTATTTATGGTGTACAAAAGTCAAGAACATGAATTTAGAAGAACAAATAGTGATTTGCTTGCAGAAAATGATGGAGATGAAAATCTGACATGGAAGCTGGAATAACTATTTTTTAGAAAACCACCCCTAGGGCAGGGCAAGTGGCCAATAATAGTTTTAAAATAGATCATTCTCGACCATTGATTCATTGTCGTGTGTCGACCCTTGATCATTGTCGCCCATCGTTCGAAAAAGAAGCCCCGTATCTACTAAACTACTCAACAGACTAACGTCGCTCTTGCCCTGAACACGCATCTTGCCTTTCTGAGCTTATTTTCATCGAAAACGATTTTTCGCATTTTTGTGACTGAAGTGGTTTCTCCATTCACCGATTCAATTATGCGTAAAAGTTCTCACTCAGTTGACTTTTCATTATATTAATTTTTTATATTTTTCTGATAATAGTTGCCAAAAAAACTGTATTTGCCTTTGTTTTGTTTCAGAAAATTCTGCTTCATTTCTGGGATAGTCGTTCTTAAGTCCAGTTGGTGTAGAAAGTTCAAGTAAAGATTCCACTTGTCAATACGGAACAGGAACTTTTTGCCTTCCGGAACTTCGTCGAGCCATCAGCTGGGCAAAATACACCGGCACTAACGGCCGGTAACTTGTTTTTAGAACAGTCAGCTTATTAGAGAAGCTATCACCGATGCTGTATTTCCCCACAGAAAGTAAAACACTTTCGCAGGCAAAAATTCAGTCGAAATACTCGAAAAAAATTGACATCTGCTCTTCAGCACAAAGCATTCTTTAACAACATTCAAAAACAAGCTTAAAATGCAAAATATCACTTACAATAGCGCCATTCACAGCCTAACACAGTGAGCTCAACGATCATTGGATGACTAACACGAATGCTTGTTATCCTATCTCCTTCATGTAGGTATCGCGGATGTTACGTAAAAATTCCAGAAAGAATCCCCATAAAGCGCAAATTTTGATTACGTCATAGACATGTAAATGAGTAATAACTACGCTATTGAAAATACTAACGCAGGGAAACCAATAGGACAGGTCCCATTCGTAAAATCGCTCCAAATGTCCGAAAGGTCGCCCAATTTGGGAACTTCTTTGCAAACTATCGTCCAATTGGGCGAAAAAATATGTGCCCAAAAGGGAAGTCAGCTTTTGTAAGCTCTGGAGCGAATATTTCTCGAGAATTCGAAATAACTCTATGCTAAGCAATGGGGAACTCCCTTTCTCGCATTCTTGTTAAACGGCGTTCGATGCAGCAAAATGCCAATTTTAATTATTGGATGCTTCGAAAACGAATTTAAGACGAAATTAAGACTTATTATTAAGACTATATAGAGGGTAGAACAAACCAGAAACTTGTACCAGTATAATTTTCAATTTTTTATCCATTATTAAAACGTGAATGTCTTGGGTTTTTTAAATCAGCTTGAATTTCGTTGCTGTCTTACTTACATTGAGAGTGATAGCATTTTGTAATATTATGAAATAAGAAATAAATAAAACTAAAATAGCACACATAACAAATACTTATACACAGTGCCTGATGACCGCACAGGCCGACAAGGTCTAGGCGTAGGGCCCAGATAATTTCAGGGGCCACAAAATGATTAAAATAGTTTCATTCTTAAGAAAATAATACAGAAGGACATCAATGACAATAAATAAACAGCTGCTCTTTTAAAATATAGGCCGCCTTCCAAAAGTATGTTTGCTTACACTGTATTCACGGATGAAACAGACATCGTGTTAAGGTCCAAAGCATTCCACTATGGAACAGTCGTCGATCTGACGTCATTTCAAGCACAATTTCTATTCATTAAGACTTTTTGGAGAAGAGGGGGTTGTAACTCACCCCCCTACATATATGTGTCACAGTGAACAAATATTAGCACCTTCTGATCACATGTATCAACAAGGTGTGTCCGTATAGGGGACCCCAAAAAGTACTAAGATTAGACTCGTTTGTCTGTGGACGAGACTATGGTTTGGAGGGGGGGAAAACATAAAAATGTAAGAAAATCTAAAACACTTTATGATTTTAAATACGCACTAAAGTGCTATATATTAAAATGGCATCATAATCCATGCGTCGTCCCTATTTTTCGTCCTTATTCCATTCAGTTGGAAAATGCATCATGATTCGTGAGTGTGCCGTACTTTTCTCCTTTGTTCAACAAAACACATTTTTGAAATCATAATTTACCTTAAAATCGCCTACTGAAACTGTTTTACAATTTCCGCCAAGCATAATCCAACTACACCTCACCGTTTTAAGTACTATTTGGAATGTGCATCCTAATTCATGAGTGTGCCGTGTTTGTCTTTCTCGGTTGATTTCTATTTTAACGCCCGACGCTCGCCAAGGTAGCGATCATTAAACATGTGAAATTACCATGGCGATTTTTCTTATTTATGTGGCAACCTTAATTTAGAATTAAAATGGCGATTTGAAACAAAACATTTGGAACAAGTACAGCATTGCCAATGAATGTAGTTTTAATATTTAGGTGACTTCCAACTCCTTGACTGTTGCGTTTATTGCTAATTTCTTCTCTTTAGTTTTCATAGAGTTCTTTTGGGAGCGTTGAAACTTGGACCATGACTGCAAAGCTCGCGAAAGTGAGGCGATTTTTTGGGTTGGAGAGGTGTTAAAATAGGAATCAACTCTTTTTCTTGTTCCATAAAACTCATCTTAGGAATCATCATAGGAATCGAAATCAATACTAAAATCGCTTACTAACACTATTTTACAATCTTCGCCCGGCATATTCTAACTATATTTTTCTAGTTTCTAGCCAAATTCGGAATATATCGCCAAGCTTGGTTCGGTTTTGAAATTATTGTTTGGCAGCAAACTTGGCGATCCACTATCCAACATTGCAAACCTTGTGCGACTTACACGATTTTAATTCCCCTCCCCCTCTACCCATCCAACTTTTGCATTGTCTGGCAAACACATTTGTAAACTTCACCGTGACAGTTCATGTCTACAAAACCTGTCAGCAAATCATGTCCACAAAGTCGCTTAGACAAAAATCTGGGATTGATAGAAAGAGCATCTTAGGTTAAAAAAAATTTAATTAGCAATTAATAATTGAAAAAATCTGTATTAACATCAAGTGTCATCCACTACAAGTTTAAAAAAATGCATTTCAACTTGAGTGGATGAAAAAAAAAGTTTTTTATTAACGACTCAAAATTTGAACAAGATATATATAGGGAGAGTGTGAACTAAAATAGTAAGAATTGAATAAAACCATCTCAAGCCTATACACAGGTAGACCTTAGCTAAGGAGAAAATGATTTTATTTTTAGAGAACACCTGCGAATTCGCCGAATGTTCCTGAAGAAAACCTCGTAAAGACTGAGTAGAAACCTCAAAAATTCAATTGAAAAAAAAGTATAATTTTTTTACAATCCAACCATCAAAAATGCTGTCTAAAAATCATGTCTACAAAGTCGCGTAGACAAAAATCTGGGGTTGATCTGGATGTGTCCAAAAATCAATCCAAACATCAAAAAAGCTGTCTAAAAATCATGTCTACAAAGTCGCGTAGACAAAAATCAGGGACTGAGCGAAATAGCTCCTTAGGTCTAAAAAAAAAAAAAACACACAGAAGAGGACGCCACGTTCGAGAGAGAATGAATGAATGAGAGCAGAGACTGGACATGCAGTCTGGACATGCGGACTGGCCAATGATGTCGATAAACCCATTTTTTCTATGATGTCTAAATTTGTTTTAAATGTTAGGTGTAATAAATGTCTTCGTAATCACATGCCTTTGCCTTCCTTGAAAGAACTGTCTCACAGCCACAGAAGGTTAGAGACCTGTAGCTCCAATGCTTTAACCCTTAGAAGGGCAACCATTCCTCAATGTCGAAAAAGTGCAGCCGTTGTCGTCGCACGATTTAAATAACAGCAAGAAGGCAGTTGGTCGAATCACCCAGTGCGTGCCACAGAGCTCAAGAACATTTTTGGACGGCGGCCGCACAGCCAGCTGTGTCAAATAATGTTCTTGAGCTCTGTGGTCCGTACTGGGCGACTCAATCGACCGCCATCTTGCTTTTATTTAAAATCGTGCGATATCAATGACTTCACTTTTTCGACAATGGGCTGTCTATCTGAGTGTCTTCCTTGAGTATTTAATTGAAATGAAATGCATACTTCGTGAATGAAAACAACCACAGTGTCAGAGTTGTGTCCCAACGGCGAGGACACCGCGCTTAAAGGGTTAAATGATCAGCCGATTTTTTTTAAATTTACCCTTTAACAGATTTTAACACGTGCTTTCCCTAGTATTTGTTTTGATAATCGCGAAAGAATAGATGAGACTGTGATCTGTAATAATGTATTTTTGCATTGTTGATATGGAACTTCGCATTGTTCCAAATCCACCGCAAGGACATTGTATGAGATAGAACGTATTGTTGAAATTCAACATATTGTTGAATTTCGAACATCCACGACCATTGTTACTTTCTCAATCAGTCTAAAATATACCTGTTGGATTAAACGGACGAAATGGACAGCTTTGAAAGCGTTTACGTTGCCTCCGGCTTTATTGCCAGCTTCTACGTCCTTTACCATCTTCTATTCGACAGAGAACCAGTTTCGGTGAGTACCTGCCTCATAATTCTGTAATTTTTTTAAAAGAAGTTTTTCGGTGTCAGTAACATTGTACCAGATCCCATAACTCAGCACCAGGCTTAATATCTACGGATTGCTAAATACGATCCTTGGTGGATTATCACTGATTTTCATCGTAGGTTGTACTGCTATTTGAATTTGAAGGCGACATTTATCGGGATCTATGGATCTGCTTTTAGGCTTTCATGCCAGTTGTTCCGACTAGTGATTCGAACGATTTCCATAATCGATTACAACTGTTCGAATAGAATCCATAATTGAATAATCGAATAGCGAATACTCGCCATTTACGCTATTCGAATAGTATTTGCGGTTAAACTGTTCGAATAATACAGTAAAATCTGGCTACAACGATATCCTCTTTAACGATCATTCTCTCTATTGCGATATTTTTTCATAGTCCTGGTAAAATTTCTTTTAGATGAATGTAAAGCAGTTCTCTGTATAGCTATATTCTGTACAACGATCATTCTCTCTACAACGATGGGAATATTATCCGTTCCATCACCATAATTCCCTCTATTACGATATTTTTTTATTAAAAGTAAAAAACGGATACATACTAATTTAACGCTATACAAAGACTGTCTAGATAAAATGTGTTTGGACAGTTGGACGGTGTGTTCTCAGGTTAACCCTCTCTCGAAAAAACTGGATCAAAGTTTCGGTTTCGTATAGCTGTTGTAGCTATGGTAATGGGTCAATGTGTTACAATAAAGTACATTCCGAGTAATACATTTTGCAGAAAACTTTTTGGGGTTTTATCAATTCATACATTAAAATCTTTTTTAGTTAAATATGCGATAAACATTTATAGAGGTTATGTCATCTCTACGATTCTGGAGATGGGTTTTTGACTCAAAATTGTGGGTGTTGTAACAATGACTCAAGCACTATAAACATGTTTCTTCACATTCCGTTTAATATATATTATTGTTTGCCTGAGAACAAGGGACAGGGTGCTGAATGAACACTCCGCCAGTGACACCAGACCAGTGGCGGCTCGTGGGTCATTTAAATGGAGGTTCACAGCTCTCTTTTGTTTACATTTAGAGTTAATTAAAATTCATTTTTTAATTAGCTCTAATTATTTTATAATTTCTTTAAATGTTTTATCTTTTCATTGTTCCCTTAAAGCAGAATACGTCAGATGAAAACGAATCTATAGAAGTCCAATCATCTTCTGAAAACTTTGAATTGATTACAAATGACGACGAAACTGATAAAGAAAGGTAAGTTTTGAATTTTCTTATTTGAGGGATTCGAGAATTTAAAATTTGTACAGTATGCAATACAAAAAAGAAATGTACGCATACATTTCAGAACACATAATTAAAAATTACTCTGTAAAAATTGTCTAATATTTTTTACTATAAGCTTGTTGAGTTACTAGGTTATTAAGTAATTACTGTATTAAAATTCGCTTTATTTTGAACGCCAGTGTAGTATAGGAATGTACTACACTTGTTGAACTGAATAACAATCAAAGGAGAACTGAATTAATAATCCTAAACTTTTTACTTCGTCAAATAAAAAGTAACAAAAAACGAAAGAAATGCAACGCAAATTTACAAGCTTTTTAAAATTTCTTATATAAAAATGTAATTGCAGAAATTCAGCATTTTATTTATTTTTTCGTATGTGTGGCAACATATTTTTCAAATTACACGCAGCTGCTAATGCGTATTATGCATACGCAAATACAGCAGTACCTGATGTTATCAGTCCAATCAGTGACGGTATAACAGATGTATCCCCTTAAAGGGTTTACGCCCGTTAATGTAATCGTAAACCACGGGAACAACTTAAATGGATTTTTGAGGAGCAGCCATTCTAAAATCAGGTAGATTTCTTACAACATGTAATTCATGAAGATTATTTGATTTACAGTGAAGCCGTCTGCTTCCAAACAGAAAAAGGAACAACAATTATTGAAGATGATGTTAATGATGACGTTGAAGCTGTCGTCAATGATTTGATTGATTCTGTGGAAACTCTAGTGGAAAAATCTGAAGAGTAAGGACGTAAAGTTGTTCGAATAAATTTTGGTCTGTCTGCATGTAGTGATTCAATTAAAAAATTTTTACTTTTTTTCCTATTCAATATATATGCATATATTATTCTTCTTTATTTAGATTACATACATAAAATATGTAGTACAAATTAAAATGTTTCGGATGTAAAGCATTAGTCTTTTCAGCATACCATAGCATAGTAACTTAACATAGCTTCATTTAAATTTCATTGATTCATTGTAACCAATTTTTTCGAAAAATCAATACCAAGTACTTCATTTACTGATAAAGAAAGGTAAGTTTTGATAATATAAGAAAAAATAAGAAAAACCCTCAAATAAGAAAATTCAAAACTTACCTTTCTTTATCAGTGAATGAAGTACTTGGTATTCAGCTTACACCTAAACTGCATGTTTTATTAGAGTAAGATAATTTTTAATGAACAGTTCTTCGCTCATTTTCTAATCATGCCGAGCCAGAGAAAAAAAATATGAGCATTAGTGAATTTTCAGACGTTGGTTTTATGATCCAAAGGTTAGATTTCCAAAAACTGTGTCCATCAAAGTATTACTTCACTCGTCTTCAATTTTTGTGTTATACTCTTTTGAAAAAAAGCTCACTATTTAATTACGAAACGGTGATCAGGCGTATCGCCAGTGTTTGATAATTTTCTTCTTAATTTTATACATAATTTAGTAGGGATCATTCATTGACACACTGAAACAAAAGAAAAAGCTTCAAGTTGATTTTCTTGACAGTTCTTAATGCCGTAGATAAAGGGTTTTAATCCTTAATCTACGGCATGATATAGATTTTAAATATATTTCCATAAAAAAAACTGTCAAAGAAATTTATATTGATACTGTGATTGCTCCTGATTCTCTGAGTATCTTTGGCTAACTCTTCGGAGTTCAATGAAATATTACAAATAGTAATTAATGTGTATTTTGCATAATTCTTACTCCTTATAAAAACATACGTTATTAATTAAGTATTTTGTGATTTTCAGAAATAACGAATCTTCCGAATTTCTCAATGAAGCTGGAATCACAAATAATGCAACAGAAGCCATTGAAGATTTGTTAAAATACGTTAACGACACTTTTGCTCAAGAATTGTCAGAGTAAGTCCCTTTAAAGTAAATATAAATCGGGTATCGTGAAATCTATACCTTTAGTTATACATCCCTTATTTATAAAGTTTTCAAAGCATCGTATTATAGCATTCCCGTTAATAATGTTTATTATGATAAAATAAAATATAGAAAATTTGTTTCCGGTTTTCATTTAGAAACTAGATAGTATAGTTAGTATTTATTAATTACAAGTTTGTTTATGTTTGTTTCGTTTGTTTGTGGGATTACGACCGATTAGCTCCGAGGCGGCTCTAGGTCGAAGGGTGGGGTGCCCTCCGTGGTGGTCTTTCTTAGGGGTCCTAGCCCGTATTTACGCTAAGTTTCGGAGAAAACCACGGAAAACACCGAACGGTTAGGTCGACGGACGCGCGATGGGACCCGAACCCGGGACCTTCACACTTCGCCCGTCTACCATTTCCAGTGATATAACCACTGTGCCATGGTGAGGCTCAAGTTTGTTTATGTAACATTTAGAACAGATTTTAGAAATTCTACTTTGGAAACTACTTGTTTAGTTTTTAAAAGAATGACCCATTTTATTCATGCGCAATTGATAACTATTGATAGGCATCGAATCCCAGACATGGAATACCGTAGTACAGTAAAACCTCTCTGAAAGGCCACCTCTATTAATAAACCACATCTCATAAAGACCATTTAATTCTGGTCCTTATTTCTGGCTATAGGCTCGGTGTTAGATTTCCCATCATTAAACGACTACAATTGACAATCTCCCACCCTGAATGACCATTTTTCTAAATTTTCAGTAAAGGTAGACTCGCTTTCCCGGGAAAAATTCTCGAAATTTTCCATCTCTGGGAAAGGCTACTTGTCAAGAATATTGTACGCTTTCCTGTAAGGGTCCTGGTACACAAGGAAAGGAAAAGAAGACCTTCAGTTTTATATCCAATTCATGGGCGCCGGCAGCATTTATCCCGCGGGATTGAAAACGAGAAATAAATTACTTTTATTATAATTTTACGCCACCTTCCCAACCATCCATTGACCCAATATCGTTGCATACTTATAGATCCAATGCCATCTAAATATGTTTGCTAACTTCTCAGTCTCCAAGCGAACCGAAATATTTCTCGTGGCGAACAATCACGAATCCAATAGAAAATGTTTTCATTTTAGGTTTTAATTTTTTAAATTTACGTTTTCAACTATTTTATTAAAATTAGATCCAGAACAGGAAGACAAATAACTCTTTACACACATAGGCTTTTTTTTTTTTTTACATTATTTTTTAGCAACTAAGTATATTATTCTGAATATCATAACTATCATTTTCACATTTCTCTATGTTATTGTACTAATTATAACAAATAGCATTCATTATTGCTGTTAAAGTTAAACTTCATAGTGCTTAAAATCTTACTTTTTCCACTTTGTTAAAATGAATTCTTAGCTGATCCAGAAGTCTCAATCCCGAAATCCCGCGGGACAAAAAAAATAGTGCGGGACAGCATTCCCTACCTTAGCCTCTTTGGATGACTCATAGAAGAACAAAAGCAGGAATGTTCCTAAACAGCGGTGTCTAACGATTGGCTCTGAATGATGTCTTTTAAATAATCACACATTTGTCAGTTAAATATGTCCTTTAAACAATGTCAAATTGTGTAGAGCAAATATTAAAAGGAAAAGAATTTCCCAAGGTCAGATGGAATAGGGTTTATCAACTCTTTCCAATCAAACTATTCAATTTCATTACTTTCACTGTGAAAGAAACAATTATTCGGGGGGTTTCTTACTAGTACTGTTTTTTACATTAGAACTGCCGGGTGTAAAAATAATGACCGTAAAATAACGGTCACGGGTATTAATAATGACACGAGCTTTCGATTGTTCCCACTAGACCATGGAAAAAGTTAATGTAAGAGGAATACATTGTATAAAAAAGTGCATAGACATTCTCTGGCTGCATTTTTTAATGTTTAATTATTTTAATTGCAGAATATCTTCTTCTTCCAGTTCTATCAATGAAAGCATTCCTCCAAAAGTAAGTAACATTCTGCTTTTAAAAAATTTTTATATACATTGTTTCAATAACGTTCATTTTGTGAAACAGCGGTCCATAGATGTAGTGTAGACGACTGTAAATACATACGAACCAATAAATAAATAAATAAATAAATAAATAAATGAGTGAAAAAAATAATAAAAGATGTAGATTAAAACGATGTGGATTACCTCTGAAATACATCATAAAAGAGGAATTTAAAATTTTTCGATCGCCAGCTGTAGAATTTTTCGCATCGTTGCTAAATGAATCAGCCTAAACACTCCAACTTGCCTAATTTACTTGAAAGGCTCATAAAATCACTTTCTAAATATCTGTATATTTTTTCTAGTTTGTATTAGTTACAGCAATTGAATTTGGAACTGAGTAGGGCTGGACTCGCCCCCCACCCCCATGGACGGTCCCTACCTTTGTGGGGTCCATGCATAAAACTCTCTTCTGAATTTCTGCTTTGTTATGGGTCCTCTTAAACACTATCTTGAATTCCCCTTTTGTTTTTTAGCCAAGCAAATTCTTTCTATTCTCATTCTAGCACTGACGACGGCATGTCATACGTGCTGAAATCGGTCTGCTAGTTTAATTTTTATATTGGTGCTACTACACGTTGTTTCTTGATGCTTGATAATCGTGAACAGACAGTGCCTTATGCATTGCGTCCAGCATTCGGGCGTGCCCTTCTACGGTTTCAAATAATATCTGCGAATAAGTTAGCTACACTGAACACTTTTTGCACCCATTACACTACAAAATCGTATAACATTCTAGTTACGCTGATCCCCGTCTCACTCTATAACGATTCCGGGAAACCACTTCAATATAAATATTTTACCGCCATGACATCAAGAAGATTAAAAAGTTCAAAAAGATTAAAATGCATAAGATGTGTCATAACATCCACACCGCTTATGCGATCCGCTTGGAAATTTTTCATATCTATTATATAAATGTGAAAGTTTATCTGTTTGTTTGTTTGTTCGTCCGGAAACTCCTCCCACACCGTCAGACCGATCGGCTTGAAATTTTGCACATACACGTAAAACGACATAGAATAGGCCGTAGGCTACTTTAAAATTCTGAAAATCCACCCGTTCCCTAATTTTGAACGATTTTTCGCAATTTTCAGGGTCGAAAGCTACTCAAATGTCCGATTTCAGCACATTCGTGAGCATAGTTAACAAAGTTAGATTTATTTATTTATTACTTTTAATAATTCAAGTGAGACTGACGTCATTTTGATGTCACGCATGTAAAAATGCATTAAAAACGCTAATTAAGTTCACAAGTTTTGACAAAAAACTACAGCACGAGCGAAATAATAAACTTCCTTCAAGATTATCAGATGCTGTAGAAAATAAAATAACGTGTTTTTTTCTTTTTCTTCTTTCACTAATTCATGTTAGATATCACAACAGAGAATGATGTCATTTTGACGTCATGAGTTTAAAAATGATTTAGAAATCTAATTACATTAAAAGGCTTTGACGCAAAAATTTACTATTATAAATTTCAAAGTATTTTGTTTAATGCGTGTGTTACCCTTAGCGATTTTTGAGCTCTGTGATTTTTCAGCAACCATAATTACGAAAGGAAACTTTTTTAAAACGTGGGAAATTCAAATGTCGCCACAAGATGCAAAATACTAATTAACATAATGCATAGTATACGCTATCGGTTTGACGACGGTCGTTGTATGTATTCCCAAAAATTGTGCAAAATGTCGCGAAGTTTGGACGACTTTTAACAGTATATTATCTATATCAGATATACTTTTTTTTGGCTTAATTTAAGCAACTTAACAAGCTCTTGCAGGAAAGTTACATCATTAGCAAAGTAGCTCCGGAGAATATTTAATATCCCGATTAGTTAGAATAACCCCAATAATAACTCTCTAATTAACTTTAATAAAGATCTGTTGCAAGCGAGTTTTTCAATGTGGTATGTTTCAATGTTACTCCGTTAACAATCTACTGCGCGAAATAACTAAATTCGACTACCCTGGTTAGAACGTGACGCCATAGATTAAAAGTTGCCTGAAATTCGTAAACTCTGCAATACAATTTAACTCCCTATTCGCAATTTGAGCTATTCGAAATAGTTCCTCGAGATTGCACAGTTTGATGTTTTGACGAGCCTGAACCATGGTGGATTTAAATACTATTTAAATTGGTACAGCTTGGATGTTTTCCACCACCACGAGATGAAATATTTTGCTGTTCTAAATACGCCAATCAGACAAGAATTATGCTTAAAAATATATGGAGATCTGTTTTAATGGAAATGCATAAATTCCACAGAATCACCAAAAAGCAGAAAAGGCATCTTTGGTTTAAAATATCTCATCTCTTTCTTTAAATTGAGCATTAAAGACGGAGAAACGAAGATACATAATATAAATATAAGTAATAGATAGTATTCTAATTTTTTTCTCTGTTAGTAATAGTAGATTTGTTTGGATAATATGGATTAAAGCACAGTATACCGCGTTAATAACTATTTCGTGAAATTAAACGTGTTATATTCATTATTTTTCAACGATCGTCTTACAACTAACTAAACCGTAATCCTACGTTGCGTAATATATCCCGCGGTAGTTTCAACAAAAAGACTACTTGAACTTTTTGACATTTTGTTTTCGCATAGATAGTTACGATTATATTTTAGTAAAAT
>JAWZYV010003368.1:0-13861 GCA_038373885.1 Cheiracanthium punctorium | reverse complement strand
GTTATTGTAGAAGCCGGTCGTCAGAATGGAAGTTTTCAACACTGCGCCGGATAATGAGGTTCATGTTTTAAGAAAAATAACTGCATCTATTTCATTAAGTGAAAACTACTTTTTGTAGAAAGCACACATAATAAGATCTATTTTGATCAAGAAATTTTTGTATGAGTTTAATATATTATGATTTGTAATTTTTAAAAGTCTTTTTACTACAATTTTTATTAATTTTGTGTTTTTTATTCTATATCCCAATAAAAATGTTCGTCTTTATAAACGCACAATCCATTAGCACAATCTGGCATATAAAAATTGGGGTGGGGGGCAACATGTAACATTGAGGGGGCAAAATGTTTCCTGTTGCAGAAAATATCATTTTAAAATAGGTTATATATTTTCTTGAATTTCGAGGGGGCAGAATTGCCTCCTCTTGCCCATAGTTAAATTATGCCAATGGCACAACTCTATGTATTAAAAAACTGAGAGAAACATTTTTGTTAATATTTATTAAAACGCAGAGCTAATCAGATTATTGAGCCAGAAATTAAGATTGAAGAACGACAAAAAATGCATAGAATTGGGATAGCATCAGCAGACTACGTAAGTTTAAGAACCTCTGCCCTGGGCGATTGTTCGGCCAAGAATCATAGACTTCTTAGCGCTAAAAAAGCTACCGTAGCTACACCTCTACTGTACACACTGTAGCTGGGAAAGCGCCACAACTCTCTAGAGGTGGTACACTTTCGAAGAAAAATTCGTTTACGGAGGTTCATACTGAAATAGGCAAAACATGATTCCCAGGACTATTATTAGTTATTTTAATAGAAATAATGAAGGCTTTATTGTAAAGTACTACGTGTAATGCATTACAAAAACAACTACTTCTTCTGCATGTGCTTACTACGGCAATAATTTTGATTCTGTTAAAAGTACTTTCTACCAGTACTTAGCCAATGTGTAGTAGATATTGTTACAATATTGAGCAAATAACTGCTTCGTTGGTTTTGTGCGCTGAAAATATTTTATTAAATTTATATTTCTGGGTAAAATCAATCTGGATAAAAGTTGGAAAAATATGTAATGTATATTTAATATTCGGATATAAATTTTCAAAAACATCTGTACCACAGCCTGCGAGATCAATATTAAATGAGATAACAGAAAACGTTCGATCATTGAGATAAATATAAAACAAATGTTTAATTTTATAAATGGAAACCATCATAGACCTACCTATAAACAGCTAAATAAATAAACATTTCTATACCATTGACTTTAAAGATAAATAAATTTGTATGTGTACTGAAAAGACTTTTTAATTAAAGTGAATAACAACATAAATTTGCTTTCAGCTTAATAATCACTGCAAACATCAGGCATTTATCTATAGATTTAAGCCTTAGAATTTTTCATGCATGCTTCTATAAATTGAAAGAATGCAGATAAAATACAGTTTTATAATTTTTTTTAAGTCAGAAAAGTACGCACAACTTAAGCAAAATATGTATTTTTATTTCTGAATAATTTTAGATGAAGGTTTCTTATTTTATGCCACTTTTTCTATGTTTAATATGATTTGCTGTGAAATATCACAGTTCTATGTTAAAAAACAGGTTTTAAATAATGAGATTTTGAGCCATATCCGTATACAAACGGGAATGTGCGGTCAAAAAATCATTTTTTCAATATACCATTTAATAATTACTAACAAAATGTGTCGAAGTGTTTGTGAAATTTCCTAAATTTCTTACCAAAATTTGATTACTTTTTTCGTTGAAAATACTCAAGTAAATTTGATCATCATAAATAGCATTTCGTGTTAAATGCTGTATGTGTCGGAGAATAAAACATTTGTTACAACACTTGATAAGGTGAATATATTTGTGAAGTGATTATTATAAACGGCGTTTAAAAAAAAAAAGTTTCTGATCTCATATTACTCTGTGACTTTGGGTCCTATTTATGTGCTCTACCTCTCCTAAAAGTTTGTGGCTATATTTTTGGGGGACATTCTGTTTACTGATTTTTATATACTAAATATGAGTTAAAAATAAGAAAGCCGTAAAACTAGGATCTACAAGGAATGAAAGTCGATCAGGAAGCACGCTTATCTCATTAATATTGTAATAGGGGCCTCACGAAAAGGACACGTTAAACAATTGACGCGTTTCCTAACGATAGTTCCGCACCCACTTAAACATGTCAGTGTCGCAGACGTGGAGGAAATTTTAAACAAAGCAGTGATATGGAAGAGGAAATGAAGAATATCACCTTTATAGCATCTTGCATGTTTGGGAAAAAATAATTTTAACAGGCTACTCTTAAAAAGATTTTTCATAATTATAAACCCGTGTTCACTCACAATAAACCTTCGCCGGACAGCACCAAATTATGTTCGAAATTGCCCTTTGTTGCAAAGAAAGGCAATTTTTTTTTATGGAAGAGCGAGTTTCATGTGATACTGTATTACCTTACCTTAAAATTCTTCTCGGAAAGAAAAAAGAATTTTAAATTTTACGATTAACAGCCTTGTACGGAGGAATTCTTATGAAAGGTCGTTTTGATATTGTTCTAAATAGATTTATGTTAGTATCGTACATATTTCAAGAGAGAGATAAGGAACGGACTGGAGGAAAAAAAAAAAATATGTCTTTGAAATCATTACAATGCCTTTCCAAATATAAATCTACTCGAAAATCTGGTCACCTTGTGATTTAACTTTTTTTAAGATTGAGAGATTCTTGCAAATATGTTGTTTACTACAACTCACAACAATAATGTAAAATTACTATATGTATTCTTGAAATTTCTAATCATAATCGACGAGGATGATATCTCATTAAAGTCCCTTGCCACACTCTTAACATCGGAACGGCTGCTGCTTTAGTTATAAAAATTGGAGTCTAAGTATAGTAAATTTGCCATGCGCTACGCAAGAAAACCGATTACAACGCCATCTGGCGGCTAATTTTGTAGTTATCGTTTTTATCTCTGAAAGAGCGCGAGATACGGGAAAAAAGTCAGTTGCAAAGTTATTCAGCATCATCGGTTTAGTAAAAGACTAGACCTTGCGCACATTAATATTAAAAATAGAAAACGTAAAATGCAAGGAGTAATAAAGCTTATTACTTACACTTGCGCCATCTTGCCACCAGTCATGTTATACAATGTGTAGCGGGAGTTGCAGACTGTCCAGATACGTACACTCTTAAAAATTTGGATCAACATTTTACCAAAACATGGTAAAACATGTTACTTGAAAAGTTGGCTCTATATGAAGGTGAAACCTTGTTCCAACATTTGGTACTCAGGTTTAACCATACTTTTGTGAAGCACCAAAGGTTGGAACAAAGTTTCACCATCTTACGGAGCCAATTTTTCTAGTACCATGTTTTGGTGAAATATTGCGCCAAATTTTTAAGAGTGTATTTTGCTGATGGAAAACACTTTGAACAGGAAAAATAAATGAACTTAATGTCAGGAAAGTGCACTTTTAGAAAACTTGAATGTGGAAATGTGCGTTTTATGCCTTCCATTTACAGCATTATATATTAATACACGAAAATAATTTTGATGTTTTATTACATAAAAAGAAGTCTTAATTGATTCAATCAAATTCTAAGTAAAATACAGCTAAATAAAATTTAAAATAAAGAAATATACATTTAGCTGTGAAATATTTAGCTATTAAAAAGCTGAAAACAGTTGGATCAAATAAAATTTGAATTTTTTTTCCTGTTCAAATAGACCATTTAATCCAGTCAATTGGAATTTTTTTAAAGTATGTGTCTTAGTATAAAGTTTTAAATTGTCCATATAAAAGATTTTTGTTTTACCCCTAGTAAAAAAATGGAACATTTTCGTATTTTAAATACGCTCTAAATTGTTCTATACTAAAAGCGTATCAGAATCCATGCATCGATCCGATTTGTTTTTCTATATTCTATTATGTTTGAAAGTGTACCATAATCCATGCATGGGCTTTAATTATCTTCCTTGCTTCATCATGTTCGGAAGTTTATCATAATTCAGAAGTCTACCCCATGTCTTTCTTACAGAACTAATTACAGATTTCAAAAAGTAAATTGATAAATACGGATTAAATTTGTACACACATTTTCCAGGTTTGAAATTAATAGCATTTTAGAGCTAAAAAAAATTGCTTTACGATAGAATAACTATCGATTTAAATGTATGTTACTTAAATTATCTCGATAATATCTCTCTTTAGTGTGGATATTTCTCGGTATGCAACATATGACCATAAATAAACAGTGATGCAGAAAAATTAGAAATATCTTCCGTACATTAAGCAACCCGTTTTTAAACGATAGAAATGGCCGATGATACATTTTCAATTTTAACGTGAATTCCTAAGTAACTGAAAAACACTAAAGTTACTGATACATTTAGCTACTTAATGATAAGAAACTTTGAATGTAGAAGAAATTACATTTGGAAGAAGTGTTTAGGATACTCTAAAAACTGGGCATAAGTAATGTTTGGCTTCTAGTTTTTAGCGTGTATCTCTGAATCTAACGCCAAAAATTCCAAATTTATTTCAGTAGATTAACATGAAAGCATAATCTAAACGTTCACGAAAAGTTTAGATCATGTTTGGAAAAAATATTAGAGGGTAACCGAAGAACGTACTTCTAAAGTGCAGTTTTTTACATCTTTTTCTGTCGGTATTTAAGGCAATTAGACAAGAGTGAACCTTAAGTGTGAGACTACTGCAAGTTTAATTGCCTTCGAAGTCCTTCATAAAACTAATGGAACATTTAAAACAGTTGTATAAATCTTTTTCCGCATGTCTAACCCCTAAAATTTTCCATGACACAAAAAACAATTTTTTATCTTTACTTTCAAAACTTCTGTTACGAGGACTGAGGAAATGTTTGTAATTACAGACACAGTAGTCCGATGGCGAGTAAACTAGCCAAGGATCGGAAAACATTGTCTTATTTTCACGCAAGCCTTATAGAGCAAGAGCCAGCGACCGCCAGACCTTCGTCATAGTATAAAAGCTGAAACTTTCTCTGCGCATACCCCCCAACAGAGGTAGGAACAATCGGCCACTCTAAAGTTTGGATGATCGTGGCTTTGGCAGGTAACAGGTGGCAAAGGTGTATAAAATTGCCGAAAATTTCGTCATTTCATAAAGCTTAATTTTTTTATATGTTCTTCTTCGCAGTACTAGAAATCACTTTATCCTTTGCCAGACACTTTTCCATCGTGGCAAACCCCCGCCAGACAACCTCAAAGTCTTGAAAAACGTAATTCTATTACGAGTGCGCGGCAAGAAAGTTCGCGCGTCAGAAAGTTCAGAAGTAGCAGTATAAAATGTGCTTGGCGCTTTGTGACAGCTTGACGTACTTCGTCGCGGGAGTTTACGAACACAACAGTTTTCCATGACTTTGAGGTTGTCTGGCGGGGGTTTGCCACGATGGAAAAGTGTCTGGCAAGGGATAAAGTGATTTCTAGTACTGCGAAGAAGAACATATAAAAAAATTAAGTTTTATGAAATGACGAAATTTTCGGCAATTTTATACACTTTTTCCACCTGTTACCTGACAAAGCCACGATCATCCAAACTTTATAATGGCCCATTGTTCCTACCTCTGTTGGGGGTATGCGCAAAGAAAGTTTCAGCTTTTATACTATGACGAAGGTCTGGCGGTCGCTGGCTCTTAGACTATTAACCCTTTAACGCGCAGTGCTCCCGTTCTGGGAACACCAAAACTCTGACGTTTTGACTGTTGCCAGTCACGAAGAATAGATTTGATTTCTATAAAAAATAGTTGCGGGTGACATAGCTCCACGAGAATCCTTTACTTTTTAGCACGTCATTTCCCGTCAAAAAATGGTCACGATTATTTTTAACAGCACTGACATCCGCTGAAAAATGGAAGAATTCGTGAACAGCTGGATAGATTGCCCAATGCTGGAGAAAGGGCAGCCGTTGCCATCGCTCGACTTAACTACCAGCAAGAGGGTGGACGATCGAAACGTTCATCGCGTTCCACACATCTAGAGACCCTTTTTTGGACGCAGCTGGCTGTGCTCGCGCACAGCCAGCTGTTGTCTAAAAAAGGGTCTCTAGATGTGTGGCACGCGATGAACGTTTCGATCGTCCACCATCTTGCTGGTAGTTAAGTCGAGCGATGGCAACGGCTGCCCTTTTTCCAGCATTGGGAGAGGATTGCGCCTCAAAGGGTAAAAATCATGGAACCTGCCTCGGCAAACTTATTGGTAAGCAAACTGGTGGAACACTCCTCCGCCCTAATACAATATGGGATAATCCACACGTGCATCATCTACTTCCGATTCTTTCCTTCTCTTGATGGTCGCAGGTCTTGACTTCGTTTGTTTGATCTTGACCCATAACGCTTCTTTTCTCTCTCTTTGCTTTTCCTTATGCTTTCCCCAAGGAGGTGAAGAAGAGGAGAGATGTTCCAAGGCTGGCATGGTGGAAATCAATTTTTATTCACTTCTGTGACAATTTGATTATCCCCCCCCCCCCGCTGCTTGTCACGAAAGGAGTTGAATTTTTTTTTTACTAATTGACCTTTGCATGTGTTCGTTCCCTACACATGCGCAAACAATCAGACAGCCTTTTTATCCGCAGATAAATGAGAGTAAGTCACGTGTTTCCAAGGTATCACTAAATACACAATGCAAAAACTTCCAAGTGTGCAATCGAAATTCACGTGGGCAGAGCCTAAGTGATAGTTTTTGCTGTGTTAACAGATTTTAGAATCGTATTGAACTGTTTTTAATACCTGAAAGTGAAAAGAATGATTCATCAATTATTGCATAGGTCATAGAACAATTAGAAGAAACCATTTTCTTGA
This sequence comes from Cheiracanthium punctorium, assembly GCA_038373885.1. NCBI lineage: Eukaryota > Metazoa > Arthropoda > Arachnida > Araneae > Cheiracanthiidae > Cheiracanthium > Cheiracanthium punctorium. The sequence goes on along the minus strand of JAWZYV010003368.1, from coordinate 7,013 downwards.
TTTTGTTTTAAATCGTATTTGCCTAAAACAAAAAATCCCTTATTTTGACGTAATGACTATAGACAATTTATGTTATAATATTAAATTTGAAATGATAGCTATTTTTCGATTATTTTTGTATAATATGTGCCAAAAGCTTAAAAAATTATGCTAGAAAGTGATAACTGTATTGAATAAAACTTTATTGATTGGAATTTGATTTCTAACTCCTAAACTACACTCCATTGCATGCATAACTTCTGCAGTTTCTTTTTTTAGAATATGTTGATAATTTCTAAGCAAGCAAAACAATGTGAATTAAAATACTAATCATAGGTAAAAGTTTTAATGTTTTTTTTTGTCATTCATCAAATTATTATTGATTTTTATAATTTCAATTATAACTATCTTTCGAGCACAGAAAATCTTTAATTAGACGTGACAAGGTATTTTAAATCCGATATCTTGATTTTTTTTTCATGCCTGCAAATTAAAAATGTTAAATATTGTGTCTATCTGTGATGTAAATTAACATTTTTGTAAGTCTTATCCCCATAAAAATTAATAGCTTATAATGCGAAAAAAAAAAGTTTCAGGGGGTGCTCAAAAGGTGAGAAAGGTAGAATTTCCCACAAAAATGCTTGATTTATTGACATCCAATTAAAAAAATCCATAATTTTGGGGGTAGGCCCAAGCCCCCTGGCATCCCTCCTGCCTACTTCCCTGTCTTAGTACTATATTTTCGATATAATTATGCGACTATTACAAAAGTATTCACATGAATATCCATTAGGAATGTTGGAGTTTTATAGGGATGGACGCGAGACGACTTTTTTGCGAGACGAGACAGAGATTAACAGTTTTTTTGCGAGACGAGACACACATTTTTAAACATTACGATATAGGGATTTTTGCGAGACGAGACAAGCTTTTAGGCTATTTTGCGAGACGCGAGACGCTTATTTTTCGTCTCGCGTCCATCCCTAGAGTTTTAAGCAATATTTTATTTAGAAGTAAATAATTTAAGCAACCTGGTTCATACAACGTTACTTATCATTTATTTTAAAATAAGATTACTATTTTAATCATGTTCGCTCTATTAATTTTACCGAATTTCATTGAAAGCAGCTTAATTGAATAAAAGAAGTTTAGCTAAATTTGTATATAATGATGATAAATTCAGTGGACTGCGCTAAACGCTAAAATAATAATAATAATGATGATAATAATAATAATAACGCTGTAACATTATCGATTTGAGTATTGCATGAAGTGTTTTATTTCAATTTTAATTACTTTATTAATTACGAATATTTTTTAATTACGAATATTTTTTCTTAATTAAAATTGGGAAAACATTTTCTTAAGGGGCATAGAATCAATTTTAATAAACAAGTTTCTTAAATTAAGCTGGATCCTCCATGTAGGGCGGCGATGGGCGAAAGAGAACGGCTTCTATTTTAATGAGCCCGAATATGCTAGGGGGTCTCCTAATCTTGAACCAGTTCCAGATGAGAGACCTAGAACCTGAAATCGGCTCCCCCGGAGATATCGTTAGCACTCGGAGGATATTGAAACCCCGAACAGATTTTACGTGCACCAGCTCTCATTAGCGTACACGGTTCCACAGCAGCCCAGCCGATAGAGGTTTTCTCACCCTCCTAAGTACTTGCCAAGCCGGTGCTGCGTCACCTCCCGTGTTCTTTTGGGATTGGAGCTTAGTGACTAGACTACAGCGGAAGATTGCGAAATGTGATGAGACAAGGTACACTCTCTTACTCCAAGCGATGGATTCAGTGTATTATAACTTTGTTGCACTGCAATGCCCACAGAAATTTATTACTTTAAATATTTTGTATCTGCACTCCTTTGGGAAAGAGTAGATATCATAAAAAATGTATAAATGTAGATTCCATGACGACTTCAAGTTAATAAATTAGAATATGTTTTAGGCTTAAAACCCGAGAGCAATGACCATAAAACTAGAAGATTTTTATGGTCATTGCTCTCGGGTTTTAAACCTGAAAAATATTCCAATTGTGCATGTACGTCTATAATATTTGTATAAAAGTGAAAATATTAAGCTGGAAAATATGAATCAAGGTTTCGTTTATTTTAAAATCATTTCTCATGAGATAATTTTACATCAACGTTGCAAATTTTACTTTTAAAATTCCTTGTAAGCAAAGCGAAAAAATTTACGACTCATTTTATGAGAAAACCTGAAGATCAATTAAAGTTGAAGAAAATGTTTACGCTACATATCCCCTCCCCCCTCCCCCCCTCCCTTCTACGGCCTTGATTCCTTGTGATAAGGAGGTGAGTGACTGCAGGAAAACATTAATTAGTCGCAAGAGATTTATTTCACTCTCCCTAACCAGATAAAAGCGTATTTTTCGCAGATTTGAATTCATAATCGCTTTGCGATTGATTCGATTAGATGTGGAGATTCAAGGTTGGCAGTTCGCTTTCCATTGCTGAAACGAGATAACACAAGGAAAAATATAAGCATCTTTTAGATTTCTTTTTTTTTTTTTCCTTTTCTGAAATATTTATAAAACTATCGGAAATACTCTTTGTATGATGTTTACGCACTCTCTTTAAAGATACTGCTGTTCAAATTGGGTTCTATTATTTAAATAAGATAAAAAGGCTATTACATTAATATTCCGTAATATAGATATATTTCAACTTGCAAAAGAAAAAGGGTAAAAGTTATTTTTTTTTAAAATCTTGTTGGATATCCTACGTTTAATGCAAAACCAAGTCTCCGAACTTGTACGATCAGAAAATAATTTTAATGAGCAAAAACTTTTTTTTTTTAAGAGTGACCCATTTCTGATAATATGCTTCGTCCTACTTATCGCCAAGCGCAACAATGCAGGGCTCCAGCGCAGTATTCAAAGAACTATTCTATAGGAAGCAACACTGGCCTAATGATAGGAGAGAACAGGTTAAACGTCGGTTTAGTAGTAGGTTGAAGTACGCTTGGGGGGGGGGGAATCGCCCCGTCCCTTGAATCCGCATCTGACTCCTGTACATTGTGGGATCCTGAGGGTGTACAGGGTCACGTGCAAGCCCCCTCCTCCAGACTAACTAAGTTTACACTATAGACGATTGGCCTATTTTGTAAATTTATAGGAATTTACCAGAAAAAGGAGACACAAAATATTTGTATCCCTTCAAGAATTTTCTTTTTTCTGGATCCGCCGCTGCTCCTGTAAAAAAGACTGACTAATTATGTTGTTTAATCCTATATCGATAATGGCACTGTACTTCAAACCAATCGATGAATTAAATAACAGACTACGAAAAGACAAACTGACAAACAGCTTATCAAAATTACTTTTCAGTTATGTTCAAAAGTACTAAAAAAAGAAACCAAGTGAATAGAGCAGCGCGAAATATAACGTCAATGGGCAAGCCTTTGCATGGCGTCGTCAAAAACAGACGAAAAGGTCAATCCTATGGCTTTTAGAAGTAAAAAGTTCAACGACAGAGTATATCTTGTTTTTCCAATTTTACTTTCGCTTTAGTCAAGATCTCAGTTAGTGGTTATCAATAAACATTTTTTTTTCTCTTCTCTTTGACGTCATACAGGCTCTAAAGGCAGACCGATTTATCACCTACAGGTTCGGGAAAAAAGAAACGAACTAACACCGAGAAGTCGAGAGGTAAACAAACTCTTTGAGGGCAAATTTTTGATAGTGAAACTCTCACGCGTGTATGTACACGCGGCCAAACCTTTATACATTCCTAGGTATTTTTCTGACAAGCAACGAGAAGACATTTCTAGAAAAAGCCTTCATCGATATAAATTACTCGGATGTCAGATAAAATCGAGCGCCATTCTCGCGTCTATCCAGTCTTCAGGTTTTTGCCACAAATAAAAGTGCGTTTCGAAATCAAACGAATTCTGTACACTTTTGTTAGTCTTCTTTACGTGTGTGTATGCATACAGGGTGTGCCGTGATGGCTGGCACAAACTTTAACCCTTTGAGGCGCAACCCTTTCCCAATGTTGACAAAAGGGCAGCCGTTGCCATTGCTCGACTTAACTACCAGCAAGATGGCGGACGATCGAAACGTTCATCGCGTGGCACAGATCTAGAGACCCTCTTTTGACGCAGCTGGCTGTGCGCGCACAGCCAGCTGCGTCAAAAGAGGGTCTCTAGATCTGTGGCACGCGATGAACGTTTCGATCGTCCGCCATCTTGCTGGTAGTTAAGTCGAGCGATGGCAACGGCTGCCCTTTTTTCAGCATTGGGCAATCTATCCAGCTGTTCTCGCATTCTTCCATTTTTCAGCAAATGTCAGTGCTGTTAAAAATAATCGTGACCATTTTTTGACGGGAAATGACGTGCTAAAAAGTAAAGGATTCTCGTGGAGCTATGTCATCCGCAACTATTTTTATAGAAATCAAATCTATTCTTCGTGACAGGCAACAGTCAAAACGTCAGAGTTAGGTGTTCCCAGAGCGGGAACACTGCGCATTAAAGGGTTAAGAAGAGGTAGGGCACGTAATAAGGAATCATAATCAAATAGCAATGTGGGGTCAAAACTACGCTCTTACTTACCTGCTAATAAATCACTTTTTTAAAAAGTGTTCATGTGTTCGTCTAATTTCTCAACGAAGATTCATAAGCAGTGGTCTGTCTGTCTAAAAAATTAATAGACACCCAAAATAGCGATGTGGGTTCTGAAGTATTTTTATATTTCGGGTACAAATGTGAATTTTAAAGCACATGTGATTAATTAAATTTTTATTTGATTTCACGTACTGGAGTGCTTGAATAAAGATCTAATTAGTTCTATCACAAGACTTTAAAAAGATTAACATAAAAAATAAGTATTTGATTGTCAAGAGCAATAATTAAATGATTTTGCAGTAACTAAGCAAATCAATAAACCGATTAGAAGTTTGGAGTAATTTAAACATTCTAGTTATTTATAACATCATATAACATTGATTTTTATTAAATTATTGATTGTAGATTAGCGAAGCGCCGAATTATGGTTTCAAAGCAGGAGGCGCGAAAAGCAAGGCTTGCCTAGGTGACCTATCTCTCGCTGCGGCACTGCTTTAACTAAAGTATATTATTATGTTTAAAAATTGATTTAATTTAAAAGTTTCAATTGTAGATTATATGGTATAACAAATGTAACGAAATAATTTAGACATTGGATGACAATTTTTCTATTTTGTTTTTCATATTTTTTAAAAGAATTTTTTAACTCTTTCAATAAATTATTTAAATACAAATTTTGTTTATTTTACTGTAATTTTTATTTATAACAAAACTTTGGTTACTGCATTTCTTAGAAGAGAGAGAGAAACATATTTATTTTTAAAACCGAATTATTATTATTTTTTTAAAATTTAAATAAAATAATTTTTTTTCCTCACATAATAAAAATCAAGAATGATATATGATACCTATAGTAAATTGAAAGCCTGAGAACAAATAAAAAAATAAGAATAAAGCAACGTGGTTAATTAAGTCTATTGAATTTTACTGTTTTTTAAATTCAAAATAATTTAATCGCTGCATTAGACTTGACAGTTCTTGTCATCGGTAAAATATTGTAATATCGCTGAATTGTATGTATTTATTTGGCTATCACCTAGATCCAAATTGTCCGAAGCATGCTGTAAACGAAAGGGAAAAACCACACTTTCTTCATGGTGTTATTTCACAGCTGACATACTCGACTGCGCTTTCCCTGTATTAGTATTTCATTGGCCACTGTTACCGTGAATTTTGAAAATGGTAATGGAAATTCGAAATTCAATCCTATCTCATTACAACAGTGAAATGTACTAAGCATGGTAAAGCATTTGAAAAGGTGCTGGATGGTGACAGTAGTCCGGGTTCAGTGCGTAAATGCGGCGGTTGTTTTCAGATTACCCCTGCCTTCATCTACTGGGCAAATGTAAAACTTATCACTTTTGTGAGTTACCTTTCTTCATCACTCAAAAATAAAATAAAATCAGAAAAACAGGTCAAGGCCGTAGCCTGAAAACATAAGCAGGGGATTTTGCAGCGGGGGGGGGGGGGGATGTAGCACTAAACATTTTTCACCTTTAACTGATCGCTAGAGTCAACGCAAAAAAAAAAAAAACTATTAATTCATTAATTCATTGACTAAAATTTCAGGGAGGGGTCAGTCCCCTATGATCCCCCCCCCTAGCTACGGCCTTGGACCAGGTGGTAGAATTGGACCACAATATCAATACCATTGCTGCCATAAATGGTTTGTGTTAGTGGTCTTTTGTACCGAATTAGTATTTAAAAATAATAACAGTGAGCATTGATTTTCTATAAGGACTAGATAACGCTAAGGAAAATTGGTAAATTGCGAATAAGATATAAAATTACAGTAGTTCAATGCTACTACATGAAACTACTGATTAAGCATTTGTTTAATTACCCTGAAATTGCATCGTTTTATCATAAATAAACATACTTATGATCCGGTTTTTATAGTGATTCTGGGTAAGTCCCATGACCTCTGACTGGCAAAAGAATCACCTACTAAAAGTTAGCCCCCCCACGAAAACAAATGCAAATGTTCTGAATGCCAATCGTTTGATCATCGTTTGATCACGTTTGATCAATAGTTTTTTTCATTTGATCAACACAAAAAATAGAGTTATAACAAAAAAATATGAGGGGGGGCTAACTTTTAAAAAATTAAAAAATTGAAATTTTATTTCAAAACCTCTGCCACTTTGTTCAAAATCGTTTGATCAGATTTGATCAACCATTTTCAGCGTTTGATCAAACTCCAAAACTCCCGAAAAACTCATTAAAAAATGTACATGAAAAAAAAGCAAAGCCCCATATTCATAGAAATTCATATTAATTTTTAATCCATTTCATGTACAATCATTTGATTATCGTTTGATCACGTTTGATCAATAGTTTTTTTTTCATTTGATCAACACAAAACATAGAGTTATAACAAAAAAATTTGAGGGGGGGGCTAACTTTTAAAAAATTTTAAAATTAAAATTTCCTTTCAAAACCTCTG
>JAWZYV010003367.1:0-13295 GCA_038373885.1 Cheiracanthium punctorium | reverse complement strand
CTGTTGTGCCCACTCCACCTTTAGTTTCATTATAAGATTAAATCTGGTTTCTTTTCATTTTTCTGTGACACTTTTGCATCCTGATGCATAGTGCAAAGAAGAATCACTGACTTATTTCTTTTTGGAACATACGGTACCAGTCTTATCCTGTTCAAATCCGAACACTGAGGAGAATACAGCCCTATCAGATGATACTTGAAATTCAGGACGAATAAACGTTTTATTTTTTCTGAGAGTCCCAAAAAGTGTTAATTTCTCTTTAACAATTCTTCTGCAAGATATAATCAGTTAAAAAAATTATCCACCGTTATGTTCCGAGCAGTGTCCCCAACTGCCTTTACCAGGCGCAAAACAACATTTATTCCTTGGTTTATATCACGCTCACGATGAAGAGGCTTTCCAGTATACATTTCAGCGTTGTACCCGTATGCTGTTTTTACACCCGACATCAACCATAATTTAATTCCATACTTCCATCTGGGCTTTGTTGGTAAATATTGCCTAAATGGGCATTACCTCGAAATGGCACGAGCTGTTAATCTATCGTCAAACATTCGTAAGGCACAAACATCTTCGGAAATTGTGCAACAAACATCTCAAATAATGATCTTATTGGTGCTAATTTATCCAGGCGTCGCGACTTGTTCTGCTTTCTTTGTTGTCAAACCTAAGGAACTGCCGAATTATTCCAAAGCGTTGTAAAGACATAGTTGCACGAAAAATAGCTCGGCCATCATCTTCGCTGCACAACTCTTTGAGAGATTCTCCTGCTGATTTATAAACACCAGCAAGTTTCACGGCTGTTATTGACTGCTCAGTTGTTCGCTGAATTCCATAACGCGTAGGATCAGGACTCAATTTCATAATGTTGTGTTGTCTATACAGCAAAAAAATAATAAATAAATAATAATAATAAAATTTGTTAGGAATATCAGGATTTTTAAATAAACAAAATATTTTGTAAAAATAAAATGAAAAATAACTATAAATTGAAATTAGATTACTTACCGAACTTAGCATGAAGTAGGAGCGACTTTACACCATTCAGTTTTGTTTCTACTAACAAACGTAGACCGTGGCTGAATTCTTTCTTCAATATCTGTCGTATCTATCTCTTCATCAGAAATATCTTCATTCGATATGTGATCTGATTCATCTGTTTCAACACATTCATCTTCACCTATATCAGTATAGATCTGAAAGCTCTTGTAAGAGTTTTCTGATCTCTTCTTCAGAAAGTTTACGTTTGCGATTTGCCAAGTTATTGAACTAAAAAGGAAATGGCTAAGCATACCAGGCAGATAATAGATCATATTTATCCTTCAATATAATCCCGTCATCTATCGACCATACAATAAAATAAAGTCTATTCAAAATATGAATGGGTTTTCCATGTATTTCTACGCAAAATGATAACATGGGTCGATTCGACCCAGACAGGTAAAATGTCACTTTTTTTTCAGGGTGATTAAAAAACACTCTTACGACTCTCAAAAACTCACATATTAAACGAGTGCACATTTTTGAGGAATACATGAAGTTTGAAAGATCTAAATTAAAACCCGCGGAAGATATCGAAAGATCAATTTTAGAAATGGGTCGAATCGACCCAGACAGGGTAGACAGGTTAATAAATAATTCTTCTCTTTTTTTTTAACAATGAAGTTTATTATTGGAGACTCCGTATTTTTATTTTATATTTGTTCACCACTTTGGGAATCTCTGTTCTGTAAAAAAAGATAACTACCTAAAGGAACAGTAATGATTCCTGATAGATACACTTATGACACATTGTCACTGTAAAGCTAGATGGAAATGAATCCATCTAGGACTCAATGGAGCTCGGCCATCTCGATACCGGTAGACCAAAAACAGACTCGTTCTGTTAGTATTCCTCAGCAGATTTCAAAATTAAATTTCAGTTCAAATTAAATATGCATCCTGATAGAAGCAGAGTAATGCAGCACATATGACCAGACCACAGAGGGCTCTTTTCCTTAAATTATTTTTTTAATTTTTAAGCGTTACTCTTTTTTTTTGTTGCAGTTTTTTTCAGCTTTTTCTGTATAATTAAGTTATATAATTTATTGTCTCGCATTAAAGATTTGTCCATTTACCTTTACTGTGCAAGATCTTAATTTCTGTTTTTTCGATTTAGTTTCGTTAGTAATAAGAGTTGCTATGATGCTTAAAAATGTTATTTTAGAGATTGTTAATAATAAGTACAGTACGTAAGGTAATAAATATATAGGAGATATTAGCTAATTCCTAAAGTTATCAAAATATTACGAACGGTCATTCAAATATTGTGTCTTGAAAAATGAATAGAAGCTGCGGCTCTGCTGGACCCGGCGTGCGTCTGGGGTTCAACTGGACAGCAGGACACCCCAGGAACGGTAACAGGCTTTAACCAATAGGTAGGTCGTTCCTGAAGGTAATATCGTATAGTTTCATAAAGTGAATCATAGATATGCACTTGCACTTGGGAAATAATTAAAAATTATCCAAACATTTATTTTAGATGGGATTTTACTGTTTGTGTATTGCAACGGCTCCCAAACTTTTAACAAAATGACCTCCATCAATAAATTAGCGAGATGACACCCCCCCCCATATTCTTCAGAATGCGTGCAATTTATTTATACTACAACAATGAACGTTTTGTAGCCTTTTCTACAAAATAATGTTATCGATAAAGTTGGAATAAACATTTTTAGCGAAAAATAAAAATGGAGCAAAAATAAGAATAAATAAGGTGAATTTTTAAACATGCATCATCACTTTATCTTTGCCTATTTTTCTCGAGCCCCACTGGTTGAGAACAAGAGGTGTATTGATTTAAAACATAACTAGACGAGGGTTATCTTCTTATGGTAGGGGGGCTGCCCTCTTTAGGGGATTTTTAAGGGGGTTATAACGCCAATTTACTTAAGTTACCTTTGGAGAAAACCACCCCAAACACCACACCGTTAGAACAACAGCCGTGCGATAGGCCAGATCCCTCGATAATGAGCCACTTACAATGTTCAGGGTTCTATACATTTGGCCATGATGGATCCAACAATGCTCAGCACGTAACAATGATAGTTAAGAAACATCGAGGCTGAAACAAAGCTACAACAAAGAAATGCTTATATAGAGCGTCAAAGCTACTATAAGTGCCGTGAATTGCGGCGGAAGCTGGTGGGGTCGTGGTCGGGTGTCGTGCCTTCGCCCATGATACATTATCACTGTCAAGCGCGATGTGAAGGACTAGCTAGCGGCTATCTTGGGGCCTTGGGGCTCAGGCCTCTCGATACCGGCAGGCGACAAGAGACCCGTTCTGTTAGTATTCCATTGAGCTGCAGAGTGGTGAACACATATGACCTGATCACGAAGGGATTTTTTTTCAATCTTAAATTATTTCATTAATAAATAATTCTTCTCTTTTTTTTTTAACAATGAAGGTTATTTTTGGAGACTCCGTATTTTTATTTTATATTTGTTCACCACTTTGGGAATCTCTGTTCTGTAAAAAAAGATAACTACCTAAAGGAACAGTAATGATTCCTGATAGATACACTTATGACACATTGTCACTGTAAAGCTAGATGGAAATAAATCCATTTAGGATTCAATGGAGCTCGGCCATCTCGATACCGGTAGACCAAAAATAGACTCGTTCTGTTAGTATTAATCAGCAGATTTCAAAATTAAATTTCAGTTCAAATTAAATATGCATCCTGATAGAAGCAGAGTAATGCAGCACATATGACCAGACCCCAGAGGGCTCTTTTCCTTAAATCATTTTTTTTAATTTTTAAGCGTTTCTTTTTTTTTGTTGCAGTCTTTTTGCCTTTTTCTGTAGAATTAAGTTATATAATTTACTGTCTCGCATTAAAGGTTTGTCCATTTACCATTACTGTGCAAGATCTTAATTTCTGTTTTTTCGATTTAGTTTCGTTAGTAATAAGAGTTTCTATGATGCTTAAAAATGTTATTTTAGAGATTGTTAATAATAAGTACAGTACGTAAGGTAATAAATATATAGGAGATATTAGCTAATTCCAAAATTTATCAAAATATTGCGAACGGTCATTCAAATATTGTGTCTTGAAAAATGAAAAGAAGCTGCGGCTCTGCTGCACCCGGCGTGCGTCTGGGGTTCAACGGGACAGCAGGACACCCCAGGAACTGTAACAGGCTGTAACCAATAGGTAGGTTGTTCCTGAAGTTAATATCGTATAGTTTCATAAAGTGAATCATAGATATGCACTTGCATATGGGAAATAATTAAAAATTATCCAAACATTTATTTTAGATGGGATTTTACTGTTTGTGTATTGCAACGGCTCCCAACATTTTAACAAAATGACCTCCCATTAGCTCGACATGACACCCTCCACCCCATATTCTTCAGAATGCGTGCAATTTATTTATACTACAACAATGAACGTTTTGTAGCCTTTTCTACAAAATAATGTTATCGATAAAGTTGGAATAAACATTTTTAGCGAAAAATAAAAATGGAGCAAAAATAAGAATAAATAAGGTGAATTTTTAAACATGCATCATCACTTTATCTTTGCCTTTTTTTCTCGAGCCCCCACTGGTTGAGAACAAGAGGTGTATTGATTTAAAACATAACTAGACGAGCGTTATCTGCTTATGGTGGGAGGGCTGCCTTCTTTAGGAGGACTTTTTAAGGGGGTTATTACGCCAATTTACTTAAGTTACCTTTTGAGAAAACCACCCCAAACTCCCGACCGCTAGAACAACAGCCGTGCGATAGGCCAGATCCCTCGATAAGAAGCCACTCACAATGTTCAGGGTACAATACATTTGGCCATGATGTATCCAACAATGCTCAGCACGTAACAATGATAGTTAAGAAACATCCAGGCTGAAACAAAGCTACAACAAAGAAATGCTTATATAGAGCGTCAAAGCTACTATAAGTGCCGTGAATTGCGGCGGAAGCTAGTGAGGTCGTGGTCGGGTGTCGTGCCTTCGCCCATGATAAATTATCACTGTCAAGTGCGATGTGAAGAACTAGCTAGCGGCTATCTTGGGGCCTTGGGGCTCAGGCCTCTCGATACCGGCAGGCGACAAGAGACCCGTTCTGTTAGTATTCCATTGAGCTGCAGAGTGGTGAACACATATGACCTGATCACGAAGGGATTTTTTTTCAATCTTAAATTATTTCAACCTTCCTACCCTGTTGAAAAAAAGTACGTTTTACCTGGATGGGTCTAATCGACGCAGTTCGTATAGATTTATTCAAGTCTTTTACAATAGTTCCCGTTTGGCTCATTTTGTATGCTATTATTAGTTAATTATTAAGTATGTATATTTTATCTCATTTATACCTCTTTTTTACTGTTTCTCCCCCCCTCTTCCCCCAGTTCGACCGATTCCTTGATTGCATATGTGGCTTGTTAAAATATTTAAACGCACGAAATTATTACTTATTATTTTACTTATTTCTACATATTTTACTTACATATGAAATATTATTGCACATTACAATATTTACATATTAATACAATATTTACAATATTGTCAAGAGCATCCAATACACAAGTATTTGCATGCTCTTGACAAAGATATGACTTACAAGATCCACATGTTGTCTGAGTTTTTCTATCTTTTTTAGGGCCGCATTCTTTGCACCTTCCTCGTTTAGGTGTTTTCAAATTATCTGCATGGCCTTCTTTTACAGCTAGTAACTTCTTTTTTATAGCTACCAACACATTCGTTTTTTCCCGGCGATCTCTTTGAGAGTCTGTCAGCTGTTTTTCGATTTCTTTCAGAAAAAGTCGTCTTTTGAAAAGTTTGCGTTTATTATACGACGGATTTACGTGCATGAAAACAACAAAAGCATTAATTGCAGCTAGATCAATCATTTTATAAAACAAACAAACCAGCCACCTCCTTGTTCCTCTCTTACATGTATAGGTGGAAGCTTGTTTATCTGTTGTGCCCACTCCACCTTTAGTTTCATTATAAGATTAAATCTGGTTTCTTTTCATTTTTCTGTGACACTTTTGCGTCCTGATGCATAGTGCAAAGAAGAATCACTGACTTATTTCTTTTTGGAACATACGGTACCAGAGTCTTATCCTGTTCAAATCCGAACACTGAGCAGAATACAGCCCTATCAGATGATACTTGAAATTCAAGACGAATAAACTTTTTATTTTTCTGAGAGTCCCAAAAAGTGTTAATTTCTCTTTAACAATTCTTCTGCAAGATATAATCGGTTTAAAAAATTATCCACCGTTATGTTCCGAGCAGTGTCCTCAACTGCCTTTACCAGGCGCAAAACAACATTTATTCCTTGGTTTATATCACGCTCACGATGAAGAGGCTCTCCAGTATAGATTTCAGCGTTGTACCCGTATGCTGTTTTTACATCCGACATCAACCATAATTTAATTCCATACTTGACTTTGTTGGTAAATATTGCCTAAATGGGCACGAGCTGTTAATCTATCGTCAAACATTCGTAAGGCACAAACATCTTCGGAAATTGTGCAACAAACATCTCAAATAATGATCTTATTGGTGCTAATTTATCCAGGCGTCGCGACTTGTTCTGCTTTCTTTGTTGTCAAACCTAAGGAACTGCCTAATTATTCCAAAGCGTTGTAAAGACATAGTTGCACGAAAAATAGCTCGGCCATCATCTTCGCTGCACAACTCTTTGAGAGATTCTCCTGCTGATTTATAAACACCAGCAAGTTTCACGGCTGTTATTGACTGCTCAGTTGTTCGCTGAATTCCATAACGCGTAGGATCAGGACTCAATTTCATAATGTTGTGTTGTCTATACAGCAAAAAAATAATAAATAAATAATAATAATAAAATTTGTTAAGAATATCAGGATTTTTAAATAAACAAAATATTTTGTAAAAATAAAATGAAAAATAACTATAAATTGAAATTAGATTACTTACCGAACTTAGCATGAAGTAGGAGCGACTTTACACCATTCAGTTTTGTTTCTACTAACAAACGTAGACCGTGGCTGAATTCTTTCTTCAATATCTGTCGTATCTATCTCTTCATCAGAAATATCTTCATTCGATATGAGATCTGATTCATCTGTTTCAACACATTCATCTTCACCTATATCATATAGATCTGAAAGCTCTTGATCAGAAAGCTCTTGAGTTATCTGATCTCTAAGAGTTATCTGATCTCTTCTTCAGAAAGTTTACGTTTGCGATTTGCCAAGTTATTGAACTAAAAAGGAAATGGCTAAGCATACCAGGCAGATAATAGATCATATTTATCCTTCAATATAATCCCGTCATCTATCGACCATACAATAAAATAAAGTCTATTCAAAATATGAATGGGTTTTCCATGTATTTCTACGCAAAATGATAACATGGTCGATTCGACCCAGACAGGTAAAATGTCACTTTTTTTTTCAGGGTGATTAAAAAACACTCTTACGACTCTGAAAAACTCACATATTAAACGAGTGCACATTTTTGAGGAATACGTGAAGTTTGAAAGATCTAAATTAAAACCCGTGGAAGATATCGAAAGATCAATTTTAGAAATGGGTCGAATCGACCCAGACAGGGTAGACAGGTTAATAAATAATTCTTCTCTTTTTCTTTAACAATGAAGTTTATTATTGGAGACTCCGTATTTTTATTTTATATTTGTTCACCACTTTGGGAATCTCTGTTCTGTAAAAAAAAATAACTACCTAAAGGAACAGTAATGATTCCTGATAGATACACTTATGACACATTGTCACTGTAAAGCTAGATGGAAATGAATCCATCTAGGACTCAATGGAGCTCGGCCATCTCGATACCGGTAGACCAAAAACAGACTCGTTCTGTTAGTATTCCTCAGCAGATTTCAAAATTAAATTTCAGTTCAAATTAAATATGCATCCTGATAGAAGCAGAGTAATGCAGCACATATGACCAGACCACAGAGGGCTCTTTTCCTTAAATTATTTTTTTAATTTTTAAGCGTTACTCTTTTTTTTTGTTGCAGTTTTTTCCAGCTTTTTCTGTATAATAAAGTTATATAATTTATTGTCTCGCATTAAAGATTTGTCCATTTACCTTTACTGTGCAAGATCTTAATTACTGTTTTTTCGATTTAGTTTCGTTAGTAATAAGAGTTGCTATGATGCTTAAAAATGTTATTTTAGACATTGTTAATAATAAGTATAGTACGTAAGGTAATAAATATATAGGAGATATTAGCTAATTCCTAAAGTTATCAAAATATTACGAACGGTCATTCAAATGTTGTGTCTTTATAAATGAAAAGAAGCTGCGGCTCTGGTGGACCCGGCGTGCGTCTGGGGTTCAGCTGGACAGCAGGACACCCCAGGAACGGTAACAGGCTTTAACCAATAGGTAGGACGTTCCTGAAGCTAATATCGTATAGTTTCAAAAAGTGAATCATAGATATGAACTTGCACTTGGGAAATAATTAAAAATTATCCAAACATTTATTTTAGATGGGATTTTACTGTTTGTGTATTGCAACGGCTCCCAACCTTTTAACAAAATGACCTCCCATTAGCTCGAGATGACACCCCCCCCATATTCTTCAGAATGCGTGCAATTTATTTATATTACAACAATGAACGTTTTGTAGCCTTTTCTACAAAATAATGTTATCGATAAAGTTGGAATAAACATTTCTAGCGAAAAATAAAAATGGAGCAAAAATAAGAATAAATAAGGTGAATTTTTAAACATGCATCATCACTTTATCTTTGCCTATTTTTCTCGACCCCCCTGGTTGAGAACAAGAGGTGTATTGATTTAAAACATAACTAGACGAGGGTTATCTGCTTATGGTGGGGGGCTGCCTTCTTTAGGAGGACTTTTTGAGGGGGTTATAACGCCAATTTACTTAAGTTACCTTTCGAGAAAACCACCCCAAACTCCAGACCGCTAGAACAACAGCCGTGCGATAGGCCAGATCCCTCGATAATCAGCCACTTACAATGTTCAGGGTTCTATACATTTGGCCATGATGGATCCAATAATGCTCAGCACGTAACAATGATAGTTAAGAAACATCGAGGCTGAAACAAAGCTACAACAAAGAAATGCTTATATAGAGCGTCAAAGCTACTATAAGTGCCGTGAATTGCGGCGGAAGCTGGTGGGGTCGTGGTCGGGTGTCGTGCCTTCGCCCATGATACATTATCACTGTCAAGCGCGATGTGAAGGACTAGCTAGCGGTTATCTTGGGGCCTTGGGGCTCAGGCCTCTCGATACCGGCAGGCGACAAGAGACCCGTTCTGTTAGTATTCCATTGAGCTGCAGAGTGGTGAACACATATGACCTGATCACGAAGGGATTTTTTTTCAATCTTAAATTATTTCATTAATTTTTCTCTTTTTTTTAACAATGAAGGTTATTTTTGGACACTCCGTATTTTTATTTTATATCTGTTCACCACTTTGGGAATCTCTGTTCTGTAAAAAAAGATAACTACCTAAAGGAACAGTAATGATTCCTGATAGATACACTTATGACACATTGTCACTGTAAAGCTAGATGGAAATCAATCCATCTAGGATTCAATGGAGCTCGGCCATCTCGATACCGGTAGGCCAAAAACAGACTTGTTCTGTTAGTATTCCTCAGCAGATTTCAAAATTAAATTTCAGTTCAAATTAAATATGCATCCTGATAGAAGCAGAGTAATTCAGCACATATGAGCAGACCACAGAGGGCTTTTTTTCCTTAAATTATTTTTTTAATTTTTAAGCGTTACTCATTTTTTTTTTTGCAGTTTTTTTGAGCTTTTTCTGTAGAATTAAGTTATATAATTTATTGTCTCGCATTAAAGATTTGTCCATTTACCTTTACTGTGCAAGATCTTAATTTCTGTTTTTCCGATTTAGTATCGTTAGTAATAAGAGTTGCTATGATGCTTAAAAATGTTATTTTAGAGATTGTTGATAATAAGTGCAGTACGTAAGGTAATAAATATATAGGAGATATTAGCTAATTGCTAAAGTTATCAAAATATTACGAACGGTCATTCAAATGTTGTGTCTTTAAAAATGAATAGAAGCTGCGGCTCTGCTGGACCCGGCGTGTGTCTGGGGTTCAACTTGACAGCAGGACACCCCAGGAACGGTAACAGGCTTTAACCAATAGGTAGGTCGTTCCTGAAGGTAATATCGTATAGTTTCATAAAATGAATCATAGATATGCACTTGCACTTGGGAAATAATTAAAAATTATCCAAACATTTATTTTAGATGGGATTTTACTGTTTGTGTATTGCAACGGCTCCCAACCTTTTAACAAAATGACCTCCCCTTAGCTCGAGATGACACCCCCGCCATATTCTTCAGAATGCGTGCAATTTATTTATACTACAACAATGAACGTTTTGTAGCCTTTTCTACAAAATAATGTTATCGATAAAGTTGGAATAAACATTTTTAGCGAAAAATAAAAATGGAGTAAAACTAAGAATAAATAAGGTGAATTTTTAAACATGCATCATCACTTTATCTTTGCCTATTTTTCTCGAGCCCCACTGGTTGAGAACAAGAGGTGTATTGATTTAAAACATAACTAGACGAGGGTTATCTGCTTATGGTGGGGGGCTGCCTTCTTTAGGAGGACTTTTTGAGGGGGTTATAACGCCAATTTACTTAAGTTACCTTTCGAGAAAACCACCCCAAACTCCAGACCGCTAGAACAACAGCCGTGCGATAGGCCAGATCCCTCGATAATCAGCCACTTAGAATGTTCAGGGTTCTATACATTTGGCTATGATGGATCCAACAATGCTCAGCACGTAACAATGATAGTTAAGAAACATCGAGGCTGAAACAAAGCTACAACAAAGAAATGCTTATATAGAGCGTCAAAGCTACTATAAGTGCCGTGAATTGCGGCGGAAGCTGGTGGGGTCGTGGTCGGGTGTCGTGCCTTCGCCCATGATACATTATCACTGTCAAGCGCGATGTGAAGGACTAGCTAGCGGTTATCTTGGGGCCTTGGGGCTCAGGCCTCTCGATACCGGCAGGCGACAAGAGACCCGTTCTGTTAGTATTCCATTGAGCTGCAGAGTGGTGAACACATATGACCTGATCTCGAAGGGATTTTTTTTTCAATCTTAAATTATTTCATTAATTTTTCTCTTTTTTTTAACAATGAAGGTTATTTTTGGAGACTCCGTATTTTTATTTTATATTTGTTCACCACTTTGGGAATCTCTGTTCTGTAAAAAAAGATAACTACCTAAAGGAACAGTAATGATTCCTGATAGATACACTTATGACACATTGTCACTGTAAAGCTAGATGGAAATTAATCCATCTAGGATTCAATGGAGCTCGGCCATCTCGATACCGGTAGGCCAAAAACAGACTTGTTCTGTTAGTATTCCTCAGCAGATTTCAAAATTAAATTTCAGTTCAAATTAAATATGCATCCTGATAGAAGCAGAGTAATGCAGCACATATGAGCAGACCACAGAGGGCTTTTTTTCCTTAAATTATTTTTTTAATTTTTAAGCGTTACTCATTTTTTTTTTGTTGCAGTTTTTTTCAGCTTTTTCTGTAGAATTAAGTTATATAATTTATTGTCTCTCATTAAAGATTTGTCCATTTACCTTTACTGTGCAAGATCTTAATTTCTGTTTTTCCGATTTAGTTTCGTTAGTAATAAGAGTTGCTATGATGCTTAAAAATGTTTTTTTAGAGATTGTTGATAATAAGTACAGTACGTAAGGTAATAAATATATAGGAGATATTAGCTAATTCCTAAAGTTATCAAAATATTACGAACGGTCATTCAAATGTTGTGTCTTTAAAAATGAATAGAAGCTGCGGCTCTGCTGGACCCGGCGTGCGTCTGGGGTTCAACTGGACAGCAGGACACCCCAGGAACGGTAACAGGCTTTAACCAATAGGTAGGTCGTTCCTGAAGGTAATATCGTATAGTTTCATAAAGTGAATCATAGATATGCACTTGCACTTGGGAAATAATTAAAAATTATCCAAACATTTATTTTAGATGGGATTTTACTGTTTGTGTATTGCAACGGCTCCCAACCTTTTAACAAAATGACCTCCCATTAGCTCGAGATGACACCCCCGCCATATTCTTCAGAATGCGTGCAATTTATTTATACTACAACAATGAACGTTTTGTAGCCTTTTCTACAAAATAATGTTATCGATAAAGTTGGAATACACATTTTTAGCGAAAAATAAAAATGGAGCAAAACTAAGAATAAATAAGGTGAATTTTTAAACATGCATCATCACTTTATCTTTGCCTATTTTTCTCGAGCCCCACTGGTTGAGAACAAGAGGTGTATTGATTTAAAACATAACTAGACGAGGGTTATCTGCTTATGGTAGGGGGGCTGCCCTTCTTTAGGAGGATTTTTAAGGGGGTTATAACGCCAATTTACTTAAGTTATCTTTGGAGAAAACAAACCTAAACACCACACCGTTAGAACAACAGCCGTGCGATAGGCCAGATCCCTCGATAATCAGCCACTTACAATGTTCAGTGTTCTATATATTTGGCCATGATGGATCCAACAATGCTCAGCACGTAACAATGATAGTTAAGAAACATCGAGGCTGAAACAAAGCTACAACAAAGAAATGCTTATATAGAGCGTCAAAGCTACTATAAGTGCCGTGAATTGCGGCGGAAGCTGGTGGGGTCGTGGTCGGGTGTCGTGCCTTCGCCCATGTTACATTATCACTGTCAAGCGCGATGTGAAGGTCTAGCTAGCGGCTATCTTGGCGCCTTGGGGCTCAGGCCTCTCGATACCGGCAGGCGACAAGAGACCCGTTCTGTTAGTATTCCATTGAGCTGCAGAGTGGTGAACACATATGACCTGATCACGAAGGGATTTTTTTTCAATCTTAAATTATTTCATTAAGAAATAATTCTTCTCTTTTTTTTTTAAACAATGAAGGTTATTTTTGGAGACTCCGTATTTTTATTTTATATTTGTTCACCACTTTGGGAATCTCTGTTCTGTAAAAAAAGATAACTACCTAACCGCCTTGGGGCTCAGGCCTCTCGATACCGGCAGGCGGCAAGAAACCCGTTCTGTTAGTATTCCATTGAGCTGCGAAGTGGTGAGCACATATGACCTGATCACGAAGGGATTTTTTTTCAATCTTAAATTATTTCAACCTTCCTACCCTGTTGAAAAAAAGTTACGTTTTACCTGGATGGGTCTAATCGACCCAGTTCGTATAGATTTATTCAAGTCTTTTACAATAGTTTACCGTTTGGCTCATTTTGTATGCTATTATTAGTTAATG
>JAWZYV010003366.1:0-13832 GCA_038373885.1 Cheiracanthium punctorium | reverse complement strand
TAAAACTAGTACTGAGATTTATTCAAACATTTATGATGGACCTTTCAACCAAATTTTAGTGGATTCAACAAAAATTTAATGCGGATGAATCATTTTTAGATAGTATTATTAATTAGCATATTTTAATAAGTTAAAGACCGATAATAATTGTTTTAGTATTTTTCATAATCAAACAACACTATAGCAACATACAAAACTTTGTATTAATTGGTTAACCAATACTGAAGTTTTTTACCGTCCATTATCTGCTAAATAGCAAGTGACAGTCGTAAATGAACACAAAATTAAAGGGAAAGTTTTTTCCTGTCTGACCCGTTCAGCCCCAAGTTGCTGTAAAAAAATACCCAAATACTGAGCACAGGAATGTCTTTGATCTCAATAAAACACCGACAGACGAACAATGCGGTGTGAGCACTGCCCCAAGCGAAGAAGGGAACTGAACAATGTGACTGCGCTAATATAGTAGGGTCAAATGCTGTCTGCTCCCCCCCCCCCTCCGAATCCCTGTATTTATTAATCAATCAGAACAGAAAACGCGAATATTACAAACATAAATTGTACATTTATAAAATAGAATATATTGGTACACCAATTAATGTTACTTTTTCTGTTAGGCAGAAGGGAAAAAAAAAAAATTAAATACTTTGTTGTTGACTTTGTGCGTGGGTGAGGGGGTGGGGTGGAGAGGTAGAAACGCGCTTCCAAAATCAGATACGGGTAAGACTAACTCTAGTATTTATCATAACTCCTCAAGAAGAAAAACTCCTCTCGCATTTGTTGTTGACAAATGTAGTCCGATGGTGGATAATACGTACGTGGACAGGTTAAAACAAGGAGCAAGATTAAAAAACATCTCTAATGAAATGCTTCGATCTATTTCTCTACCCCCCCCCCTCCCCCTTACACACACACCACCTCAAATAAGCTACATTAAAGGTTTACATGCACAGTGGCGGATCCAGAAATTTTTTTGGGGAGGGGCTAAATTTTTTAAAAAGCTTATTTCACCCAATTAAAATGTACTATAAATCAAAATTTCAGTCTAGACCAATGTATTAGGTTTTGGGAGGGGTACTGTACATGCGCTACTGTACATGCATAAAATTATAATTTTATTGCAACATTTTTAGAATAATCGAATAAATGTGCAGTCTTCTGTAAAATTACATATAATTTCTGAGTTATTTTAAAATACTTTCATATATTACGCCCGAGCAGCAGCCGAGAGCATAGCTCTCTCAATTGGGAGACGAAAGGTGCCTGGTTCAAACCCAAGTCGCGTTTCTCGACCTAACTGTTCGGAGTTTTCTGTGGTTTTCTCCGAAACTTTGCGTAAATATGGGGTAGAACTAGAACCCCTTAGAAAGACACCCAAGGACGGCACCTCCCCCCCCCCTTCAGCTTAGATCCTTAGAGCACATAATCGGACGTAATCTCTCAAAATCAAAACAAAATTATAATATTAGATTTTACTTATTTCAGTTTTGTAACTTTATTTAAAATTAATTTAATTAGTAATAGATCAGTCCACGGGGAATCGAGCTGAGGACTAAAGAATAATCTGAAAGAAACGGTGGATGAGCACGTTAATCTGTGGGGCCGTATATCGCTTTGCTGGGTTACTTTTTTGGTGAGAGATACTTAAAACTGGGTTAATACTTAAAATTTAAAGTTATCGTTATTCGA
Source organism: Cheiracanthium punctorium (assembly GCA_038373885.1). Classification (NCBI taxonomy): domain Eukaryota; kingdom Metazoa; phylum Arthropoda; class Arachnida; order Araneae; family Cheiracanthiidae; genus Cheiracanthium; species Cheiracanthium punctorium. Next base: position 12,146 of record JAWZYV010003366.1, on the reverse strand, counting down.
AATTGCTTTGTTTTTCGTTTGGTTGCAGCATGACACATTCTGGTCTTTGTTCTACAAAACAATCAAATTAAATAATTGACAAATTATAATTAATTTAATTAATAAATAGTTATTAGGTGTATGGAATGAATTTAGAATTGGATTCATAATATGTAGAATATCTAATATAATATCGAATATAAGTAGGATATCGTGCATAATTATAGAATATGATTATCTTCATGATTTAGCTTCGATCTTTGTGAATATAGAATAAGGTAATTGCTTACCTTTCCTTGATTCTGGACACTTCTGAAATCCAACAGGATGAATAAGTGAGACACTGAGTTAAAGTTGCATGAAATACGCATATGGATAAGTGAATATTGAATTTAATTCTAACATATTAGGAACAGACTATTACTGCCAGTGAGTTGACATCTTTGTTACAATGTAGCATCTGAATGTCGCCTCAAAAGGCTAGAATTAGAACTTAACAATGAATCAAAACTACAACAAACGTGAAGCGAAACTAAAAGATGAACCAGAAGTAACCCATCAGGGCCTCCCATCCCCTCGTTAGTGGGTCAAGTTCTTAAGACTAGATCAAGGGTCTGAATGGTGCTCCCATCTGTTGGATCACTTTCGGATTTCATTTCTGTTGTATCTGACAGATTCCGGGGGGGCGCAGACTCAGTATCAACATCTGGAAGTGGCAAGAATGCTATCTGAGAGGCTGGGCGTGTGACAGTTCCTCTGGCAGTCCGGACGGTGACCACTCTGCTGATGCCATCAGCGCCTGGATGGAGAGCGGAGATTCGGCCTAATTTCCACACGGTGGCAGGGGCGATTGGATCCTTGATGAGGACTAACCTTCCTACAGCCAGGAGATGGTTGTTTCTCATCCATTTTGTCCGTGGCTGCAATGTGTTTAGGTATGAGGTGCTCCATTTCTTCCAGAATTGGTCTTTGAGTTGTAGTAGGAGGGACCACCTAGAATTAAAACTTAAAGAGATAAGATTAGATTTATGTTCAGGGAGTTCGAGCAAAGGACCACCAATAAGAAAATGTCCGGGTGTTAATACACTGAAGTCTTTGGGATCAGCTGATAATGGATATAAAGGCCGAGAGTTGATGATGGCTTCAATTTGGCAAAGAAGGGTGGTAAGTTCTTCAAAATTGAGCAGTGCTGTTTTACATGTTTTGATTAAATGCTGTTTAGTTAATTTAATAGAGGCCTCCCAAATACCTCCGAAATTTGGTGCATATGGAGGAATGAATTGCCAGCTTATATTACGTTGGGATGAATAATCTTGTATTAAGGGATCATGAGGAATTCTAAATAATGATTTTAGGTACGCTGAGGCTCCAACAAAGTTGCTTCCATTGTCACTAAAAACGTGCGATGGGTAGCCACGACGAGCTACAAATCTTCGAAATGCTGCCAGAAATGCCGCTGAAGATAATGCAGAGACCAATTCAAGATGTACTGCTTTAGTGCTCATACAGATGAATAAACAGATATATGATTTGAAGGTACTTGATTTTCGAGTGTGTTGGCACTTCGTGGAAATTGGCCCTGCAAAATCCATGCCCACCTTTTCAAATGCACGGCAAGGATTGACTCGTGCACTCGGTAGATCACCCATCATCTGGGTAATTGGTTTTGCAGATGATTTAAAGCATTCGATGCATTTCCGAAGTTCTTTTCGAACGGTTGATTTTCCGTCTGGGATCCAAAATTTCTGTCTTATTAGAGATAAGACCAATTCTTGGCCTGCATGAAGATTTGCATGATGACAGTGCCGAATAACAAGAGTTGTGAAGTGATGATGTTTGGGAAGCAACATGGGATATTTCTGATCAAAAGTGAATTCTTGTTGGTGACGTAGACGCCCTCCAACACGCAGAATTCCTTCCTTATCAAGAAAAGGATTTAATGCTATGAGTTTGCTGGATTTTGGAAGGGGTTGATTAGAGTTAAGTTGGGTGATATCGGAATGGAATGCATCATTTTGTAATAATTTAACTATTGTCTTGGTAGCTGTATCTAATTCATGGGCTTTCAAAGGTCCTGGAGTTTTAGGATCTGATTTTGAGTTATTGTAGAACCTAAATACCCATGCTACAGTTCGCAGTAGCCTCGTGTATGATGAAAATCTGTCAAATAAATCTAGGAAAGGATTGAGTTGAGTGACAAGAGATGTGTTTTCGAACGATGAATTAAAATGAATATCAGAGGATATATCATACATGTCTTGATTTGGGGTATTTACTCCTACAGAGGTAGGATCAAAATCAATGAGCCATTGTGGGCCATTTAACCATTCTGAATGCTCCATAAGTTGTTTTGGATAAAGGCCTCGGCTTGCGCAATCAACAGGATTCGACTTTCCAGGAATGTGATGCCATGAATCCTTTGAGGTTAGAGAATGAATTTTACATACACGATGCTGGACGAATTGATTTCCTTTAGTTGGTGGATTGTTAATCCAGCACAGTGCAATTGTTGAATCGCACCATAAATAAGTGTTATGAATGGGGAAATTTACAGCCCTTTTGAATGTGTCCACTAATTCTGCGAGCAGGACTGCACCACTCAATTCTAATCTGGGCAAAGTTATAGCATTCAAAGGTGCAACACGAGTTTTGGCTGCCATTAAGAATATACGAGATGAATTGCAAATGACTCTAAGATAAATGACAGCAGAATAAGCCTTTAAAGATGCATCACTAAATCCGTGAACTTCTATCTTTACTGAATTGACAACATGGATGTAACGAGGAATCTTTATCTCTTTAAAATAATGAACTTCGGCTTGGAAGTTATTCCATCGATCGAGAATGGCTGATGGTAAGTGATCATCCCAACCGATGTTGGCCTTCCACAAATCTTGCAGAATAATTTTCAAAATTATCGTAGAAGGTGCGACAAACCCTAAAGGGTCAAAGGTGCGAGCAATGATGGATAATAACTGTCTTTTCGTTGAAACATTATCTGAAGGGACTGCTCTAACTTGAAATGAATCCATCGTTAAATCCCAAACGAGACCTAGAATTTTTTGAGATGAATCTTCTTGAAATGAGTGTGTAAAGGTAGTAGCCTTTAGGGCATCTGGAAATTGTGCGATGACTTCGGGATGGCTACATGACCATTTTCTGAGCTCAAAACCACCAGCAGACATAAGATCTAAGAGTTCTTGGATTATGGATTTTGCTGAATCGACCGAATCAGCACCAGCTAACAAGTCATCTACATAAAAATGATCTTGAGCTAGCTTAGCTGCTTGTGGAAATCGTCCCTTCTCATCGCTGCATAATTGTTGTATGGTACGGATTGCGAGATACGGCGCACATGCTGTGCCATAAGTGACCGTATTTAATGTATAAATTTTGAGAGGTTCATTTGGAGATTCTCTCCAGAAAATTTTTTGGAATGACTTGTCTTCACTAGCTATCAGAATTTGGCGGTACATTTTTGTAATATCAGCAGAAAATGCCACAGGGAAAGTTCTGAATTTTAACAAGACCGCGAAAATGTCTGTTTGGAGTTTTTTCCCTTTCAATAATACATCATTTAGTGATTTGCCGTTACTCGTTTTAAACGATCCATCAAAGACAACTCGTAATTTCGTTGTTAAACTATTTTCATTTATTATACCGTGATGGGGTAACATATAACTTTGGAAAGCTACATCAGATATGAGAGGAGTCATATGACCAAGACTTTGGTACTCTTCCATGAATTGAATATATGTTTGTCTTAATTGTTCATTTGATTGTAATTTCCTTTCAAGAGAAAAAAATCTCATTAAAGCTCCTTCTTTACTGTCCCCAAGGTTTGAATCTTCTTTAAAAGGTAACTTTACGATCTATCTACCCTTGGAGTTTCGAGTATGAAATTTGTCAAAAATTTCGTCAGCCAATTCGTCTTCATCATTAGGTTTAACAGGTTTATGGATTGTTTCGCTTTCCCAAAATTCCTTTAGATTATTTTCAATGTTTGTGAGAGTGTGACATACCACAGATGAATTTTGAGTGGCTGGTGTATTTACACTACCAGACAACAAATGTCCTAACTTGGTAGGTACTGCGGAGGGTGTACCTTTAGGTCCCAATATGGGAGAACCAGTGACTAAGAATAAGAAAATGTCTGCACCTAACAGAATATCGATCTCACTTTCCACAAAATATGATGGATCAGCAAGACATAAATTATTTAGATGAGGCCAATCCTGTTTTTTCATATTGAAATTTGGAAGAGATGTTGTGACTTTGTTTACTACTAACGCATTCACTTGAAATGTATCTCCTGAGAAATATCGAGAAAATTCGAAATTGGTAGAATATAAACATGTTTCAGCATAGATTTCATTTATTCCCACCAAACGGTGCGTAGTTGGTTTCATCGACAATTGTAGTCGTTCTACACAGTATTTTTAAATTAGCGTGTTTTGTGAGCCGTTGTCGATTAATGCCCGGCAAGTTATTGTTTTACCAGTCTGAGACTTAACTTTAATTATTGCTGTTGATAGCAAAACATGATTCTGTTCTTGCGATTTTGTGTAGCTATTTGCTACGGTGCTTACTGACTGAGATTGAGGCACTTGATCATTATTTACATAACTATGCAGTAATGTATGGTGCCTAGCTGCACAATTTTTGCAACTGAATCCTATTCTACAATTATCAATTAAATGATTACTTCTTAAACAATTTGTACACAAATGATTATCATTAACGCACTTCCATCTATCATTTATATTCATCGCATGGAATGTGGGACACTTAAATAACGCGTGATTTTGTTTACATAGCATACAATTATTAAATTTTACTTCACTACTTACATTTTCTCTTTTCACTACAGTATTATGTACATTAGATTTTTTTACTGCGTTATTTACAACTGATTTCGCTTGAACCTTTTGAATTCCGGTTTAGAAAATTTATTTTCTTGTAGACTTCTAGCCTCTTTCTCAATAAATGATTTAAACGTATCGAGAGACGGACAACTCTCATTATCCAAAGCCAATTCCCATCGTTGTATCACCGCATCATCGATTTTGGACGTAAGGAAATTTATTATGATTAAATCCGTAAGAGAGTTAGTTTCCAACCCCAATGTTTTCAGATTCCTCACGGCTTCGTTACAAATGTCAATGACCTCTAAGAGTAACTTTGAATTATTTGCTTTCGTTATCTTCATTCTAAAGATTTTATTTATTTGGCTTATTGCCAGCTGTCGTTTGTTCTCATACCTCTGACATAAAATCTCCCAGCAATGCGTAAGGTTTTCTGGCGTAATTGCGAAACCTCGAATTAATTTTGCTGCATCACCGCGGATACACGACTGAAGATATGTCAGCTTTTCAACATCATTTAAAGATTTGTTATCAAGAATAGATGATTTAAATATTTCTTTAAACTATAACCACATTTCACTATTTCCGAAAAAATGTGGAACTTCTAATTTGGGCAACTTCACTGCCAATGAAGATTCTTTTCCTGATGAATTCTCGCTTTTGGTTATTTCAATCGGAATTTTATTTTCGAGGTCAATGACCCATTTTAATAGTAAATCTTTACTTTTGATATAACTATCAAAATAATCAGCGCTTTCATCTTGGGATAATTCTGTAAAATTCTCTACCAATTCCTTTTCAAACTTTTCTACTTTGCCTTTTAAAATTCCTATTGCGCGATAATTACTTTCATCAGCCTTTTCTACATTTTTCTCAAATGCACTTATTTCCTTTAATAATAATTCGAATTTGAAAGAACTCTTAGCTTGCTTCGGAGGCATAATTACTCTTAATATTTGAGAAACTTCCAACTGACTAAATATAGAATAATATATCTTAATGGAAATGTAATAATAATACCATGAATAATGAACTGAGTTATTTTCATACACTTAATAAATGTCATTCATATCCTTCGATAGTCACTCAGGCTGGAACGGACCAGAAATATGTATGGAATGAATTTAGAATTGGATTCATAATATGTAGAATATCTAGTATAATATCGAATATAAGTAGGATATCGTGCATAATTATAGAATATGATTATCTTCATGATTTAGCTTCGATCTTTGTGAATATAGAATAAGGTAATTGCTTACCTTTCCTTGATTCTGGACACTTCTGAAATCCAACAGGATGAATAAGTGAGACACTGAGTTAAAGTTGCATGAAATACGCATATGGATAAGTGAATATTGAATTTAATTCTAACATATTAGGAACAGACTATTACTGCCAGTGAGTTGACATCTTTGTTACAATGTAGCATCTGAATGTCGCCTCAAAAGGCTAGAATTAAAACTTAACAATGAATCAAAACTACAACAAACGTGAAGCGAAACTAAAAGATGAACCAGAAGTAACCCATCAGGGCCTCCCATCCCCTCGTTAGTGGGTCAAGTTCTTAAGACTAGATCAAGGGTCTGAATGGTGCTCCCATCTGTTGGATCACTTTCGGATTTCATTTCTGTTGTATCTGACATTAGGGATGCTACGGATATCAGGCAAACATACTGCATCCGGCCAATATGGCAGTAGCCGGATATTACAAATATCCGGCACTACATCCGGGCTAAAATTATATACAGAGAAATAACATAAATAAACATAATAAATGAATAAATTCTAAAAACTGTAATAATGAAAAATGCGGAGAAACAAAGTTTTGTGAAAATATTTTGTTTTCAATACTTATTAGAATGTATTTTTAGCATTATAGAAAAGGAAAAAAATTAAGTACTATCTTTTTTTTTTTAAGATTGGAGTAAATTATTACTGGAAGAAATTATCCATCTTTGTACGAATTCGGTTACCATTTTTTCCACCATAAATTGATTTGCTTATGAGAATAGTGTACTTGTTGTAGTACTGCTGGCTGGTGAGAAAATATCCCCCCCCCCTAATTTTGATAAGAGTATGGGAAAATTGTTACATTGATTTTCTAACAGTTGAAAGGAGATGTCTTTCTTTCAAAAACTGATCTTTTAAGATACTTATCCCAGGTAGCACAGAGATATTGCCCAATATCAAAATTACAATATTGGGCAATATTAAATGGACCCCCCCTAAATGATATTCCTGAATATTATTTTTTGACATTCAGAGATATCAGTTTCCAACATTTCTGAATATTTTTTTTCAGATATCCAGGAATATCTTTTTCTGATATTCGTAAATATTATTTTTTGACATTGAGCAATATTGGTTTCCAGCATTTCTGAATATTGTTTTCAGATATCCAGGAATATCTTTTTCTGATATTCCTAAATATTATTTTTTGACATTGAGCAGTATTGGTTTCCAACATTTCTGAATATTGTTTTCATGTTTCTCCCATCAGGGAAAATATTGATTGTAAAAGAAATTGGGGGGAGGGGGGGGACTTGACTAATTAATATTTCACATGTAGACCTTTTTTTTTTTGTTTGAAATTATAACTCAAAAGAGAATTTTTTAATGCTTTAATATGAAATGAAAAATTTTCTGTAGTAACTACAGAAAATTTTTCATTTCATTTTAAAGCATTAAAAAATTCTCTTTTGAGTTATAATTTCAAACAAACAAAAAGGTCTACATGTGAAATATTAATTAGTCAAGTCCCCCCCCCCCCAATTTCTTTTACAATCAATATTTTCCCTCACAAGTAGGAGCCCAAACATACAATATTGACCTGATGGCTGATGCTTTAATAGGTTAGCTGAAACATGTCTTCTTTTTTTTTTTTTTTTTTTAAATGACTGGGAAAAAAATTTTTGTACATGAGTTTTCATTTGATGGTGCTAAAAGATCATTCTTCACGCAGATTCTGACTCACCTTTTGGAGAACGTAAAGGCCTTTAATACTGAAATTTTGCAGCAATTTATATTGTAGAGTACAATTAAAAGCTTGAACAAATATAGTTGAAGCTTTTACTATAGAAAGCTATTTTATAATCACCTATAGAATATAAAATTTACTTTGGATTTTATAGTAGCCACTACTCATAAAATCCACAAAGACAATATATTTTTAATTAATACAGCTCTGCTAGAACAACCTCAGTGTTAAATCAAACTGCATACTCTTTTCTTTGGTCAACACAGTTTATCTAGAATTTGTCAGAAAGATTGTGGGAGTTATTACCAATTTCAAAGTATACAATAAATGTTTGCCATATGTGTAAAGGGAAAAGGGAGGGGGCAGGAAGTATAAATAGAGCTTTTCTTCGAGTAAAATAGTAGCTATTAAAGAAAAAAAAATTGCAGTAATATACTCATATTTCTTTTTTTTTTACTCTGTACTTACCTTGAAACGTTTCCCACAAAATGTAATTTGCCATTGGAGGTTATTTCCCCCCCCCCTAATTTATATTAATTTCAATGAAGCACTAATGCATCTTAGATACAATAATTTCATTTTCAAAATATTTGTATTAAAAGTTAATCTCTTAAGCCTTTGGATTTCATTAAAAATTACAAGGGGGGTGAATGATAATTCCAGTTACGAGTGATTAAATACATTTCTTTATAATGTTTCAAAGTACAGTAGAACCCTGGTTATGCAATGCTCCATGATATTCAATGTGACACCTTGGTTAATGTAAAAGATTCATGATCAGACTTCGGATGATTACACATCCATCTGCAATTGATTACAAGAATTGATAAGGATTACGACTATGGCCAATTCCTAAAAGGATTATGACCGGTTACTGTTAAATTTGCAAAAAGGTAGTAATCTTGATCTTAGTGAAATCAAATATTCCGAAAATTCTGAAGTAATGCAATTTTATTACACTATTTCTGTAGAATTTATAAAATAGCATTCTTATAGGGAATTACATTTGACTGTAATCGTTTCAAAGTCTGGACATGATCTGCAGTATGTTTAAAACTGTAATTGTGATTATGATTGTCAGTGTTATCCGAGGCATGTTTGATTCTGACCACCTTGGATAATCAGGGTTCTACTGTAACTTGATCGAAAAGCAAATATTATTGGTTGTAAACAACAGAAGAAGAAAATATTAAAATAAATAAATTTTGATTTAAAATAAATGGATCAAAATCTTTTTTGGGCTACATTTTAAGATTTTCATTAAATTGGAAATGCTATTAAAATTGAGTAATGCTTAAAATTGCACAATTGTGAATTTTATAAACTAATTTAAGTTTTAATTCATGCAAAACAAAATGCGCTTTAAACAGCTTACTGGAAAAGGATTAACACTGGTAAATATTAGTAATGTACATTTTTAATATTTTAAATATCCCTAATTATAAACACACTTCAAATTAAGTTTTCTTTCCAAAAAATTACATGAAACAGATTTTCATATTTTATTTTTAAAAACAAAATTATCTTTATAAGTTTTCAGTATAATTGTCCACAATATCAAATGTTAAGGAACAATCTGAAGCACGAATCTTTTTTTTTATTCTAATCAGATGCTTCAGCTAAACTTCGACCAAACATATTTGCCAAAACCTCCTTGTCCTTCTCCTTAAACTTCAAAGCAGCAGCAGCTACAAAAGAAAGAAAAAAGAAAGCTTTTCAGACATGTAATTGCTACACGATAAAATTAGCTAAAATATTTTAACCACATGGTTTGCTTAAAGGTTTAAATTATCAGAATGAAATTAGTAAGTTTCCCCCATCAAAATCAGGAAATTTTGCATTTTTAAATGAATAATTAGAGGAAGAATAGCGGATTTGACTTTTTGTTACTCTCTTTTACTCTTAAAATAATTGACAGTAGAAAAAAAATAAAATTGATGAATATTTTAAACCATTGATATTGGAAAAACTATTAATTAAAAAATACATTGCTCATTTCAAAACATATCAAAATGGTATAGTATGCTGTTTTATACTAGTTTTTTAATTAATTAATGAAACAATACTAACTAGTAAGTTTGATCCCCAGATCCAATAATTTTTAATTAGATTGGGTTTTAGTTTGAGTTAAGTATTATTAGTGGTACCAGGGGCGTAGCCAGAAACTTTTCATAGGGGGGAGGGGTTACGACTACTACAACTCATATATATGTATACGTGTAAAATTTCTCATGGGGGGGATGACCCCCCCCTTGGCTACGCCCCTGAGTGGCACCCAAAATTTGCTTAGAGTTGGTAGAGAAAAAAAAAGTAATAACAGACTGTTAGTGATAAATTTTAGGGTACTTACGCATTATCCCAGCAGTCTGCCAAGACGAGCAATTTTTTTTGCCAAGAGAAATGCTGGACATATGAAATTATTAATGGTTTTGAATACGATTGGGGCAACAGTTTGGCAACTCGTTTGACGGAAAAATAGTTTGGCTGGAATGACCACCAGGGTAATACGTAAGTACCAATTTTAGGTTGGCCATGGAAGGTAAATTTCCATAAAATTGTTTTTATAGGAAAATCTAGAATTTAAATATAAACAAATGACACTTTTATGGCATAACAGTGACTATTCACCACAAATGAATTCTCATCCCTAATGAATAAACATATTGATTACTTTAGGAGTTAATTGCCTTAATGTTATGAGTTTTTTTTTTCCTGATTACTGTTTCAAATTTAAATCAGTTAGTAATAGCACAGGTTAATGCAATGTGTCATGATTTAAGATAAACTAAAAAGCAACAAAATTCAAATTTAACATCTGAGTGTTTTCTCTTACATTAAAACTAATTTCATTGGGATATTGTTTTTTTTGTGTGTGTGTGATTGTGGAATGCTACGTTAGGACTATCTGCCAAGGATGGGGGTGCCTTGGCAGGAGGACTTTATACGGGTTTCTAACGCTTATTCACATGTGATATTAGTAACAACTTGAATCAATTTAGTACTATGGTACTATACTATATCTTTCATTTCTGATATAAAAAATATGTATTTGTTTACTAATTGGGGAATACTTAAATTTGTTTACTATTCGGTTGTCTAATATTTAAGTATTTGGCCGAACCGTCACGGTATACAGTCGAATAGGTATACTGCCAGTATACCGAATATTCCACGCATCCCTACATTGTACATTACCATACATCAGGGTTGGCTTTTTACCGGTAAAAACTGGTTTTTACCAGGGCATGGTAAAAACTAGGTTTTTACCGGTAAAAACCTGGGAAAAAGGGGTAAAAACTTAATGATACAATAAACTCCCCGAGTCATAAATTGTATATTAATACTATTTATAAAACTGTATTCTCATGTAATTGATGTGGATATATCATCATCAGGACATCATGATGATGCAAACTACATTATGTGATTGCAAACTACATTATGTAACAAATAATATTTGTAAGCATTTAGTTTTCATTAAAATGATTAAGATAAGTTAAGTGTAGTAAAAGTATATTTGCAATTTTCCTTTAAGTAAAAATTATTAAACTAGCCTGCATTACATAATTGTAATAAATATTGCAATGTGCCTTCTCATAATAATAGTTTTAATAAGTTTAATAATGATAAATGTACATTATCTATAAATTTGAATTTCTTGTAAGATGAAAACATGGCTGAAAGTTTTCTGTGTTTATTATATTCCTTAAAATGAACTATTTTCGTATAGCATTCTTCTACTTACCAAATCAGACACTGAATTAGGTGAATATTGTTATATAGAAATGGAAATAGTGATATTAAATGTCCTGAACTTTTATCCCAGAGAAAATGAAAAAATAGCAGATAAATCTTCATTGGTTGCTTGTGGATTAAGGCCGATTGACTGCACTAGGATTCTAATCCTATTGGGGAATACCTTCCTATTCCTAAGGATCCTAGCCAGTATTTATGTGCGATTTCTGAAAAAAAAAATCCACGGAAAACTCCGAACAGCTAGATCAACAGGCACGACCAGGGTACGAACCTGGCACCTCCCACCATCCAGTTTCGATAGCAGAACCTCTCAGCCATTGATGGAGAGATAAATCTTCAAAAAAGTGACAAAAAATAGTCAAATTATTAAGTTTTTCTCAAAGGTTGTAAAAACCCTGGTAAAAACATGTTTTTCCAAAGACGGTAAAAACCGGTAAATACCATCAGACGCTAAATACCGTCCAACCCTGCCATACATAAAGAATTTGTTGATAGCTTCATTACAAAATGAGTAACACATGGTATTACTAAAATTAACACTTACATTATTGGGTTCTTTCGGAGAA
>JAWZYV010003365.1:0-12803 GCA_038373885.1 Cheiracanthium punctorium | reverse complement strand
GAAGATTCGAGACAGCAGGAGTCAGGGAACGAACGTTTTTCTACGCTAGTTTTAAGACTTGGATAGCGCCCACCAACCAGAAGTTGTCAGTCTGTCATTTTGTGGTTTCGGACAAACTGTAGCCTGCGTTCCTTCGGGTACTCCACTGCTTACATGAAAGACTTGCGAAGTGTGCTTTCGTCTTAAGCGGACATAGTACCTTTAAACTTCTAAACATTAAATCTTTCAAAAATAATAAAAAATAATAATTCAGATTGTTAGGAATGTATAAAAAATACAACCGCATGAAAATCGAACGAAAATTACAGCAACAGCAATTATGATAAATCATAAAAATTTCAATTTTAAAATTCTGTGATTCATTTTGTTATAAAATACGATACTTTGGTATCATAATCTCATAATATGAGGTTCAGAGAATAAAGATCTGTAGACTCTACGTAAACTTTTTGTAAAATCTTGTGGAGAAGTGTAAAAATCAGAAACTGAGAAAGCCAAGTTACTTTACAGTGCGTTTAAAGGGACAGTCCATATTAGCTTTCTTGCTTTATAATTGCTGCAGGCATAAATTTCGTTCGATTTTGATGCGCTTTGTTTTAATCTGACAATCTGAATTATTTTTTAAATTACTTTTGAAAAATCGATTTTTTGGGCTTATCGGACGTTAAAGGTATTATCGGGCACTGAAGACGTCCGATCAGGAATGCCTTGGTATTCTGCTATGCAGTTACTCTGTAGGTGTACTTGGAAGTGGAAGTTTGCGAAATCTGGTCAGAAAGATTGATAAGAACTCTGTAGGTTGCAATCTTATATAACATGAACTTAATTTAAAATAAGCTGTACTGAAATGGGTTGTTATAATTTTTAAAATACTGTGTTGCACATGTAATCAATCAATTGCAAGATTAACAATCAATTGCAAATGATTTTAACACTTCTTCTGTTCTCGCTTTCCAGAGAAGGACCTCTCGGGGGGAAGACCACAGGAACCTCCCAGACCAAGGCTGTGTTGACGATCCCAAGAAGATTTATGTTTTTAATATGCTTGTGGTGCATGAAAGCACACTTATTAGCTTCATAGCAAACTCATGATTTACAAGCTGTAGTTAACAGAATTGTGATATTATAATGTGTAATAAATGTGAATTTGTTTAAATTAAGCTTTATTCCCTCATGTATATTTCAATCAATGACATTCGAATTCTTCATAACCTGTAAAATTAATTTTAGATATCGCAGTTTTTTCCTAAATATCTCGCCTAAATTAACGCTCCTAAAAAACTTAATGGAATAAGGAAAGAATATAGGGAAAACGCATGGATTATGAATGATACGCTTTTAATATATAGATAGCACTTTAATGCGTATTTAAAATCTGAAAGTTTTTCAGATTTTCTTACTTTTTTTTCTTTCCTTTCCGTTTTTTGATAGAAGCTCTTCAAAGTAATATAGGACGGAAATAATTTGTACTTTTTTGTAGGTTTTTATCACTAAACCATCTTATTTTTGTAACCAGGGGCTGCCCTACATGATAGGCAAGGCAAGCATCGCATCAGGGCGGCGGCTTCGAAGGGGCGTCATTTCGAACTCAAAAACTAGCACAAAAGGGGACATATGACACATTTTCCTGGCCAGGGATAAGAGATTCACTTTTGGGTCATGATTTTCTAAGTGAGACTTCTTATCTCTGCTGTCCCATCGCACAAAATTATTTGTTTGTGCGATGGGAACCCAAGTTTGAACCCAAGTTTCAAACCAAGAACCCAAAAGTGAACCCAAGTTTCAAACCAAGCAATAAAGCAATGACCTTTAAATCACCACAGATATTCCATTCATATTTTACATATTGTATTTTCTCTAAAATTAGTTCCATATTTTCATATGTCTCTGTTATATCAGTGGCATGTACTACAGGTTTGATGGAAGTTCATTGCCAATATGTAGCTGCACAGCCTTCAAACTAACTTTAGAGGAGTCTATGAACAATCGCCACTCATCCGGCCAGTGTTGATGCTCAAGAGTTTCCATAACTGAACAAATATCATTACAACACGCAATACCATTTTCTTCAGAGAAGCAGTCTATGAAAACACTTTGGCGGCTACGATAGCTGCATATTCTTACACTTTTTTGGTGTAGATTCCACCCTTTGAGTCTGAAAGTTAATACTTCAGCTTGCAGTTTTGACAGATTTAAATCCCAAATCAGGTCATTAAGATCTTGCTGATTGGGAAAGTATGGTTCTGATGAACAGCTACTGGCTTCATATGTAGGATCATTTTGATTTTCATCTGAATCATTTTGTGTTTGAGTCGGCCTAATACTGACACATCATAATGCCAGATTAACAGGTCTGAGCATGACCAAACATGAATGAACCTGCACAGTCTTGTTTTAGGGTGCTTCAGCATAATATTACAAATAATTTACTTAAATACAGCTTGGGTAAATCGCTACATATGAGGTAACGGCTGCTATGACAGGCCAACGAAAACGCTAAAATGAGATTTTGAAAAGTAGCTTTCACAGAAAAACTATGCCTGATGGGAAAATTCTGACTATATATCTGAATTCAGGATGAAAAAAATGCACCAGATTCGCTATTCAGATTTCTTGCGAAAAAAACTTTGTCGACCAGTGTAATTTGGAGGGGGGGGGGGGAAATAGTTTTTTGTATTACAGATAAATATAGTGGGTACAGTGTATGGGATATATAATATAAAAAATTAACTGAATTCCATTAGAAAACTTTCTGTTATTGGTAATGCTAAAGTCAACACTTTAAAATACAGCCAATTAAAAAAACAATTTGAAGCAATAGTATAACACTGACTTGAAATTCTCCATTAAAAAAAATTATAATAATCAACCTTACTAATAACAATGTTGTTCTCTTTACCTTTTTTCGGGGATTACATAATATGTAAGCGATACAAAAATCTGCAAAATTGATAAATATAAAATTTTCTTTTCTCTTTAAACACAAAAATTTGCAAAAATGACGCAAAAACAGATATTTTTGTTACGAAAGTCTGCAAAACTGATACAAAAGTAGTTTTCTTGTGATACAAAAGTCAGCAAAATTGATACAAAATTAAGATTTTTTTCTGATTCAAAAGCCTACAAAATTGATACAAAAGGCGATTTTTTCTGATATGAAAAGTGATACGAAAGGCCTAAACCTCTGTAGAACCACTGCAGGGGTGCCACTTAAACTATAGGCATCAAACTAGTACTTTAAAATGCTGTATAGTTTTGAGATTATGTGAAAAAATTTAGTACATATTTGTTCATTCCGAAAAGTTCCAGTGGAATAAAATGAAATTTGGAATTATGTTAGATGCAAGTTATTTTAAACTCTAGATGCCAAAACTATTTGTGAGGATGCCAGCAAGGAGCGCGGTAGTACGGTCTTGATTACTATTTTATTTGACAAAATGACATGGTTAAATACAGTAAAAACATTATCATCAGGTGGAGAGCACGTCCGCTCTCAACCACATCTCGGAGCCGTCTGCGTCTAAGCAATTGCCGTCTGCAAGAGCAAGTAGCGCCGTGCGATCAGCCGAGGGAATTTCATTGCCAGCCATCAGTCGGCCATCCGACCACGTCATCTGGCCTCAGATGAAGGCAAAAATTAAGGGCTAGATTCAAGTGAAACATAATTCGAACGTTTTCCGCTCCGAACAGGGCAAAACTTCGAAATATATCAATGTTTCTTATTCAACTGAAACAAAACAATCGTGTTTTGATCACGTGAGAGCGCGATAGGTTTGTTCATTGGAAGCATTCTGGGGACTGAACTGGGAACTGGGGACTGAAAAACGTTCGATTCAAACTCGATCGCGCGCGTTTCACTTGAATCTCGCCCTAAAACACATATTTAAAGAAGAAAAATTACATAAAAATATACAAACTTCAGTTGAATACGCAAAAATACAGGATTAAGTAAGTCTCTTCGCTAATGCCTGAAAAATACAAAAATACAAGATTAAATACAAGTTAGATAAAAGAGAGAAAAAAAAAAATAAAATGTAGAAGGGTCTGTCTATTAAGAGAAAGAGTTCGAGTCTATGAAGGATTGTCCATGTTAGGTTATACTGTTCATGGAGTCAGTCCATGGCTTCATAAATTCGGCACAAGTAGAAGTTTTTATAGGTCCATCACAAAAGGAAAACTTTTCTACATCATAAGCGTTGTGAGGCTTCACTTTGATCACTTTATAGGGTCAGATGTATTTTGGTTTGAGCTTGAGTCCTGGGCCAAAGCGCAGGCGTTTGATGGCAACTAAGTCATTGAGGTGATATTCTTTCTGTAGGTTTCTTGCGAAGGAGGTTATAAGTCCTATTTTCATTTTGAACTATCAAAATTTGCTGTTTGGCTTCTGCACGCAAATCATCACGGGAGTCGTTAAATTCAGCTTGAATCCGTGCGTTAATCAAATCAAGAATTTTTATGTCGTTGTTAAAGCGCATCTTCGTACCGAACATCAACTCGAATGGGGAAGTGTGGATGCTTCTATGGAAAGTGGAATTAAGAACTCGTTGTACGTCCGAAACGTGTAAATACCATTTAGACGGATTGTCAATTGAAAGTTTAGCCAAAACTGAAATGATGACGGTGTTAAGGCGTTTTACCTGACCGTTGGCTCATGGAAGTATTGTAGTTAATGGAGATATGCTGAATATTTTCCTCTGCACAGTAGTCATTGAAAATGTTTGAGGTAAATGCTGAGCCTTTTTCTGAGATTATACGTGAAGGATTTCCAAAAATACATTTTTGAAACTCTAATTTTGATATAACTTCATTAGCATCAGTAGATTTGGTGGGATACAACCAGACGAATTTTGTGAAAGAATGGATAGCTGCGAAAATATATTGATGTTTTTTGTTTGTAGTTTCTAATGGTTCTAAATGATCAACATGATATGTGTGTAGTGCACTAGAAGGGTTTCCTTAGGTATGGGATTTAATAATCCTTCTTTCTTGCCGGTTTTTCTGTTGATCAGGATACACTGAATGCGATTAGAAAGACATTGGTCGATTTTTTCTTTTAGTTTTGGAATGTGATAAGTTTGTTTGAGGACGTCTATGGTTTTAGCAGACGATATGTGTGCGCGCTTCTTTTATAATACCTGACTGCATGGAATGTGGTACTACTAAGAGCTCAATGCCATCGGCAAATTTATAGAGTATATCCGCTCTAGTGCAATAATCCTGATAGGGTTTACTTTTCAATATTTTTTTTGATAGCAGAAATTTCCTCATCTTGCTCCTGTGCAGATTTCAATTTTTTAAGAAGGCTGTCTTGAGTGATTACCATAACTGGGAATCGACTTAGGGCGTCAACGTTAGCTAAACGAACTCCAGACCGGGTTCTATCTCGTAGTCAAAATCCCCTAACAGTAGAGCCCAACGAGCAATTCGAGTGCTTAATTCACGTTTATTCATTGTCATTTTAAAAGCATCGCAGTCTGTGACAATTTTAAAGTGTTTTCCTAAGAGGTATACACGAAATTTTTTAAGGCATGGTTAACACTTCTAACTCATAACTGCAGCATTTCTTTTCTGCATAAGATGTCTTTTTGCTCATGTAATAAACCGGGGCCGTCGTTAAGTAACGGGCCTGCTTATGAGTTGCCACCGCTAAAAACGAGTTAATCATTGAGGCCTGTTTTCGCCATTCTCAGTGTTCTATTTCATTATTCTAAGTATTCTAAATATTTTATTATTTTAAAACAATTTTTTTTATAGTTTTGTCGTACTAAAGAACTTTAGATGTAGGTAATCGTTTGGTGAATCTTGCGCCGTTTTCTTTCATAAAAATTTATCATAAAATTCGAACATTTTGCTCTGAATGTAAAGGTAAGTGAACACTTTTATAATTTATTTAGAAATTCTAAAAATATGTATGTAAATCGTGTTTAGTGAATAATTATTCATGTGTTATTTATAAATAAATTATTTTAATCAGAAATCGTATTACTTGTGTAGTTTATTCTTGTAAATAAGCATGACGTTGTGATACTAGTTAGATAATTTAATTTTGCGAGTTGAAAATGTTATTTATCAGTTATATATGCCTTGATTATGTGATTCTGACTTACATTTGGTACAGTGCAGAAATACAGTAAATTATAAATTATTGATTTTTGCCCGTTTATATAGAAACATCAAAGGTAGTTAATATTTTATACAAGCGTTCATTATGCTTGCTCAATTCCAAAGTTCGATTGAGAAAGTGACAAAAGAATAACATATAATAAATACATGAAATGTCTTTATTAAAGAATAATTAATTCACGGATCGCGCTATAGAGCGTATTTTATCAATTTTCTCCAATGTACAGGATATCCCGGAAACACTGAAATTCGCTTTAATACATCATTTGTTAAAGATTAATGTTAAATTGTTTAAAATAACGTAGGAAATGCGACTACGTTAATGAAATATTCATTATAAAATGTCTTTCTCATTTCTGTATTTAGTTATTTTAAAGTACATTAAATATCCACTTGTAAAACTAAAATAAGCAATCGTGAATCATGAGAGTAAGCGCTACTTTGATTTTCCTTCAAATTATATGCATCTATTTTCTTAATGCTAATATGAATCATAGCAAACAAATTAATAATGAGTTCGTACTTGAATTAGTAACACAATTACTACTTAAAACTACATTAAATAACGTTTGAAAGCACAGGGAAGCTTAAGAAATGCCTGATGTATACGTGAAGACTCGAGCATTCGAGCCTCTTTGGATGACCCATCAAAATACACGCTCAGGCCCGTTACTAATTACGAAGGCCCCGAATAAACCGGGTGAAAAGAGTTGTCGGTAATCGATTTTTGCAGGAGAACACAACCGAAACCGTGGATGCTGGCATCTGTGTGAATTTTTGTTTCGCTATTCTGGTTGTAAATGTGGAGGACCGGTTGCGAACAAAGCGCCATTTTAAGATCATTAAAAGCTCTTTTTTGGGGCTCATCATTAGTGAAAGTCTGTGCTCTTTTTCAATAAATCAGAAAGTGGTTGAGTGATTCTCGAAAAGTTGCGAATAAATTTACGAAAATATCCTGCGAGGCCAAGGAAAGATTATAAGTCTTTATGATTAATTGGTTCTGGGAAATTGATAACAGCTGCCGTCTTAGAAGGTGAAGGGTATAATTTGCCATTTTCGATGATGTGGCCTTGGAATTCGATACTTTTATTTGAAAAAGAACATTTCTTAAAATTAATTTCCAAACCATAGTCGGAAGCAGTATTGAATACTTGTTTCAATCAATGAAGAGCTTCACCATCATTTTTTGCAGGTATGAAATAAATCATCAAGGTACAGAAAAACATAATTTTGCAAAATTAGATCTTTAAAGACAGTATTAACATATTTTTGAAACACTGAAGGAGGGAGATAAACAAACACCGAAAGGAGCAACGCGGAAATGAAATTGACCATTGTGTGTAACAAACGAGGTGTAGCGGCATGGTGAACATTTTCAAGAATGATGGTGACAATGCAAAAAACTATTTTTTAAATCTATGGTACTGAAAACTTTGGCATCTTGCAGTCTGTCAAGTAAATCTTCTATCACAGGGAGGGGATATCTATTTTTTACTATTTTCTTGTTCAGTTTACGATAATCAATACAAACTCTGGGCCTGCCGTCTTTCTTTCTTGTGACTACCACTGGGCTGGAATATTCAGATACAGATGGTTCAACAATACCATCATCTAACCATGTTTGAACCTGTTGGTCCGCAATGTCACGTTCGGTAAAGGGTAAACGTCTAGGTCGGTGAAAGACAGGGGTATCATCTTTAAGTTGGATGGCCAGTTCAATATTAGCATTTTTTGTCTTAATTGGTGTATAATTTTGAACTTCTTGTATATGTTCCTTCCAAACATGAGAGCCGATATTTAGTTCACAATTCTCATTAACGGAAATGTTGTTAATGTGAAGATCAACGTCATTATTTTCCACATTCTCAAATTTATGAATAGATACCTTTCTTACTAATACGAACTTCTCCTTGGGTGAGAATGTCTGTGCCTAAGATTAAATCTACTGACATAGGTACATTATCTAAAATAACCGCTTGTGTATTAAATGTTGATCATCAATAACAATTGAAACCTCAAAATAACCTAAAGGTGTTACCTTGAAATAGCGAACGACGTCAGTGTCGCTGTGGAATTTCGAAGAATCGGTGAACCAAGTTTTTTATATACATCAATATCAAAAATAGTGGCATCACTGCCTGTATCCACCAGGGAGATAGATGGAACATTATTTATAAAAAAAGAATTCATGGAATTAGGCTGACATAATTTAACAGTGGAAACATTATTTTCCCGTTCAATCTTGGGAACTTGTTTTTTATCACATTGATAGGATTTATGACCAAAGGCTAAGCAAATTTTAGATTTAGGCCCAACTGTGAGTAGGGACAGGATTTAGAAACATGTGATTTCTCGTTACAGTTATAACACAAAATATCTCGATTTTTTAAATTTGTTTTCAGGCTTGAATTGCGTTTGAGTGGATGGTGGCTTGTTAATATTTTTGAAATTATTTGCGAACGCCGAATGATGAGCAGAAGTATTATATTTGTGTTTCACGTAAAAAATTTTCTCGTAAATTTTTAATTTATCTTTGAAATCAGCAAGATTTTTACATGTATATAAAATAATTTTATTATTTTTAGAATCCGGAATGCCTTGAACGCAGTATTCGATTAATGAAGAATCATCTATTATTGAATTTGGTTTACTGGCGATCTCACGCATAGGGAAAAAATATTCGAACAAACTTTCACTGGTTGATAACGCGCTCGGCTACGAATCGAAAGGTCCCGGGTTCTATTCTAGCCACGGACACTCGATGGAAACAGATTTAAATAACTTAAAATTACAGCATAGAGGGGGAAAATGCGCGAAAAAATAAAGTATGTGGGGCGCGTTCGCCAGCGGGCGCCCCGTGTATTTAGAAAAATTTTTTTTGGAAATTTTTTTAAGCTTGAAATTAAGCTTAAAATGTCAAGCTTAATGCAAGCTGGGCAAATGTAAACTAGAACACTTGATTCAAGCTTGTATCAAGCTTACACGACAATTTTCAAGCTTAATTCAAGCTTATTGACTTGATAAATCAAGCTTGCTGCAAGTTTGATGCAAGTTTGCTGTGCTGTCTGGGTACGTGATACTTTAATTTAATACACAGAATAATAACAATATTTAATTTTAAATGCTCAGAAGTTTACCTTTAAAACCTTTTAAAAATTAGCAGCATTTCTCTAAAAATGTATGGGAACAGATTGTGTTTAGCATCTAACAATAAATGATTTCAATACATAAATATTTATTGAAAAATCAATCGGAATTGAAAATAAAGCCAGTAACTTGCAATTTTAAATGACTATGAGTTTGCGACTTTCTCAATTGTTCCATTTCAGATTCCTGGAAAGAGTTGCCAAGACAACCCGATTGCGCAGCTATTTCCAGATTCCACTACTTCAATTTTCAAAGTAATTTATTCATTAATGCTTAAAAAGTTTTAACTTCAAAATCAATTTATTTAATTTGCACATGTGTTTAAATATTTAACTGAACCCTTTAATCTATTAATATTTACACCCTTTCAAAAAGTATTCGAGCGTAAGTCAAATATTTTATGTCAGCTTCATATTTGAAATATTGTTCTCCGTAAAAGCTAATCATGCCAAACCTAATAACTAGCTGAAGTACCCGTCGTTGACGGGTTAGTATGCAATGCAAATTTCCAAAAAGCCTTAATTTCGGTTACCCTTGAAGGAGTAAAATGAATGGAATTAGCATACTGGCAATGGTACAGAAAGCAAGATTATAACTTCTGTGTATTTGTTAAAAGATTACTGGTCAGAGAGTAACAAAGTACCGAGGAAAATGCTGAATAGAGAAAACATTTTATTTTCAAAATGAAAGTTATATTCTGGTTAGATGAGCTTCTAAAGTCAATAGGTCGCTTCTAATCTGCAACTAATTTCTGTTTGATACAGATAGCTGTTTTAACACAATGCCTCAAGAAAATTTTGCACAATTTTCACAAAATCCGCTCTAAAAAAAAAAAAAAAAATTACAAAAAGTTAAATTTTTTTTTCAAACTTTTGAAAAAATTCCGACTTTTATTGTTTTAGTCGTTGCTGATCATATTACTAAATTTCATTCTGTTCTCCTAAGCCAGAGGTTCTCAAACTGAGTGCCGAGACACCCAGGGTACCGTGGAGATAATAAAGAAAAGTCAAGTTTTGGGAGAGTATAGTCAAAAATTTCCTCTGAATCGACATTCATAAAGAAGTTTGCCAAACCGATGACCAAGTGGACGGAAACTTAAATATTTCAGTCAAGTTTGAGAGAGCTTAGTGTTCAGCCGTCTATCAAAATATACACCACTAGATACATTTTTTTTAAAAAACGCTTCATTATAATTGGGAATCTACCGTAAAACAGTTCCTTAAATAAAAACAAAATTTACAATGACTTTTTGCTTGACTTGATTTAAACTTAACCTTATTTGTTGAAAATAAATAGTAGTAATGAAATTTACGAATTTGTGGACTAAATTGGGCGCTACTAAAGTAGATCTATATTTAGCCGGATTTGCCTTTTTATTTCTTTTTTTCAATTACGCCACGAGCGAACTACTTCAAGCCCGCTTATCCTCTTTCCATTACTCATCGCCTCTTCTCCCTCACAGGACAAAATTTGAGGTACCTCAAATATCTGAAGTACCTCAAAAAGTTGAACCGCGACAAAATTTGAGTAGTAGGACAAGACTTTGAACCTCCTCAAAAAGCTGAACCGCGACAAAAACTTTGAGGTGCCTCAGAATTTTTGAACCTATTCAAATCGGGAAAACGAGGTACTCCCTCTTTTGCCCGATTAAATAGGTCATTTGAACCGCCTCTTGAATGAGTAGCACAACACTAGTCACCACGTAATAACAACAAAGCGAATTAAAAGAAATTTTGTTACATGATCTTTCTTTGAAAAAATGAAGAATGTTAAATCGTGCTAAAAGCATCCATTATAAAATACTTTCCAATAAAACAATCTTTTCATGTCAAATTTGGCAATATATTTGTGACAAATTTGGCGAGATTCTGAAAATAATCTCAAAAAATTGCATCTGTATGATGAACAGAAATGCTTATAATACGATACAATTTTGCAAGACGCTGTAAACGAACTTTAAATTATATTTCCCTCCTTTAAATAAACAGTAAGCTGTATTAAATGTCTGTTATACTAACTCCCGCAAGAACCCGGAAAGTAAAGTAGCATCCGGCTTGGCCAGTGCTTGGGAAGGTGGACTCCTCTCTCGGCTGGACACATGTGGGACCGTGTACGCTAATAGGAGGTGGTGCATGTAAAATCCGTTGTGCCTCCAATGTCCCCCATGTTCAAACTATGCTCGGGGGGCGCCGATTTCAGGCGGTTAGTCCCTCATCCGGAATTGATTCAAAATTAGGGATCAACAGGCAGAAGTAAGTCCAAACTTTTCGGGGGCAATGGCACTTATTTCCATGGATAGGGCAATCATCTATCCGTGGCCACGAGAACAACAACAACAACAAAAAAATTATACTAAGTATGCTGTGCTGGAAATGGATGGCTACGGCTAAATTGCTACAGACCGTAATGCATTTTGAGTGCTCTTGCAGAAGAACTATAAATGATAAAGACATCATTTTCGATGGAGAGCTTTATCTTGTTATTCTTAGTAGACGAATATCCGGCAGACATACTGCATCCGGCCTATCCGGCCAATATGCCGGATAATTGGCAGTGACCGGATATTAAAAATATCCGGTAGTACATCCGGCCTAAAATTATATACTGAGAAATAACATAAATAAACATAATAAATGAATAAATTCTAAAAACTGCAATAATAAAAAAAGTGTGTACGTGTAATCTTTATGCGCGATTGAAGTAAAACTTCTCTGACGTTTACGACACATATCACCACTGAAATGATTAAACTAACTTAAAATAAATATCATATCATAATTTAATTATATTTATTATTCATGTACTTTACAAAGATTATATAAATAATATATTCATATTATTCATTGGAAATAGGTACTTGAATGTCACTTGAATTTTATATGTATGAAATTATAGGTTTGTGGTAACTATAATGTGAAACATAAATTTTACTCTCTAAATTTGCTAATTTTCTTGAAAATACAGAAATCTATCGTTGTACCGAAACGTGCTGTTGATTGAAGTCGAGAAGTATTCATAGTTAGATCCAATTTTCCTTTTTAAAAAATCAACTAACGGCTGAGATTCTTGAGAGCGAAAATTAAAATTAAACTCTCCAGTAAGAATCATTGGTAATTCATGATAATTACTTAGAATCCAGGAAGTGCCCATGTTCTAGTATTATTCTTTGACTGTTTTCTTATACCATTGTTCCGTCTGGAGGTTGCGATTGAATGGGTAGAATGTTCCTAGTCTAGTATTATACTTAAACTGTGTTCTTTAACTGATGTTTACCTCTGTTTGTTGGGCTCGAATGCAGGTAGTGTAATTTTTTTTGTGTGTGTGTTTTTCTATCACAGTGTTCTTAAGCGTTGATTTTGTCTGGGATTACATGTGTTGGATGTACCTTCGCAACGCTTATTGATATATAAAATAAAGATTGATGTCTGAAAGATACGGCACTTGACTGTTCTTATCGCCGTTTCTTTCCCTTACAGGTTCTGCGTACTTTTACAGGATGAAGTCGTCGAAAGCAGCAGAGCGGTCGAAAAGGT
>JAWZYV010003364.1:0-13582 GCA_038373885.1 Cheiracanthium punctorium | reverse complement strand
TTAGTTTCTTTATTGCCATATTAAAACTCGTGAAATAACTATCGTGAATAACCATTGATAACATCTGCGCTAACGTAACACCTGTTTAATTAAGCGCGCTAATTATTTACCCATCTTCGGTTCTGTCATGCATTTGAATGGGCCAGCTTGAGGAAACATTACTTAATGAGCAGCCAGCTGATAAGTGAAAAGACGGAAGCGTTATCCAATCGGATCAAAGTGTCCGTCCAATGAGTCCACGGCACATTTACCAATCTACGAAACCCTTTGAAGATGGGATGAGGGCGAAAGCTAGGCAGGAGTGCAACAGTGGTAAGATACGTTTTGGCTTTAGCGTTAACCTTTCAACGCGCAGCGTTCCCGATCTTGGAACACCCAACTCTGACGTTTTGACTGTTGCCAGTCACGAAGAATAGATTGGATTTCTATAAAAATAATGGCGGGTGATATACCTCCACGAGAATCCTTTACTTTTTAGCATGTCAATTCCCGTAAAAATAGTGTTACGATTATTTTTAACAGCATTGACATCTGGTAAAACTTGGAAGAATGCGAGAACAGCTGGATAGATTGCCCAATGCTGAAAAAAGGGCAGCCGTTGCCATCGCTCGACTTAACTACCAGAACAGCCAGCTGCGTCAAAAAGGGTCTCTAGATCTGTGGCACGCGATGAACTTTTCGATCGTCCGCCATCTTGCTGGTAGTTAAGTCGAGCGATGGCAAAGGCTGCCCTTTTTACTTCCTCGTACGTAGTATAAGGAAGTAATGTGATCCCGAAAAATTTTGGGGTCCAAATTTCG
Organism: Cheiracanthium punctorium; assembly: GCA_038373885.1. NCBI lineage: Eukaryota > Metazoa > Arthropoda > Arachnida > Araneae > Cheiracanthiidae > Cheiracanthium > Cheiracanthium punctorium. The sequence continues at coordinate 12,782 of JAWZYV010003364.1, read as the reverse complement.
AAAAAAAAAAAAACGATTTTGACTACCTCTAAATTTAATTTAAAATTTTTTTTCGATGCATCTCATTGTAGGCTAGCATGCACGATCCTATTAACGCGCCTGCAACTCATTTTGACCAGCGGCGAGTCTATTGTGGTCAGTTTTTCCATGCCGTCTCTACGTACGTATGAACGTAACTCGCATATCTCAAAAACTATTGGTCGTAGAATGTTGAGATTTGATATTTAAGATTGTTCTATGATCTAGTTGTGCACCTCCCCTTTTGGTGGCAATCGAATGGATAGTTTATGTACAGGACCGCCCAAAAGATTCGAAATACATTACGCTCTAAGAGCCGAAATTCATTAAACTCGCATATCTCAAAAACTATTAGGCGTAGAATGTCGAAACTTTATATTTAGGATTGTTGTAACATCTAGTTGTGCACCTCCCCTTTCGGTTCCATTCGACTGGATAGTGTATCTACAGGATCGCCCAAAATATTCGAAATACATTACGCTCTATGGGCCGAAATTCATCAAAGCCTTCTTTAGATGTATTGCGCTATTTCAAACGACTCAACAGTGATATATGCTGTAAAGAGTTAGAAAATGAAATTAGCCATTAAAAAAAAGTGTCTTTATCATTTATAGTTCTGCTACAGGAATACTCAAAAGATTTCCAATACATTACGGTCAATGGCAATTTTAGTGGCATTAATCCATTTCAAGCACAATACCGTCCTACCTCATAAGTTAGGTGATGGTCCGACCACGGTCACGTGCCTCCCTCGAGAACTATGCCAAAAGTCGTCAGGCTTGGCGACTTTTGGTGTACGTGTGTGCATATTTAACTCTCAAATCTCAAAAACTATTATGAAATTTCATATATAACATTGTTTTAATATCTAGTTGTGCATCTCGATTTTTGGTTCCAATCTACTGGAGAGTTTATTTACAGGACCACCGAAAAGAATTTCAGTATTTTAATGTCTATGGACATCTTCAATATAATACAACTGTAGACAGTCATTGTTTGGTACATGCCCAAAATCTCGCCGTCTGTCCTCGACCTTGGCGAAATTTTGACGAAATATTGCCAAACTTGGCGATAGTCAGTCATTTGGTCCATGCCCAAAGTATCGCCATTTGTCATCGTTCTTGGCGAGTTTTGGCGAAATATCGCCAAATTTGGTGATAATCTGTCATTGTTTGGTTTATGCTTAAAACCTCGCCAAATGTCGTCGACATTGACGAGTTTCGCCGAAATATCGCCATATTTGGCGCCAAAAATTATTTCCTATTTTGTATAACTAAAACTTTAACCCGTAGATTTTTTAACTTTGTATTTAGAACTATTCTAATATCTAACTGTTTTCAATATCTTTTTTGACAGCAATCGATTGAGAATTTATTTACAGGGTGAGCCAAATGACTTTAAATACATTGAGGTGTATGGATGCATTCAATTCCTTGAAAGTCTGTGGTCAATGACTACTTTGGCTATCCCCAAAATCTCGCAGACTATCTCAAGTTTGTCGGCTTTTGGTGAAATATCGCCATTTCAAGAGCACGGAAACAGAATAATACTTCGAACAAACCCTGCAGAGGATAACAAAGGTTTAAGAACACAGTCATAGAAAAAGGCAATAATAGACCCTATGTGCATTCGATACCAACCAAAAGAAGAAAACACCAGTTTAGAATTACAGTTAAAGAAAAATACCACAACATAGACAGTCTCTGGATTCAAATCCTACGGGAAAATGTTTTAAGAAAACAGTGAAAGAATAATAGTCCAACACGGACACTTCCTAGATGCTAACCTAAGTTGACCATATTTCTAAACCACAGAGGAAAGTGGAGGGAGCAACCGACGCACATAGCGTTTCCAGAAACTTTCCGCCGCGGAACTATTTTCTTTTGATTGGAGCCCAGAAGATTAGCGGGAAGCCCTTGTTATTGTATGGTGATACAGCTTTGTTTTACTAAAACTTTGTTTTAAAATAGAGATGGTAGCCTGTTGTGTTACTGATTGCACTAATACGTCAGATGTAAAGAAGCCTAGTGTCTTTTTTCAAAGGTTAAATAATTATTTTTAATATACTTTCATCAGGACTAGCATTTATTTATTTTTTTTTTTTTTTACATACTACAGTTGAACTTGTATGGCAGATGTAATGTTCATGTATCTGGAATGTCAAAAAAAATTATTTCGATTGTATAAACGGTTGTAAAATTCTTTGATATTCTTACATAATGTATTATAAACGTTGAAAAATGAAAATCGGCCTTTTAAATTTATAAAGTATGGTTTGTTTAATTGTGTTTTCAGTTTCTGTTTGTATTGCTTTGATCCGTGTATTTTGATTAATAATTTTTGTTAATTGCGAAGTAATGAAGAAAAAGAACATTTATCTGTACCGTTTATGGTTTAATTGCTAACTTAGAACTATGTGTATCCTAAATTATTTTTTTAAATTTGTATTATTATGCAATATAACAACTGATTGTCTTGCAACGATTGCATATTTTATTTGTTTATATTTGAAAGCTAATGTAATTCAAATGTTAAGAAATATTATTTGTAATATGATATAAATTTCAACTACCCGCAAACGCCCACAAAATATCATTAATCCGTCTCCGAATTGAAAATACGAAAACGAAACTAACACCTGCGATATTAAATATACGTGAAAAACATTATCTTTAAAAGAAAATTGTTCAGTTGCATGCTGTACTTTCTTTTGAGTTCCGTTATTTTTAATTCTACTTTCGTTGTCGTTTCTCAATCGTTTTTCGTACAGAAGAAAGTTAAATATAGTCATTCAATCGCCGTAATCAATGTATCTACATAGGGTTCGTCTGCTTTTTTTGGTCTCCAATGGTTCCATCTTCCTCTCGCGGAGGAATACAATTTTGTTACGAATACATTATATTGGAAGCTTAGAAGAAGCGCTCTCCACTTTCCTCTATGTTCTAAACAGTATTTTGGGGACAAATCAAGCATTGTCCTGGAATCCAAGGAAAACTTGGGGACACTAGAAAATATCTTTGGGGACTTATTCGAGGACAGAACATATTATCATGCTAATAGTTCTTTATATCAATTGTGTATTCTTATTTCTAATAAATTAATGGAAGTATTTATAAATATTTATTTAAACCAGAAATATGAAAGGAAAATCATGTTGAAATATTGCAATTTATTCATAATTTAATACTTGGCATAGTATTTGTATTTTTCAGAAGACATTGCTTTTTACATTGGCTCGTTTTGTGATCATTTTTCATGAAACCTTTTACACCCTCTAAAAAAAGTATTTGAATGCAAGAAAAATTTCGTACTTCAATTTCATATTTAAAGCATGGTTATTCCTGGAAAGTGATTAATCATTAACAAAACTGAAATGGGAAATTTGACTCACAGTCGAATACTTTATTGAATGTCTGTAACGCTACACATACAATGACAACAAATGTTTTCAGAGATCGAATTTCATTGTTTCTCTGAGTAGAAGGCGCTTTTAGTTGTTTTATTTTTCTTATTTCTTCAATTTTTTCTGAAAGAAATAAACTAAACGGAAACTTTCAGGGGAAAAATGTACAAATCTTTAAATTTGGGGCGTCCCCAAGAAGTCAAGGTATTTTTAGGGACAAAGTAAAAAAAAAACTATACTTGGGGACTGTCCTCGAATTTCAAAGACGTGTGGTCTCTTTTATGCTGCCCAGACATCCAGACGGAACAACTGTTTAAGAACACGGGTATGTAACACCACAAAGAAACAAACACTGGCTGCAAACGGTTTAAGAACAGAATAAAAGAATAACAAATGGACACTCCGTGGATTCTAACCCAACCTCAAGACGGAGGCGGTTTAACACGGGGATGGAACACCACAAAGAAACGGACCCTGGCTGCAATAAATCCTAAACAATAAACAGAACCTGCAGTTTAAAAACACGGATGCAGAATAATAATTTGAAACCTACCAACAGACGAAATTAACGCTTAAGAACACTGTGATAGAAAAACACACAAAAAATGTACACTACCTGCATTCGAACCCAACAAACAGAGGAAAACATCAGTTAAAGAACACAGTTAAAGTATAATACTAGACTATGGACATTAACCCCAATCAAACCCAACCTCCAGACGGAACAATGACATAAGAAAACAGTTAAAGAATAATACTACAACATGGACATTTCCTGGAATCTAACCCAATTTCCAGGCGGAACAACGGTTTAAGAGCACAGGTATGGAACACCACAAAGAAACAAACCCCGGCTGCAAACGATTTAAGAACACAGTTAAAGGATAATACATGGACACTCCCTGGATTCTAACCCAACCTCCAGACGGAACAACGGTTTAGGAACATGGGGATGAACACCACAAAGAAAATGAATCCGGCTGTAACTGAATCCAAAGTCAAAGAAGTTTTACTTCAATCGCGCGTAAAGATTACACGCACACAGTTTTTACTTCCTTGTACGTAGTATAAGGAAGTAATGTGATCCCGAAAAATTTTGGGGGCCAAATTTCGACATAAAAACCGATTTTGACTACCTCTAAATTGAATTTTAAAAATTTTTTCGATGCATCTCATCGTAGGCTAGCATGCACGATCCTATTAACGCGTCTGCAACTCATTTTGACCAGTGGCGAGTCTACTGTGGCCAGTTTTTCCATGCCGTCTGTACGTACGTACGTACGTACGTATGTATGTATGTAACTCGCATATCTCAAAAGCTATTGGTCGTAGAATGTTGAGATTTGATATTTAGGATTGTTCTATGATCTAGTTGTGCACCTCCCCTTTTGGTGGCAATCGAATGGATAGTTTATGTACAGGACCGCCCAAAAGATTCGAAATACAATACGCTCTATGGGCCGAAATTCATTAAACTCGCATATCTCAAAAGCTATTAGGCGTAGAATGTCGAAACTTCATATTTTGGATAGTTGTAACATCTAGTTGTGCACCTCCCCTTTTGGTTCCATTCGACTGGATAGTTTATCTACAGGACTGCCCAAAACATTCGAAATACATTACACTCAATGGGCCGAAATTCATTAAACTGGCATATCTCAAAAACTGTTAGGCGTTGAATGTTGAAACTTTATATTTAAGATTGTTGTAACATCTAGTTGTGCACCTCCCCTTTCGGTTCCATTCGACTGAATAGTTTATCTACAGGACCGCCCAAAAGATTCGAAATACATTACGCTCTATGGGCCGAAATTCATCAAAGCGTTTTACCACATCGTCCTACCACATAAGTTAGGTAATGGTCCGACCACGGTCACGTGCCTCCCTCAAGAACTATGCCAAAAGTCGCCAAGCTTGGCGACTTTTGGTGTACGTGTGTGCATATTTAACTCTCAAATCTCAAAAACTATTATGAAATTTCATATATAAGAATGTTGTAACATCTAGTTGTGCATCTCGATTTTTGGTTCCAATCTACTGGAGAGTTTATTTACAGGACCACCGAAAAGAATTTCAGTACCTTAATGTCTATGGACATCTTCATTATAACACAACTGTAGACAGTCATTGTTTGGTACATGCCCAAAATCTCGCCGTCTGTCCTCGACCTTGGCGAGTTTTGGCGAAATATCGCCAAATTTGGCGATAGTCAGTCATTTTGTCCATGCCTAAAGTATCGCCATTTGTCATCGTTCTTGGCGAGTTTTGGCGAAATATCGCCAAATTTGGCGATAATCTGTCATTGTTTGGTTTATGCTTAAAATCTCGCCAAATGTCGTCGACATTGACGAGTTTCGCCGAAATATCGCCAAATTTGGCGCCAAAAATTATTTCCTATTTTGTATAACTCTAAAACTTTAACCCGTAGATTTTTTTAACTTTGTATTTAGAACTATTGTAATATCTAACTGTTTTCAATATCTTTTTTGACAGCAATCGACTGAGAATTTATTTACATGGTGAGCCAAATGACTTTGAATACATTGAGGTGTATAGATGCATTCAATTCATTGAAGGTCTGTGCTCACTGACTACTTTGGTTATCCCCAAAATCTCGCTGACTATCTCAAGTTTGTCGGCTTTTGGTGAAATATCGCCAAATAAAGTGTCAGAAGGAAATCTTTCAAATTGAACTCAGCTTGGCGATATCGAAATATTTGGCTAGAAATTGCTAAACCTTACTATTATTGATATTTTATCTCTTTCAAACAAATAAATTTAGAGGAAGTGAAAATATTTTTGATCTAATGGACGTGCAAGGAAGTCATGTGTTGGACACATCAGATTTTTTTTCTCTTCCTTTCATATTACTGACTTTTCATACTCTCTTGATTTTGGGGTCTTTTTGCATGCACATAATTTATTATCATTCCCCATTAACGTTACTGAGTTAAATAGTTCTCCTTATTACCAATTCTACACCAAAGACGCCAATCTGCATTTTCCTAGTTTCAAGAAAAATGCTTACAAAAGTTCATTGCTTCAGTTTATACTGATTAATCAATTTTATTGCAAACTAATCGGAATTAAGATACAGTAGGCGCCGCTTAATATTATCGCGGATAATGTTATCATTCGTTTAATATTATCAGAATTATGAAGTCCCGTACGGACTTGCTAAAAATGTCGGTTTTTGTAATCAAATCCTTCGTTTATTGTTATCAGTTTTGCCTACCATTTTCGATTTTATTTTTCCATTTTTTTGACTACCATTTTCGATTTTTTTTTTCCTGTATCCAAAAGTGGATGTCTTTTGTTGGCCGATGAAGGAATTTTGAGTTTGGGCATGTGGCAGGTGGCGATTTCCTTACATTATTACATCTGTCCCATCTGTCCCTTCCTTGCATCCAGTTTCCACAACTGATGCTTCCAAAACCACGTGAACTTTCGTAGACTGGAAAGGCAGGTTCCGCTGTATCTCCTTATTCTCTCCTGTCGCTGTTCTTGTTCTTATCGTGAGCAAGTCGTCCAGCCTATTGTAAGATCTAAAAATTTTTCTCTTTGTCCACTTAAAAGTACTGCACTTTCAAGCATTTTAGCAATGGAGGAAAAGCGTAATGATGTAACAATTACGGACAAAACTGACATTTTGAAGCGCTTTGATAACTTACCTTTGATAACTTACCTAAGATCATTACGCTTTTCCTCCATTGCTAAAATGCTTGAAAGTTAAACGGAAATTTGAACTGTAAGCGAAAACGTACTGGAAAAAATGAAGAAATGGAACTGGCTTTGAAACTGTGGTTTGCCAATATTAGGGAAAAGGATGCACGCATAAACGGTCCTTTAATGCGACACAAAGCTGAGGATCTCGCATCCAAGATGGGCAAAAAAAATTTCATCCCAACGGACGGGTGTTTTAGGGCGAGATTCAAGTGAAACGCGTGCGATCGAGTTCGAATCGAACGTTTTCCAGTCCCCAGCTCCCAGTTCAGTCCCCAGAATACTTCCAATGAACAAACCTATCGCCCTGTCACGTGATCAAAACACGATCGTTTTGTTTCAGTTGAATAAGAAGCATTGATATATTTCGAAGTTCCCCTGTTTGACGCGGAAAACGTTCGAATTGTGTTTCACTTGAATCTCGCCCTTAATCGCTGGAAAAATAGACAAAACATTGTGTTTAAACGCACACACGGAGAAGAAAAGGATGCTGATTTTCCAGCTGTAAATAAATGGATTTCTGAAGAATGGCCTAAGATAATTGCCGATTATTCCCCCCCCCCAGAATATCTACAGCGCAGATGAAATCGGACTCTATTTTCGTGCCTTGCCAGAACATAGTACGCATCTCTTCAAAAACGAGAACTCTAATGGGTGCAAAGCTGCAAAAGAACGTATAACTGTTTTTTGTTGTGCGAGCATGACTGGACAGAAGAAAAAACTTTTTGTTATTGGAAAAAACAAAAAACCAAGATGCTTCAAGGATGTTAAGAAATTGCCTGTGGATTATGCTGCAAATAAAACAGCATGGATGACAGCTGATCTATTCAGCGAATGGCTTATTAAATGGGACAAAGAATTAGACCACACTATCGTTCTACTCAGGGGCGTAGCCAAGAGGGGGGGTTAGGGGGTCATAATCCCCCCATGAGAAATTTTTTGCCCTACAAAATGTATATTCTTCACTACATTATCACACGCACGTATACATATATATCAGTTGTAGTAGTCTTAACTCGTCCCCCCATGAAAAATTTCTGGCTACGCCCCTGGCTCATCGATAACTGTCGTGCCCACGATGTAAATGTCATATTGAAGCACATTAAAATTATTTTCTTAACTGCCAATACTACAGCATCTATCCCACCATGTGACCCAGGGGCGTAGCTAAGGGGGGGGGATTAGGGGGGTCATAACCCCCCCAATGAGGAGTTTTTTGCCATACAAAATGTATATTCTTCACTCCCTTATCACACACATGTATGCATATATGTGAGTTGCAGTAGTCATAACCCCCCCCCCCCATGAAAAATTTCTGGCTACGCCCCTGATGTGACCAAGGAATAATTCGTGCGATGAAAGCCTATTACCGTGGAGAAATGCACGTTAGGGTTTTTTTGGTAAGTATGGCAGGTACAGAACAGCTCAATGCAAACGCATTAGCAAAGAAGTCGAATCTCCTTCGGGCCCTCCATCTTTTGACAAGGTCGTGGGATCGAATATCCGAGAAAACAATTAAAAACTGTTTCTCACATGGTGGATTTGTTACAGCGGACGAAGGTATGGATGATTCAATGAAGCCGAACTCGTACCATCCGACATGACGGAAATGGACTTTCCAGAATGGATGCCTATAGATAAGAACGTTCAAATGACTATGGCAATTTCTGATGAAGATGTATGCCGAACTGCATCTTATTCCATGCAGGCAAATGATGAAAAATCATCAGATGAAGATGAAATCGATGTGGAAAACATCCAGAATCCTCCAAGTGCTATTGAAATGAGAGAGGCGTTCCATGTCTTGAGACTTGGGGTGCAACACAGAGACACAGCTGAGGACTTTCGAGAACAGTACACGTATGGAAGTTTTATTAATAATTTGCTGAGATTAAAATCGAGGCAGACAACTTTAGAAGACTTTCTAATTGTTCCTGCACATTCCTGTTAAATTGTAATTAGTTTACCTATGTATGCTATCACTGTTTTTTTGTAAAACTTTTTTTTTTAAAGTGGTTCTAGTAGCTTGAACATTATTGAATTTAACGATTTGTTTAACATATCGTTTGAATTAACCTTTACTTAAATTTGTACCTGCACAAATAGATGTTACTTAGTACATAATAAAATTAAATTTTTGTGTTTCCTTATACTTTTCGTTTATTGCTATCAGCCGGTTATTATTATCAAATACCATCTGTCCCAAAGTGATTACATTAAGCGGCGCCTACTGTATCAGGCTTTGACATAGTATACAGGATTTCTGAAATACCTTGAAAATGAATTTAGTTTAAAATAACCAAAATTACAGGTTCGCGTTACTGACGTGGTGATTGTGGTAATGTTCTGCTTGTTTCATATCCAATGCGTTTTCATTTTTCAAGTCTTAAGAGCTGTAGAAATGAGAGTTTTCACTTAATTGTTAAATTTAACAGCTTAAGTGGCAGCAACGGATTCCGTTACTACGGAAACTGTAGCAATATTTAAAACAGAACATGAAATTTATGCTTGCTAGAACTGCCATATTGACGTAATAAAAACTTGCACACGGCACTTCGTCACTAGTTTCTATGAGACTATTCCATGGTTGTGTGGCTGTGATAAATTAAACAAACTATTTTCCTGGCGCTGTCTTTTGTTTTATAAGGAAAAAAAATGTATTGAACAGAGACGGCTACACTGATATAAATAACATTTACAAATCGGAAATAAAGGCATAGACTATCAGTTAATACATACATATCAAATCCAACCGATCACCATTGTGTTATTGAACACCGTTGCTTGAAACACTGTTTAGCTCATTCCCTTATAATGATAAACTGAAGATAATAAAAGAAGGATCACCTAAACCTAATTTAGATTTGGATACCAAAATAAAAACTTGCACACGGCAGTTCAACACTAGTTTCTATGAGACTATTCCATGGTTGTGTGGCTGTGATAAATTAAACAAACTATTTTCCTGGCCCTGTGTTTTGTTTTCTAAGGAGAAAAATGTATTTAATAGAGACGGCTACACTGATATAAATAACATTTACAAATCGGAAATAAAGGCATAGACTATCAGTTAATACATACATATCAAATCCAACCGATCACCATTGTGTTATTGAACACCGTTGCTTGAAACACTGTTTAGCTCATTCCCTTATAATGATAAACTGAAGATAATAAAAGAAGGAGCACCTAAACCTAATTTAGATTTGCCTACCAGAATAAAAACTTGCACACGGCACTTCAACACTAGTTTCTATGAGACTATTCCATGGTTGTGTGGCTGTGATAAATTAAACAAACTATTTTCCTGGCGCTGTCTTTTGTTTTATAAGGAAAAAAAATGTATTGAACAGAGACGGCTACACTGATATAAATAACATTTACAAATCGGAAATAAAGGCATAGACTATCAGTTAATACATACATATCAAATCCAACCGATCACCATTGTGTTATTGAACACCGTTGCTTGAAACACTGTTTAGCTCATTCCCTTATAATGATAAACTGAAGATAATAAAAGAAGGAGCACCTAAACCTAATTTAGATTTGCCTACCAGAATAAAAACTTGCACACGGCACTTCAACACTAGTTTCTATGAGACTATTCCATGGTTGTGTGGCTGTGATAAATTAAACAAACTATTTTCCTGGCGCTGTCTTTTGTTTTATAAGGAAAAAAAATGTATTGAACAGAGACGGCTACACTGATATAAATAACATTTACAAATCGGAAATAAAGGCATAGACTATCAGTTAATACATACATATCAAATCCAACCGATCACCATTGTGTTATTGAACACCGTTGCTTGAAACACTGTTTAGCTCATTCCCTTATAATGATAAACTGAAGATAATAAAAGAAGGAGCACCTAAACCTAATTTAGATTTGCCTACCAGAATAAAAACTTGCACACGGCACTTCAACACTAGTTTCTATGAGACTATTCCATGGTTGTGTGGCTGTGATAAATTAAACAAACTATTTTCCTGGCGCTGTCTTTTGTTTTATAAGGAAAAAAAATGTATTGAACAGAGACGGCTACACTGATATAAATAACATTTACAAATCGGAAATAAAGGCATAGACTATCAGTTAATACATACATATCAAATCCAACCGATCACCATTGTGTTATTGAACACCGTTGCTTGAAACACTGTTTAGCTCATTCCCTTATAATGATAAACTGAAGATAATAAAAGAAGGATCACCTAAACCTAATTTAGATTTGGATACCAAAATAAAAACTTGCACACGGCAGTTCAACACTAGTTTCTATGAGACTATTCCATGGTTGTGTGGCTGTGATAAATTAAACAAACTATTTTCCTGGCCCTGTGTTTTGTTTTCTAAGGAGAAAAATGTATTTAATAGAGACGGCTACACTGATATAAATAACATTTACAAATCGGAAATAAAGGCATAGACTATCAGTTAATACATACATATCAAATCCAACCGATCACCATTGTGTTATTGAACACCGTTGCTTGAAACACTGTTTAGCTCATTCCCTTATAATGATAAACTGAAGATAATAAAAGAAGGAGCACCTAAACCTAATTTAGATTTGCCTACCAGAATAAAAACTTGCACACGGCACTTCAACACTAGTTTCTATGAGACTATTCCATGGTTGTGTGGCTGTGATAAATTAAACAAACTATTTTCCTGGCGCTGTCTTTTGTTTTATAAGGAAAAAAAATGTATTGAACAGAGACGGCTACACTGATATAAATAACATTTACAAATCGGAAATAAAGGCATAGACTATCAGTTAACCACATTGCATGTATGAAAGAAAGTGCACTATTAGGTAAAAATAAAAGAATTCAATTTTTTCTAAGCAGTCAGTACAAAAAAGCAGTTGAGGAACACAATGATGAAGTTCGGAAAAATAGAAAAATTGTCGGTCAGTTAAGTACAGCAGTTTGTTTTCTGGGGTCAGAAGGATTAGCGTTTCGGGGACATGATGAAAACGTAAAATCTTTTAACAAAGGAAATTATAGTGAGATTTTGATGATGCTGACTCGTTATGATTCAGATTTGCAGAATCACTTAAAATCGTCAACAGTTTTTCGCGGTACTTCTCCTGACATCCAAAATGAATTAATACATGCCATTTCTGAACTGATGATAAAAAAAGTAAAAGAGGAAGTTTCAGTATCAAGGTTTTTTTTTCTATAATTTTCGATGAGACGTCAGATGTAAGGATGAAGTGTCAACTTTCTGTTTTTCGCTATGTCACGGTTGATGGTAACGTCGAAGAAAGGATTTTGCGCTTTACAGATGTAAGCTCTGATCGTACAGCCAATTCTTTATATAATCATGCTGTAGAGATTTTAAATGAATTGGACTGCGGTTCAAAACTTGTTGCGCAGACTTACGAAGGTGCTGCTCTTATGGCTTCAGAACATGCAGGAGTACAGAAAAAAATTCGCGAAAAATACATAAACACTATTTTTGTGCATTGTTATGCACACAGATTAAATTTAGTTGTAGCACAATCAGCAAGTTTTATTAAAGAAGTTAAGATCTTCTTTTCTACTCTCTCTGGCTTTAGAACGTTCTTTTCGAAATAAACGAAAAGAACTGAAGCCTTCGACACCTTCCTCCGGAAAAGATTTCCTT
>JAWZYV010003363.1:0-14281 GCA_038373885.1 Cheiracanthium punctorium | reverse complement strand
AAAACACACGACTAGGAATATTGGATAATCAGTCTAGGTATTCCTAAATCAATGGTGTCGGTCCTTTTAGGTTGACACTCGGGCCGGACCGTCCCCTCCTCCTTGATACGCCACTGTACGGAAATAGGAAAATTCTCTCAAATTCGAATACTTTTTCCAGAGAGCGATGATGTTCAGACAAATGAAATCTTTTCAGTTTCCTAATCAGACTTTGGAATGATTTGTTGTTATATCTGAAACTCTGGGCTCTATTCTGCCACGTTCGTTTCAGCGAATAACGTTCGGATGTGTGACGTCAAATTGACGTTATTCGCAGCATGCTAACGTTCGTTGGTATTCTGCAAGGAACGGTATATAGCTGTAGGTACAGATTCTCCCGACAGAATATTTACATTCTAGCATACGTTTTGAATTACATCACACGTCTGAAAGTTCGCTTTATCGAACGTGACAGAATAGAGCCGCTTATTTTATGACTTGTGTGCTTGGTTTCAAGAACTTCCATATAAATCCCCGTCGCGTAAGGTGGACAACTCCATGAAAATTTTTACTCGCACAGAGAACGGAAATTTTTACTTACAGAAATCTCTACTTATTATAAAAGAAGGTGTCTGTGTGTGTGTGTGTGTGTGTGTGTGTGTGTGTGTGTGTCTGTCGGCAGCGTTACGGACAAACGGCTACACCTAGAAACACCAAATTTGGTACTTGGGAAGACGTAAATATGTAGTTGTGCACCTCGAAGCGATTTTTTTCAAAATTCGACCTAGAATTTTTTTTATTTTATGTTTTATGCGATTTTTGGCATTTTTTCTCACCTAATTCGTAATAACGGCGGAAATTACGCTCGCAGCAAAACGGCATTTGTATCATCGGATAGAGGAGGAAATTTTCTTTTAAAAACAGTTTGTTCTGAATAAGTAACATGATTTACCGATTTTTAGGAATTTTTTTACTAAGCATCTGCTTCGCTATTGTCTTTCGTAAAATAATTTTAAAACTGTCGCATCTTGAATTCTATCCGTCATAACTTTTAGATATTTTGACAAATCGTGAAACATTCTTTTCTCCCTCTTTTAAAATAAAAACGAAAAAATTATGTAAATTAGATGATTTTTTACGAATTTTAATGCAGCCTAATGTTTAGAATTTAATAGCGTCAACGCGATCTTACGCCATTCATTACATTGCGATCACGGCACAAGAATTTATGTTCGGTTGTTGCCACAGAAAGGATTAGAAAAAAGGATTTTTTCAACCAATCGAGTTTTTAAATGGGATATCAGAATTTCAATTCGCAAGTGAGGATCTATGACGTCAAATGCTTTAAGATACGTAAAAATTACTCCATAATTTTAACTCATTTTTTCCAGCTCTATTTTCAACACAGGGAAACGATAGTTTGATTAAAATTTACTGTAGAAATAAACTAAGAAATTCACGATTATTATTATTAGAAGTGGTATTTTAATCCGGTGCTTATTTAAAAATTGAAATGTTTTCACGGCGTTGAAAATGTTCATTTTAAAAGTTACAAAGTTCCTTTCAAAGCGCGATATATTAAATTTTTTCTATTTACTATTTTTATTTTTGGCATTTAATTTAGCGCAGGCGTTGCCTAACATACGCATGCAGGTTGCGAGTATAATTTTATTTTAACGTTGAATTACGTTCCTCCATAAAGGTTACATAACGCAAAGTTTTAATGATACCGTTTGAAAACAATTATGCGAAATATCGAAATTAACTCCCTCAACCTACCGGGGAATCCTTTACGGCAGTCAAACAGTGGCGTCATAAATAAAAAAATGCGTGAAATTTGTAAACTCTGCAACTCTAACGCCCTGTCACAATTAAAGTGGGAATAAGTAGCTCCTCGAGATTACACAGTTTGATGTTTTTCAGGAGACAGGACTATGGAGGATATAAAAGATATCGATATATTAGATACATGGATAGTTAAAATGACACCCCTTGGATATTTTCTCCCCACAGTAAGATGAAATGGTTTGCGGCGCTAAATACGCCCATCTTATAAAACTATGTATAAATTAAATATATATGGAGAGTTTTCTTAATGGCAACCATTATGTGAAATGATTATTATTTATGCTAATGCGTAAATTGCAAAGAATCGCCACAGAATCAAAAGATCCCATTGAGGCCAAATAATCTAAGCTGTTTCTTTAAAGGGAGCCTTGAAGAGGGAGAAGCGAATATAGATAGTATTAATGTACGTAATAGGTAGTATTATTAGATTTGTAAAGATAATATGAATAAATCGCAGTGTACCACGTTAATAAATATTTCATGAAATTAAAAGTGTCCTGTTTCAACGGTTGTCTTACAACCAACTAAACGAAAAGTAATTCTAATTTGCGTTAATATATCCCGCAGTAATTTCAACAGAGGAGATTACTTGAACTTTTTTAAAAATGAAATTCTGTTTTGTCACATGCAGATATGATTTTAGTAGTAAAATATTCCCTTCTTCCCGTATGAAGAGCGGGTGCGCAGCTATTTTAAAAACATCTCTTGAAAATGAATTCAGAAGACCTCAAAACGTGTCAATACACCAAAATCTCGAAGTCGAATTTTTTCATGATTACAATACTTTCCTTATATGGTACATGTTCGGAAAGAGGTAAATGGTGCTCCATTTCATGTAGTGTCTTAGGTATTTAATGCAACAACTTGAGCCTAAAAAACAGTATAATGTAGAAATAAGACCAGATGCGTAGCCAGGAAATTTTTTCGGGGAGGGGATATGAGCCTGGAAATTTTTTCGAGGGGTATATGAACTTACATATGCATAAATAGACGGAATTTCATCACTAATTCAAAAATTTCGGGGGGGATATATCCCGATATCCCCCCCCCTTCTGGCTACGCCCCTGAATAAGACATTTTGAAAGCCAGGAGTTCTCTGCAAACCATTAAGCTTTCCACTTTTTTGATAGTGAATGACACTGACGTAGTTTTTTGAGTCATTATACTGCAATGATCAGGTTAGTACTCATGACACAAACTTTACATTAAGAGTCAAATAATTGTGCTCTTTTTTTTTTTTTTTTAAATTCCACATCACGAATAATTTCGAATTACACATGTAAGGAAATTTTTCGTTTCCTACCGTGCGAAGAACGGGCACGCAGCTAGAACGTTAATAAAAACAGGACTATTTTGGCATTGCAAAATGGAATTTTAATATTTCATTTCATTGAAATTAAACTTACTGTTTTTTTTTCCTTGGAGGGCGGTATTCAAAATGTCCTGATATTGAGTTTTAGGTATTCGTGAATGTTGAAAACAAAAAGAATTTTATGGATCTGTCTTTGTTTTTTCGTTCTTTCTTCAAGGGAGATATGTTAAAAGAACGCTTTGGACCCCAAGTATGCCGTAGGACGCATATAAATGCCGAATATCGTATTATTAGCTTAAGTAGTTTTAGCTAGCGAAAAAAGATATTATTTTCCGGTCCCCGTAATATATCTAAAAGTATATTGAAAAAAATTATCACGTTGGAATATAACACTTGACCGCCCCCTTCCCCACCCCCAAAAAAAAATCTGGCTAAAAAAATCGGGGACATGTCTCCAATTCTGAAACAAAACTGGGTACATTTATAATTAAAGCAATAATTAACAGTAATTTAATTAAAACGCAATGCAATAATTAAAAATTGTCCCCAATTCCTGTTTTACATTTTGGGGACAATTTGAAAAACGCCCTGAAAATGGGGACGTTTGGTCACCTTAGCTATGTCCCTGCTTTTA
The DNA here is from genome assembly GCA_038373885.1 of Cheiracanthium punctorium. Lineage (NCBI taxonomy): Eukaryota > Metazoa > Arthropoda > Arachnida > Araneae > Cheiracanthiidae > Cheiracanthium > Cheiracanthium punctorium. The sequence continues at coordinate 10,508 of JAWZYV010003363.1, read as the reverse complement.
TTATATAAACTCTCACCTTCACAAACCAGTGCTCTGTAACCTCAGCACATAATACACTTTTTGAAGGCACACCAGAGAATTGTTTTGTTTGATCCACAAACAACAGGTATGAAAAAAGTTCAACAACCAACTCCCCTCCTTTTTTCATGAACCCAACAAGGGTGCGGATGGATGGACCCAAGGGTCCGTCCAATGTCACCCTTAGCCAGCCTCCCCCGGCCCTGGGGGGAGGGGGGCAAAAGTCCAGCCCCACGCAATTTCAATTTTTTATCGCTGTAATTAATACAAACTATGAAAAATATTTTGAATACATTTTATTTGAATACATTTTATATACAAAGAAATTTTAGAAAGCTATAGTAATTGAATCGGTGTGTGCAGAAACCACCTCAGTCACAAAAAGGAAATTTTTTTCAGGAGAGAGAAAAAACTTCATAAAACTTCATAAATTAGGTAATATTTGCATGACAGAAACATAAATGCATGTTATGACAGAGGAAAAAATTAAGTTTAAATATTTGAAAATTTGGAGGAGTTATGAAGTTTTGTCTCTCTCCTGAAAATAATTTCCTTTTTGTGACTGAGGTGGTTTCTGCACTCACCGATTCAATTGTAGCTTAAAATTCAAAATAACATATTTATGTATTTATGATAAACAGTTTATTGTAAAAGTTTAGACAAATTGTCATTGCGTGAGTTGTGTGAAATTGTGTGCGTATTATCTCCATCCTTTCTTCCTGCTAGGCCCGCCGAGAGAGATTGACAGGAGCGACAGTTGCCCCCGACCCCGGGCTTTAGAGGGGGCCCGCAACTGGATGGAAATTTTATCATGTATAAGGTTTAGTTTTAAATAAGGTAAGTCAAATGTGACCATTACTAGTAATACTAAAGTTTCGCTCTTTGGTATGGAACTGAATGCTATAATACTTAACTCTTGTCATTTTGAAGTAACACAATTTTATAAATATTATAGTTTGGACTTATAAAATAGTTACCATAATTATTCCCCATATTCGCAGGTTAAATTACATTCTAAAAAGAATGTGGGTAAAAAACAACTGTGCAATTTTAATGCAGCACACGGCTGGGGGAAGAAAAGGCGAGGAGGAGAGGAATAGGGCCCGTCTCTGATCCTGGGTCCAGGGCCCGTAGTCGAATGTGGGGGCCATGCCCTTTTTCCAGTACCAGAAGTATACCTCAGAACCTAGCAATCTAAATATATTTTCAGTGCAGTGACTGCTTATCCTGATTATAGAGGGGAAATTTCTATTTTTTTCTCAAAACTTTTTTTTAATTTTGAAACTTGCATTCATTTATTTGCAAGAATAAATTTATGTCTTTTAGGGGTCCACAATAAACAGCCTCTACTTTTAAAAATTGTAGTTTTACTTTATTTTTTGATTTGTATTTAAAGATCTCGCTTACAAATCCTCTTCGAATAAAATGGAAAGCGCAGAGACGCTTTACTAGTATAGAGAAAGCAGGAATCGAACCCACGACCACACACTTAGGCAATTAGCGTCCCAGATAACGCACTTGTCCATTTTATGTCTATTTCTGATCCAAGTCATACATAATACATCCATGTCTATACATAGACATCCATAAGTCATCTATTTATGGACATAATCTGGAAAATCCAGAATATGTCCATGAATAGTCCAAAACTACTTAGAATATCCAGAATATGTCCATGAATAGACCAAAACTAGACTTGAATATTCAGAATAAGTCCATTAATGGACGTATTCCAGATGATCCACACTATGTCAGTGATACGACATAAAATGGATGTGTGTATAAGTCCAGAAATGGACAAAATATAGAAAAGTTACTTTTTTGTCATTGATTTTCATTTTACCCAATACTGTACTTACGACGCATGAACTTATTATACTTTATGTTTTTTTTACTTCCTTGTACGTAGTATAAGGAAGTAATGTGATCCCGAAAAATTTTGGGGGCCAAATTTCGACAAAAAAACCAATTTTGACTACCTCTAAATTGAATTTTAAAATTTTTTTCGATGCATCTCATCGTAGGCTATCATGCACGATCATATTAATGCGTCTGCAACTCATTTTGACCAGCGGCGAGTCTATTGTGGCCAGTTTTTCCATGCCGTCTGTACGTACGTACGTACGTATGTATGTAACTCGCATATCTCAAAAACTATTGGTCGTAGAATGTTGAGATTTGATATTTAGGATTGTTCTATGATCTAGTTGTGCACCTCCCCTTTTGGTGATAATCGAATGGATAGTTTATGTACAGGACCGCCCAAAAGATTCGAAATACATTACGCTCTATGGGCCGATATTCATTAAACTCGCCTAACTCTAAAGCTATTAGGCGTAGAATGTCCAAACTTCATATTTTCGATATTTGTAACATCTAGTTGTGCACCTCCCCTTTCGGTTCCATTCGATTGGATATTTTATCTACAGAACCACCCAAAAGATACGAAATACATTATGCTCTATGGGCCGAAATTCATCAAAGCGTTTTTTAGAGGTATTGGGCTATTTCAAACGACTCAGAAATGATATATGCTGTAAAGAGTTAGAAAATGAATTTCTCCATTAAAAAAAGTGTCTTTATCATTTACTAGCTGAAGTACCCGTTCTTCGCACGGGAATGAATGGACTTTTTGATATTACGATTTGTGGTGATTACTATTCATTGTAATAAACAGATATAGCAAAGTGGATATCGCGTTATATTGTGTCCAATAATCATGCCTACCGAATTGCAAGGCAATCGTTTGTACGGTGCAGAAGGCCATGCGGCGTAGCGCAATCTAGTGGCGAGTTTTAGCAAAACGGATACGTCGAAAATATTTTTCGCATTCAGATATCGATGTATACAAATTTTCATGACTATCGGCTGGACAGTCCTGAAGTTCATGTGTTGACGCGACATCTAGTGGCAAGTTATAGGAAAATGGATAGCGCCAAACTCTTCCCGGTGTTCAAATATCTATGTATACCTATTTTCATAGCGATTATTTGCACAGTCAAGAAGTGATACACTGCAGGGCCATCTAGTGGTTCAATAAAGTAATGATTTGCTACAGCGCCGTCAAGTGGCGAGTTATAGCAAAATGGATAACGCCAAAATATTCTCATTGTTCAAATAGCGATGTATACTTATTTTCATAGCGACCGTGTTCAACTATCTATGTATACCAATTTTCATAACGATCATTTACACAGTCAAGAAGTGATACACTGCAGGGCCATTTAGTAGTTAATTAAAGTAATGATTTGCTACAGCGCCGTCAAGTGGCGAGTTATAGCAAAATGGATAACGCCAAAATATTCTCATTGTTCAAATAGCTTGTATACTGATTTTCATAGCAACCGTTTGAATGGTCAAGAATTTGGCCTGCTGCAGCGTCATCTAGTGGCGAGTTAAAATAATAATGCATTGCAGTGTCATCTAGTGGTGAGTAACATCAAAAGGAACGCAGTTAGAATATATTCTTCGTGCTCAAATGTGTAAGTATAAAAAATTTTATGCCGATCGGTCGAACAGTATAGAAGTTGATGCTTTGCAGCGCCATTTAGCAGCAAGTTACAGCAAAATGGATAGTGAAAAATATTCTCCGTGTTCTAATATTCGCGTGTACCAAATTTCATCGAAATCGGTTGGACGATATTCGCATAGCAAACGGCTAAACGGAATAGAATTCAACGTTGTGCTGCGGCACCAAGTGGCAAGTTAGAGGAAAACGGATAGCATAAAAACCTTCTCCATCATAAAAGACTTAGGTGAACCAAATTTCATCGTGCAACGGTGCTGGAGTTTTTCAACCTCATAAACACATACCAACATTCATTTTTATCTATAACCAGTGTTATTATATATACCAGTCTCAAATAAAAAACTGTTTCAAATCTAAGCCTCGCCAAAGTGCCAACATACGCCATTTTGCAAGAGTTTTTTCAGGGAATCATTCGAAGAATTGACTTAGCAGCAATCAATATGGGAAATGGTTCGATCGCCAAAGAGTAGCACGCATTTATTTGAAAATTGGAATCCTTTAATACAGCCGATTTGTTTTTTTAAATTATCAACTATAATGTGTTTTATTCATCGTTACTCCGATGTACTAAATGAGAAGATTTAAATTATCTGAAATTTGGCGGAATTCCCCCAACTTAAATCAATGTACTCAATTGGCGAGAATTCTGAAGTTAGATCGCTTGAAATCCCTTAATAACTGCATTATTTCTTCACGGATCATTAAAATTTAACGCTGTATTCTAATAAAACCTTTGCACTTGTTTTCAAAAATCTATTTCCTTAAGCTCTCAATAAATTGCGCAAAGCCGAAAACTGTGCAAACCGCTAGAACTCACTTACTCAAAATCCATATTTCAGCCATTTTATTTTTTCGCCAAACTAAAAAAATTTACACATTAGCCTCGGAAATCTTCAATTCTTATTGTTTTGCGTCTAAAGCATTACACTCCTGCTCTGATTTCCCATGCACACGATATTATAATTAAAAAAAAATAACCTTACGAATATAAACTAACAAAAAAAAAATCATTATTATTCTTTTATTTTTACTTTGAGAATTTAAAACATTTTATTCGGCAAAATCGCCACACATGGCAACCACGATCCTTATTTCACACTTTTTTCACTACAGGGGTTACAATTTCCGAAAGATTTTAGCGTGAGGAGCATAAAAAATCTCTTAAATTCCGGGAACGGGTGGACTTTCAAAGTTTTAAAGTGGACTATGATTTATTCTATATTATTTTACATATCTGTGCTAAATTTCAGGCCGATAGGTCCATTTTTGTGGATTTGTATACGAATCAAATCCACAAACAAACAAATAAACAAACAAACAAACAAACAAACAAACAAACAGAATTTCATTTTTATTTATAAGATAGTTCAGCTACAGGAACACTCAAAAGATTTCCAATATATTACGGTCAATGGCAATTTTAGGGGCATTCATCCATTTCAAGCACAATGCCGTCCTACCACATAAGTTAGGTAATGGTCCGACCACGGTCACGTGACTCCCTCAAGAACTATCCAAAAGTCGCCAAGCTTGGCGACTTTTGGTGTACGTGCGTGCATATTTAACTCTCAAATCTCAAAAAATATTATGAAATTTCATATATAAGATTGTTGTAACATCTAGTTGTGCATCTCGATTTTTGGTTCCAATCTACTGGAGAGTTTATTTACAGAACCACCGAAAAGAATTTCAGTAGTTTAATGTCTATGGACATCTTCAATATAATACAACTGTAGACGGTCATTGTTTGGTAGATGCCCAAAATCTCGCCGTCTGTCCTCGGCCTTGGCGAGTTTTGGCGAAATATCGCCAAATTTGGCGATAATCTGTCATTGTTTGGTTCATGCTTAAAATCTCGCCAAATGTCGTCGAAATTGACGAGTTTCGCCGAAATATCGCCAAATTTGGCGCCAAAAATTATTTCGTATTTTGTATAACTGTAAAACTTTAACCCGTAGAATTTTGAACTTTTGTATTTAGAACTATTGTAATATCTAACTGTTTTCAATATCTTTTTTGACAGCAATCGACTGAGAATTTATTTACAGGGTTTGCCAAATGACTTTAAATACATTGAGGTGTATGAATGCGTTCAATTCATTGAAAGTCTGTGGTCAATGACTACTTTGGCTATCCCCAAAATCTCGCAGACTATCTCAAGTTTGTCGGCTTTTGGTGAAATATCGCCAAATAAAGTGTTAGAAGGAAATCTTTCAAATTGAACTCAGCTTGGCGATATCGAAATATTTGGCTAGAAATCGCTAAATCTTACTATTATTGATACTTTATCTCTTTCAAAGAAATAAGTTTAGAGGAAGTGCGTCGAAAATATTTTTGATCTAATAGACGTGCAAGGAAGTCATGTGTTGGACACATCAGATTTTTTATATTACATTTTACCCCAAAAAAGTTTAAAAACTTTTTTTTATTTTAGAGTTTATTTTTTTTTTGTCCAGGAACTTTTGAAATTTAAAATTCTTTTTATGTATTATTATTTCCCATAAAAGCGGTATTGTGTAAAAAGAAACACATATCCTCATGCAAAAAAAAAAAAATTCTCTAGCGACTCAACATCCAAAAACGAATAGCTTTATATTTTTTTTCTAAGTTCTCAGTCCGAAACTAAAAAATCTTCATCAAATCATCAGCATTTTGACGCATCAGAGCAAGTCTCGCTGCGTATAGTGGCTAGCACACTCTACTGTGAAGTCCGTGATTAAAGGTTCGAATCTGAAGCGGGGCAAGTACTTAAATGTTCGTTTAAAAAAATTAGGTACGAATATTTTTACAAAATTCGTTATTGAGATGTAATGACCAATTTAAATTAATCATTACATAAAATTAGCTAAAAATTATTAAATGGTTTTTGTTGATGTCCAGGATTCGACCGTAAGAGTCTATAAATAGACAAACACGTCCATTATTACGTCCATATGCATGTCTATAAGACGATGGGCATCCTATAGTGCCATATTGACGTAAAATGGACGAATCCTGGATGTCATATAGACAGACGTTGTTCTGGACAAGTTTGTGCTATCTGGGGTAGAGGTGGATCGGGGCCTTCGCAATTAGTAACGGGCCTGCGCGTGTATTTTGATGAGCCATCCAAAGAGGCCAACGGATGCTCGAGTCTTCACGTATACATCAGGCATTTCTTAAGCTTCCCAGTGCTTTCAAACATTATTTAATGTAGTTTTAAGTAGTAATTGTGTTACTAATTCAAGTACGAACTCATGATTAATTTGTTTGCTATGTTACATATTGACATTAAGAAAATATATGCATATAATTTGAAGGAAAAACAAAGTAGCGCTTACTCTCACGATTCACGATTGCTTATTTTAGTTTCACAAGTGGGTATTTAATATACTTTAAAATAACTGAATACACAAATGAGAAAGACATTTTTGTGACAATGAATATTTCATGAACGTAGTCGTATTTCCTACGTTATTTTAAACAATTCAAGATTAATCTTTAACAAATGATATATTAAAGCGCATTTCAGTGTTTTCGGGATATCCTGTATATAGAAAATTGATAAAATACGCTCTATAGCGCGATCCCTGAATTAATTATTCTTTAATAAAGACATTTTAAGTAGTATATATTATTCTTTTGTCGCTTTCTCAATCGAACTTAGGAATTGAGCAAGCATAATGAACGCTTGTACGAAATATTAACTACATTTGAAGTTTCTGTATAAACGGGCAAAAATCAATAATTTATAATTTACTGTATTTCTGCACTGTACCAGATGTAAGTATTAATAACATAATCAAGGCATATATAACTGATAAATAACATTTTCAACTGGCAAAATTAAATTGTCTAAATAGTATCACAACGTCATGCTTATTTACAAGAATAAAAACTACTCAAGTAATACGATTTCTGATTAAAATAATTTATTTATAAATAACACATGAGTAATTATTCACTAAACATGATTTACATACATATTTTTAGAATTTCTAAATACATTATAAGCGTTCACTTACCTTTACATTCAGAGCAAAATGTTCGAATTTTAGGATAAATTTTCATGAAAGAAAATGGCTCAAGATTCACAAAATGATTACGTACATCTTAAGTTCTTTAGTACGACAAAAGTATAAAAAAATTGTTTTAAAATAATAAAATAATATAACATTTATAATACTCAGGATAATAAAATAGAATACTGTGACTGGGGAAAACAGGCCTCAATGATAAAATAAACTCATTTTTAGCGATGGCAACTCATAAGCAGGCCCGTTGCTTAGCGATGGCCCCGGGTGGATAGACCCCTTAACAGCCAAGCGATCGGACCTACAGTACACAAGTCCCAGGCGTATCCAAGGGGTGTTAGGGGGTTCATAACCCCCATCCCCCCATGAGGAATTATTTGCCATACAAAATGTATATTCTTGACTCCCTTATCCCACACATGTATGCATATATGTGAGTTGCAGTAGTCGTAACATCCCCGCCCCCATGAAAAAGTTCTGGCTACGCCACTGAAAAGTCCGAAAATAAGTGTTCCGGATACAACAACAGCAACAAATTGTTTCAATCCATAGGCATCTAATGTGCATATCACACCTTCTCGTTACATTCAATCTTTAAATCAGACAACTATTTCGTTCAACTTCGACTATTTTACTCATACAGTATTTTCACGTGAAGTAACTGAAATTTTTTTTTTTTGGTCAACTCGAATATTTAGGGATACAAAGCCACGTTTTTTGCCAATGACCATTCTCAAATGAACGAATGTTTGACCAAAAAATGTTGGTTGCAAAAGTGTGACGTAGTGAAAATAACGTAGGTGAAAAAGCTCTATTGTGTGGTTTGGCTGGAAAAGGGGAGTGAGTAAATTTGTGATGTCACGGCATCCTCTTCATTTGCTTGCCTGTGATTGGTCTTTCGCAAAAGTTGAACGAGTCGAACGAAATGCCCAACTTTTCCCGGAATGGCTAGGAACACCAAGGCTTTTCACCCAACTCTTACGGAATACAGTCGAATGAAAGAGTTTTCTGAGTTGAAGACTGAACATAACGAGAAGATGTGATATGGACATGATACAGTAGATGGCATACCTGGCAACATGACATGTTAAAAGATTACTATCAACTCAGTCAAACAGTCATGTGCTACAGCCTCCCAAAAGAATATTCTAGTAAGAGATAAATTTCCTATTTTAGATTTGCGAATAATAATTGAATTTTTGAAAAGCGCACAACTTGACAGAAATATGGAAAGTCATATTTATACATAGCCTAATTCATATTCTATAATAAACAATTTTTAATATACGAAACCAACATAGAAAATTTATCTCTTACACGAATACTTTTTTGGAGGGTGTACATCCTTGTTACTGCGCTATGTATATGCTACATATGATGCGCTGGCGATCGTATTAGTTGCTGCTGCTGTTGCTGTATTTCAAACATTTATTTTCGGAGGTGAACTTGATCTCAAGAATACACTTATAAATCTTCGTCGAGTAAAATGGACAACACAATGAAAGCTATTTAGTAACACGACGAAAGTATTGAGTAAATCCCGAGTAAAACATGAGCTACTCGGGGAGATTGACATCGTAGGCAGTTTTGGGTAGTTAATAGGAAAAAAACCATGGCTCCACGTATTTACTACCCAGGGGAGCCAATAGGAGGCAAGTAAAGCAACATCTAAAGGTCACGTGATCTATCTACCCAACTTCCCAAGGAAAATCTTTGGGGAGTTGAGAAAAACTTGAGCTACTTAACTTGGCAGCGTGAATGCTCTGCTTATCGCCTCGAGTAGCTCAAATCGGGCATCGTAAACGGCTTGGTTTTTCCCCGAGTAACTCGGTTTACTCAAAAGTGGCAGTCTGAATGCACCCAGTAACAACCAGGGTATGAGTTGGAATTCAACCCACGACCTTACGCTTTGACAATAAGCGTGGAGTGGGACAGGCCCTTAACTTCCAATCCGCCGGTGGCCGGTCCCCCTGTATTAGATGTTCAACCTCTCAAAGAAGTATTCTTCAAGTGTGGAAGAATTTTCCCACTTTTGTGTCATAGATAACTTGTTGCTCTTCGTAATGCTGCAATGGCTGCATTCGTTAACACCAAAAGAGTTACACTCGTGCAATGAGTTTCCATCTAAGGCGTTCGTAAAGGAAACTGAGTGCATACAGTTTTTAAACTAGAGCGTTTGTATACAAAACTGAGTGCGATTAGTTTCAAACGAAATAAACCGATATCTGCTAAAGTTTCGTCAGTTGTTTAGAAGATACACTTGCTGCCCGTTGTTGCTGTTTTCAAATGGCGTCCGTTGTTATAGAAAAGTATGTTGTTGTGAAAAACATTGTACGTTTGCTAAAGCTGCAAATATTATTTTTTCGAGGTGGAAATTCATGCGTACGTTAGAAAATGCTACGAAGGTACATAATTTTTCAAATGTAATCATTTCTCTCTATTTTTCATTTTAGTAAATTCAAAAATGCATGTTTTAGAGTTGAGATTGAAGTTGATTCAAACCGTTATTAGCGAAATTTGAACTTCTCTTGCTGAATACTTTTGAAAAAATGAAGTTTAAGTTGAAATTTCTAAATTTTGATCTGTGCACCTCGATTATGGACACTCTTTCTTTTAAAAATCCTGTTGATTTTATATTGTGCATGCACTAAAAACTCTCCTCAGCAAAATTAACGCATTCGCTAATTGTAAACAAACCGTCTCCTAGGTGACGAAACTAAATAAGCTAATGTTGTTCGTAAAGTCAAAAGAAACTGATAAACACTGACAGCACGAAACACACGCATTCCAGTTTTCTTACGAAAACTCGTGCAAAGAGTTTGTCGTTTACGAATGCAGCCAATATACAATCTTCATACCTTCTCAAATTTTGTTAAAGCTGAGCATTTAAAAAAAAAGCACAGAAAAACGCACCCTCCCTGCTTTTCTCGTGCATTTCGTTTGCTCTT
>JAWZYV010003362.1:0-13827 GCA_038373885.1 Cheiracanthium punctorium | reverse complement strand
CAGAATATCAAATTTTTGGTGATTCTAAAGAGTTTGCCGATTCGGCATTAGAAAAAGTCGAGTCAAAATTTAGTACAATTAATGATAAATTGCAGTTAGCAGATAATGAGAAACCGAAAATTACTGTCACTCCTTATATCAGAACTCCTTATATCCAGCATGAAAAACACAAGTACAAACATCAAGAAGAAATCTACACTGATGGCTCTAAATGTGGGAATCATGTTGGCTTTGCCTATGTTAGCTGTTCTCAATCCTGCAGTTACACACTCCCTGCCTTCTGTTCTGTTTTTATATCTGAATTGCTCGCCATTTATGAAGGCTTTTTACACATATCTCGTACCAACAAAACACATTTTATTATTTATTCAGACTCTGTAAGTGCCCTGGAAAGCCTGAAACCGGACTCTATTCTGCACAGCTACAGAGCCAAATTCCAACAAATGTATACCCACCTAACAAATCGTGGCTTTGTTATCCGTTTTTGCTGGGTTCCTAGTCACGTTGGGATCTCAGGCAATGAAGAGGCCGACGCTTTGGCGAAGCATGCCTACCAACCCTACAGGGTAGGCATGCCTACACAGACAAAAAATCTGGCATATCGAACAACATAAAAGAAAGTTGGTTCTATGAGTGGAGCTGTCAAACTAGTAATAAACTTCACACCATCCATCCCTCCATCACCCACTGGCTATCGCAGCCTTACCGTAAATTTGACGTCATTTTGACTCGCCTTCGTATCGGCCACACGAGGCTTACTCACAAACACCTTCTTCTTGGAGAGCCTGGCCCTCCGTGTACTCACTGCAATACTCATCTTACTATATGTCATATTTTAACGTCTTGTACAGCTTTTAACAATTATTATCATACTTATTTTAACTGTTCTCATCCCAAACTTGACATCATATTGGGTGAAACCCCGCACTGTAATTTGTTTGCATTTCTTCGATGCATCAATATTTTTTACACAGTGTGAAGTATAACTTTTCTCTGACTGGTATCTGGATGAGGGCTCCCATCCAGATACCAGATGTCCTTGACTAATTTTTATCTACTTTTTAGCTTTCTACATTTGCTTTTATCGTTTTAGAACTCATGGATTTTAGCTTTACCTGTTTTATGCGACACCTTTTTACTTGAAAACTTTATTTTACCATATATACACATAGTCTGGCGCAGTATGTCCTTTCTGGACCTTGTGCCATTAAACACGAACTAACCAACCAACCTAACCAACCTTATATCAGTATAAATCTCCCTAAATATGATCTTCCTTCATTCTCGGGGAACTTTGATGAGTGGTTAAGTTTCAAATCGATATTTGTACGTTCGATAGATTCAAAAGAAGGCTTAACAGACATTCAAAAATTGCAGTATTTGCAAAACTCAGTAAGTTCGGATGCTTCTAGATTAATTAGAGGATTCGCTATAACGAACAAAAATTACAAACATGCTTGGGATACGCTTTGAATCGATTTGATAAGAATAGGGAGTTGGCGTTTTCTCAATGTAAAAAGATTTTCAGTTTAAGGAGTGTGAAGTCGACTTCTAAATCCATGAGTTATGATAGATATTTGTAATGAAGTTCTTAGAAATTTTAAAACCTTAGGATAAGAGCAAAATCAACTAGTTGAAATACTGATAGTATATACGTTACAAAACAAATTAGAAGATTCTATTAAAGTTAAATGGGAGTTAACTCTAGAAGATAATAACTTTCCTTCGTTAGATAATTTTCTTTAATTTTTGGAAAAACAAGCCCGAAGTCTTTTAAACTTTGCCTTGCTTCTCATTTATTACACAATTGTGAAAAATTCCTCAAAATGAGCGTAGACGATCGATTTTGTGAAGGACAATATACCCTGCTATAACTCTCTTCGTGGAAATCATAACGTATCTTCCCGCAAATTCACTACAGTATGTCGCGTATGTAAAAAGAAACGTCACGCACACTTTTAGGTCAACTTTGAGAGACATCCTGCTGATGAATCCACTCAAAGTCGGCCCTCTGGCCAAAGTACAGCTCAGCCACCTGCCGTGTCTCAAGAACAACAGTTTTGCTTAACTGGTCATATACACAATTCAAATTCAATTTTGCTATCTACAGCAATTGTCAACGTTACAAACTATCAGGTGCAATTCGTTGAATGTCGAGTCTTAATTGACGGGGGTTCCCAAGCATATTTAATCACGCAGTCTTGTAAAAATCTTGGTCTACCACTTTATGAATCAGAGAGTACAAATTTAGGGCTAGAAAACAACGTTACTGCTTTAGCTACTAAAAGAGTCGAGCTTCATTTTACTCCCCACTTCAATCAAGAAACATTCTCAATAAATGCACTCGTTGTAAATAACCTCACCTGCGATTTGCCGAACTTTCAAATCTCAAGTTTTGCTTGTCCTCACCTTTGAGGACTTCAGTTAGCTGATCCCTTCTTTTATATCATTCGTTCGGTGGACATTATTCTGGGAGCTGATATATTTTTTGAGTTAATTCAATATGGTAAAATTTTTGGTAATCGGAATCAACCTTCAGCTCTAAATTCCAAATTGGGTTGGCTGCTTTCAGGGCAAATTTGTACAGCTGCTGCGAGTACAAAGAATGCCATGAATCTAGTTAGTTTTCATACTCTTGTATACATGGATAATAGAATAACGAAGATTTGGGAAGTCGAATCAGTTCCAGAAGTTAGTTAGTTGCCTTTCAGTTGAAGACCAGGAATGTGAAAAATTCTACCAAGAGCACACGACAAGAAATTGTGACGGTAGGCATGTGGTCAAGCTACCCTTCAAGAAGGAAGGTGTTTTAGCAGACTCAAAAATCAAGCTAAGATTCTTTTCCTTAGAAAAACGACTTCAGGATAATCAAGTGCTCAAAAATCAATATGTAAAATTTATGCAAAAGTATGAAGAGTTGGGTCATATGAGAATTGTTGTAGCACAACTTCCATCCCAATGTTATTATATGCCACATTTTGGAGTTATTAGAGAGCAGTCTGAGACTATAAAGTTGAGAGTAGTATTCGGCGCATCTGCGAAGACTACATCAGGGATTTCGTTAAATAATATTCTTAAAACAGGCCCTAAGCTTCGAAAGGAGCTGTTTAACATTCTTCTAAAATTCACATGTAACAGTATTGCCCTGACAAGTGATATAGAAAAGATGTTTAGGCAGATTCTGTCTGGTTGATGAAAAAGACGTGGATTACCAACGAATATTTTGGAGAAACAGCCTCGAGCAACCACTGCAAGAATTCAAACTTCTAACCGTGTCTTATGCAACTGCTTGTGCTCCATACTTATCGATTCGCACAATCCAGCAACTTGCTAGAGATGAATTCGAAAATTTTCCTGAAGCATCCAAAGTTATTCTAGCAGATTTCTACGTCGAAGATCTTTTAACTAGAATACATTCAAAGGAAAAAGCCGATAAATTAGTTACTCAAGTGATTGAACTCATGAAGAAAGGGGGTTTTCCAATTCGAAAATGGGCTTCAAATAAATCATCAGTATTATTAGAATCTTTACCTCCAGAAATGAGAAGTCGTCAGGATCTCTACAAATCGAAGACGATCAAGCAATTAAAACCTAAGGAATCATCTGGGATGCTAAAGAAGATACATTCCGAATCAAGATCAATTCACCTCCTAAAGTTAACTCACGAAGAGACAGCTTCTTTCCAATATTGCCAAGGTTTACGATCCTCTTGGATTTCTTTCACCTACTACTATTCAGCTTAAAATCCTAATGCAGGACTTTTGGAAAGAAAGTATCTCGTGGGATGATCCAGTGACAGACATCATTGCTGAAAAATGGACTCAATTCAGAAATCAGATGCATCATTTAGCTGAAATCGAGATTCCAAGATATCTGTCCGAAGAAGGTACCATCAAAACTATTCAACTAGTAGGATTTGCTGATTCATCTCAGCGCGCTTATGCAGCAGTCTTTTACTTAAGAACCAAGTTTGATTCAGGAAAAGTACATGTTGCAATTATTACGTCTAAGACAAGAGTAGCTCCAGTGAAGGTGTTAACATTGCCTATTGCCTTTTAATGAAGAAGACGTAAAATTAGAAGAAAAAGTCAGCAGCAGTAGTTTCCAATATTGGAATCAACAGTCAAAACGAATATCTATTAGACATCATCAAGAAGTATTCGTCATTCTTACGCCTAATTCGAGTGATTGCTTGGTGCATGCGATTCATAAAGAATTCCAGAACCCCAAAACTTAATGGTGTACTTTCATCAGAAGAGATACAAAATGCAACCAAGATTATTATTCGAGCAGTACAAGAGTCAGACTTTCACGAAGAAATCAAGCATTTGAAAAAGAGACTTCCTAAAAACAGCAAGCTCTAGCCTCTTAACATTTTTCTCGACAAAGATGGAATCATTAGAGTAGGAGGGTGACTATCTCAGCATCAAATTTTAGATGAAGATCAAAAGCATACAATGCTCCTCCCAAAGAATAACTATATGTCTGACTTGATCGTATGTCATTACCACCATAAGTCATTTCACGGTGGCCCACAACTAGTTCTTTCACTACTTCGACAAAAATATTCGTTTGTTGATGGACGCTCCACTGTACGTAAAGTAATAAGTAAATGTCTTCTATGCAAACGTTTAAAGGCTCGAACATGTCAGCAGTTAATGGGTGATTTACCCGAACGTAGAATAACACCTACTCGACCTTTTTCTAAAACCGGGCTCGATTACGCAGGTCTTTTTCTGACGAAACCAAGCGTACTCTGACGTAAAATCAACTTCAATCGTATATTTGCGTATTTATTTGCATGTGTACTAAGGCAAGTGCATTTAGAAGCGGTTTCAGATTTATCAGCACAAGCACTGCTAGCGGCTTTCAAAAGATTCATTGGTAGACGTGGTCTCCCATCAGATATTTTTTCTCATAATGGAAAAAACTTCAGAGGCTTCTCTAATCAACTGAAAGAATTGCTTAAATTACTTCAGTCTAACGATGTTCAGAATTTTTTTGCGAATCAACTAATAAAGTGGCATTTCATACCGCCGTCTTTTTGCAGTCGAAAGATTTCGTTTTGTGTAGACAGCTATTCACATATCCATGAAGACGATTTATTGTGAAAAAAAAAATTAATAAACCGTGTTATCTGGAAAAATTATTTTAAACGAATTGGAATCAAAAATTGCATGACGTCACTTTCACTTGAAAATGGTAATATTGTCACGCAAATAATTCATTTTTTTCACTCTCGGATATAAAATGGCGCTGAAAATAGCGAAAAATCGCTTAAAAATTAGGGAACCTGTGGATTTTCAGTTTTTAACACTTTCCGACAAGGTTGAAAAGTGTTTATGATTTCGATTTGTCTGTCTGTCCGTCTGCCCGTCCGTCCGTACTCTAACTTCCGTAAATATGCATCAATTTCTACGAAATTTAAATATGTTATTCTTGTCTACTGTACCATGTACCCTATTGAAAATGGTATATGTAGCATTTATAGTTTTTCTACAGGAGCACTCAAAATACTCCAAATGCATTGCGTTCTATGGGAAGATTTTCTTTAAAGCGTATCGTCCTACTATACAGTTACGCTGATCTGACTTCAAGATAAAACTTTTTTCCGCCATTACTGCAAAAAGATTACAAAGTTAACATAAGAAGCCCAATAACTTCTTCACCGTTTGTACGATCCGCTTGAAATTTCTCATAACTATGTATAAAAATATAGAAAACAATCTGCGCTACTTTAAAAATTTGAAAATCCACCTGTTCCCTCATTTTTAAGCGATTTTTCACTTTTTTTCAGAACCATTTTATTTCCGAGAGTCAAAAATGTGAGTCATTTGCGTGACAAAATTACCTCTTTCAAATAAATATGACGTCATACAATTGGGATTCAAATTCTTTTAAAATAGCTTTTTCAGATTACGCAGTTTATTAATTTTTTTTACACAAATAAATCGTCTGCATGGTTATGAGAATAGCTGTGTACACAAAACGAAATCTTTGGATTCCGCACGTTTCCAAATTCGATTTGGGTATATAATAAAAATTGAATATGAAATTATTTATTTTAGGTAGACGAATATTAAATATATTGAGTATAGACAAACTTTCGACAAATGTTTTTTCTAGCACCTGTTCTAATTACCTTCACAACGGACTTCTAGTTTTAGAGATATTCCGCTATTTGAAATGGAACAAAATTGATATATGTTATTGAGGAATTCAAGATGAAGCTTTCATTCGAAAATAATGTCTGTATAGTTAATAGCTTTTCTACAGAAGCACTCAAAATAATTTCAATACAATGCGGTCAGTGGCAGTTTAGAGACAGACACCTATTTAAAGCATATAATACTATCCTACAATATGATTAGCTAAAAATACGACGATGATCGAGTGCCTTCCTCAAAAGTTGCACCAAAAGTCGCCAATATTGGCAACTTTTGTGATAAATTGCCAAATAGGATGCGAAAAAAATGCTTTGAAAAATTAACCAAACTTGGCGATATTTTCATTATTCGGCGATAAATCGAGAGGTACTTACGTATTATCCCGGTGGTCATTAACGCCAAACTATTTTTTCCTGAAATTTGCTGGCAAACTGTCGCCAATAATATTCCGAACCATAAATAATTTCATGTGTCCTGCATTTATCTTGTCGAAAAATTACTCGTCTTGGCGTATCCGCCAAGATAATACGCAAGTACCCCGAGAAATATCTAATCTGATTATATTAAGCTACTAGCCGCCTCCGGCGACCAGTTGGCTCGCCATCCTAATAAATCTTATTTGGAGAGAATCCTGTTTCTCACTGGCTTCCTGGGCACTAAAATCTCAGTGGCACTTGGCACTGAAATAATTTGAGAGACACTAATACATTTCTAGCACAAGACAATAAGTATGAAATTTTTATATTCCTCAGTTAAACGTGGGGAAACAAATAAAAGATTTTTACAGGGTCTCATAAAATTGCATTGATAGTGATAATACAACATTATCTTATCTCCAAAATCTCTCCAGTTTTAAGGAACATAATCGCCAAATTTTTCGCAAAAACATTTTTGTATTGGAAAGTGTTTTATAATCTATGCGTTTGGCATGATTTATCTTTCTTGTTTATAGTAGCGCAGATTGTTTTCTATATTGATTATGAAAAATTTCAAGCGGATCGTACAAGCGGTGTAGATTCTATTGGGCTTTTTGTATTAGCTATGAAATTTTTTTGCAGTGATGGTAGAAAAAGTTTTATCTCGAAGTCAGGGATCACAGCGCAACTGTATAGTAAGGATGATACGTTTTAAAGAGTAACTTCCCATAGAGCGCAACGTATTGGGAATATTTAAGCGCTCCTATAGAAAAACTATAAATGCTATATAAACCATTTTCAATAGGATACATGGTACAGTAGATAAGAATAACATATTTAAATTTCGAATAAATCGATGCATATTTACTCGAGTTAGAGCACGGACGGACGGACGGACAGACAGACAAACCGAAATCATAAACACTTTTCAACCTTGTTGGAAAGCGTTAAAAAATATATACCGTGTTTACTTGCGTAATAGTCGCATTTTTTATGCCAATGTTTCAGGGTGAAAGTCTACGTGTGATTATTATGCGGGGGAATGTCTACTATATGTAATAAACTATCTGACCAAAAGTATCCTGACACCCAGTGGTATGGACTTGGAGCGTCCTGAGGCACAGATTAATATGATGTTGGTCCCCCTTTTGCATCGATGACAGCCTGCACAACTCTGGGAAGACTTTGCACCAGTTTTTAATATGTGGCAATAAGAATTGACTTCCAGGTGTCCATAACGGCTGAGGTGAGTGCTTGCAGTGAGGATGGTCGATTTGGCTGTCTACGTAATATGCGCTCTAATTCGTCCCAGAGGTGTGATGGCGGAATAAGGTCGTGGATCTCAGAAGGCCAGTCCAGTTTTTGAACGCCCATTTCGTCAAACCACGTCTGTGCAAGCCTCGATGTGTGAATGGAGCAGTTATCCTGCTGGAAGAGAAATGGGCCTTCCCCGTAATATTGCCACAGAGTTGGGAGTGCAGCATTGTCTAGAATGTCCACATACATCGCAGAGTTCATGTTTCCAACCACAGGAACTAATGGACCCAGGCTCAACGACAGGAAATGCCCACCACCATTATACCGCCATCACGAAACTTAACAGTCGGCACAATTCAGTCACGCAAAAAACGTTCGCCGGGCATCCGCCAAACTCAGACACGTCTCTCCGACAGCCAGATTGTGAAGCGAGATTCATCACTCCAATAAACAGTTTTCTACACGGCCACAATCCAATGACGCTGATCTCTGCACCATTGCAATCGATGCTTCGCATTCTGTTGAGTGATGTTCGGCTTGTGACCGGCTGCACGACCATGGAATCCCAAGTTGTTTAACTCTCGACGAAGAGTCCTGCTGCTAACACTAACGCCTGATGAACTTTGGAACTCCTGAGAAATTTCCACCAACGAGGATTTGCGATTGTTTTCCACTACCCTTTTCAGAGTTCTGCGGCTCCGTTCACTAAGTTTTTTCGCTCTACTACTCCGTTTTTATGCAGTTTCACTGCCTCGACATTTCCACTTCACAATTACATCAGTCACAGTGGATTTAGGCTTTTGTAGAATGTCCCAAACCTCACGAACTGATTTTCCACAAAAGTGGCATCCACTATACTGCCACGATCGAACTCACAAAGCTCCTTTCACTTACTCATTGCTTCACAAACGCATACATACAACCGGACAAACCACTACCAACACTTTAATAGCTTTCGATTACGCATCAAATTTGCGTCACTCGCCAAAACCACTTTTTTAGGGGGTGTCCGGATACTTTTGGCCAGATAGTGTATTATACACTCTAAATCTAAAATATTATAGGTATTATAGTAAAATAGCTAATTTACCAAATGTTTTCAGTTTATTTGCCGTATATTGAATAATCTTTTCTCCAATTATACGCAAAAAGAGGCATTTTTCCTTTTAGTAATATTCTTATTATAATAATATTTTTGTAGACATATATGTCGTATACGTGACTTCAACTTTACTGCAGGAAAAATATTTTAACAATTTTGTCTGCTTCAAAACGGGGGTGAGACTGTTATTCGAGAGTGAATATTACGCGTGTAAGCACGGTATGTTTAATTATACAAAAAAAAAAAATAAATGATAATAAAATAATTTGATTTTGTTTCTTCATTTATCATCTGAAATATCGTTAAAAGATCTGTGGGAGATCCGCCAAAAAAATGGATCATTTCCGGATCCGGATCATTTTATTTCGCTTTGACGGATCCGGATATAGTTTTTGCTCTGATGTATCCGGATATTTTTTCTTCAAGTATCTGTGGATACGGATACGGATACGGATATCCGGAACACCTCTAGTTTCAATCTCGCGGAATTATATTCCGCGGGATTAGCCCCGCAAAGATTTGTGCGGGATCTAGCAGGATGCCGATCCCACGGGATCGGGAAATACTACGTGGAAAAGTGGAAAGAAACTTAAAGTTATGTTAAGTGCGCAATTTTATCCTGTTTTGGGACCTCCGTAGCTCCGTTACTGCAGATCGTACAAAAACACTTCGAGCATCCAATTTGTGGAAAATTTTATCCTGTACAAGTCCTCAACTAACTTATCTGCGTTAAAATGTACCAGAGCGAAGTTATAGTACCTGTATACAGGACTGCAGGAAAATTCACAAAATTACATTTTCCGAAGGATTTTCATTTACTTTAGGAATGGCTGAATGGCTGCGCGTTTCTTCAAGGAAGAATTATACAGTCCCTAAAAGAAATTTCCCCAAAGAAAGTTAATGACATTTATTATTTTAAGATTTTCTATTACTTGCTCTGTGTTTAGGATCGAAGTTTGGGACAAGCTTTTCTGATTTAAATTTTAAACGCTTGCCTGAAAGGTCGCCAGTGGCGATGATACGTCAAAAGTCCCCTAGGTTGGCCACTTTTAGCAATTTATCGCCAAGTTTGGGGGGGGGGTGAGAACACTGAACGCAGCTAGGCTATAACTTCTATATTTGACGATATATTGACATATCCTAACGTTATCTAATATTTTATATGGGGAATAATTTTTCGTTCACGTGAAATAATTTGCTCAAAGCTTGGACATTTCCCACCACGGGAACTTGGATATTTTGCGGTGCTAAATACGTTATGTAAAAGGATATACGGAGAACTAGAAGCCAAAGCCTCTTGTAGAGGCAATTAAAGCAGGCGCTAGAAAAAACATTGGACGAAAATATGTTTACATTCAATACATTTAATCTTCGTCCACCTAAAATATATAACTCCATACTCAATTTTTATTACATACCCAAATCGAATTTCATGCTCTTTTGGAAACGTGCGGAAATTTTAGGCATTCGAACGATTTCGCTTTGTGTAAACAGTTCCTCTTATATCAATGCTTCATGCAGACAATATCATTGATGTTATCTGGAAAAAGTATTTTAAACGAAATTGGAATCGCAACTTTCCTTTCAAGGCCTGATGACCGTAACTTCAAGATGGCATAAAGTCAATTGCGATAGATAATTTTGTCACGCAAACTTTTTAACTCTTGGAAATAAAATAGAGCTGAAAATAGTGAAAAAGCGTTTAAAAATTAGGGAACGGGCGGATTTTCAGATTTTTAAGGTAGCGCAAATTGTTTTCTATATTGTGAGAATTATGAAAAATTACAAGCGGATGTTTTTACGCTTTTTGTGCTGAACTTTTCATATTTTTGGAGTAATGGAGGTAAAAATTTTATATCAGTGTGGTTCAGTGGCGCACCCAGGATTTTAGTTTAGGGGCGGCTGGGCGACATGCAAATACTGCTGAACACGGTTATGTGACCTCGATTAGTTACAACTCTCTTAGAACGTCTACATATACGGTACCACTTGACTGTCCCATAGAACACAAGCCCACAAGCAATGTAACTTGGTATGGTCATAAATAATTATCTGCTCTTTTCAGTGACGTTGTAACCGAGATTAACAGTGTTTCGTAAACTAACTGTAAGCATTTATTTAAAAACTTTTTAAATAAATGTCTTTTTTGGTTAGAAATAACTTGAAGACAATTAAAAAAAGAAAAAAAAAGATAATTAATTAGCGACAATTTTCATTTTTTAAAGCTTTTCACTTCTTACTTTCTACCTTTAGTGGGGGGCTTCAGCCCCCATAGCCCCCTCCGTTGGTGCGCCTATCGTGTGGTTACCCGGAATTGTTAAAGAGTCACTGAATCAGTGAAACTATACAGTAGGATTGTTTTAACGGCAACCTTAATGGGAAATGATTATCGATTACGCGCATGTGTAAATCATTAAGGAATCATCAGAGAATGAAAACTTACCATTGATGGCAAATATCCAAGCTATTTCATAATTTGAAGTCTGTTTCTTTTTCTTTTCTTTTTTCTTCCAATCATACTTGTTTTTCAGTTAGAATAGTTTTCGTGAGGTTGCAGCGCATACTTGCGTAAGAGCATTATTTTATTTGGTTAGTGGCGGAGTGCTGTTTTTATTGATATCTCCTTTTAGTGTTTCTACAATAGTTAGTACCTGTTAAGAAGTTTTAAATGTGGTAGTTAATTCATGACATTTATTATTTATTTTTGTACCAATAGAGAAAAGTTTGTTGTCATATTTGCATATGTCAAAGAAGTTTCCTATTTCGTAATTTGATATTTTATGTAAAAAAAATCAAAAAATATTTAATTATTAAAGCCCTAGCAACCTTCGGCGACCAGCAAGGTCACTTGCTTAAACCAGTAAATTGCAGTAAAAGTGTTACGTGATATTCTAGTAAAGTGTTCCGAAAACAAAATGATCAGTTCAACATCGCAGTAAAAAAAAAGTTCATGTGTAACAGTTCAAATAAAACAAAGCTCATTTTCTTCAAATCTTTAAAAGTAAGGTGGACAAACGTACTCCTTTAGGCAGTTTTGTATCCCGTTTTGGTGAATATATACGGTACTCCTTGCTCCCTAAATTTCCTATATCGGTTTTATGCATATTCTCCTTTATAAAAAGGGAATCATGTAGTGAATAAGAATATAACTACGCCTTTTTTTTCGAGTTTTGCGTTCAAAAGACTATTAGTTATTCACAAAACTAAAATAGGAAATTTGACTGACATTCGAATACTTTTTTTTCAGTGGGTGTACTCCTTTGGAAAAAAAATAATAAATAACGATTGGTCACCTTATTAAAAGCAAAAATAATAATATCAATAACGAAGTATAAGAGAAACCATAGTACCTGAAACTAAAGATATTCTCAAAAGCTGACCTAAATAATAAAAAAAGAGACGGGGACTCGACATTGGTTGAAAACGCGACAGAAACAGAAAACTGAAACAGAAAATTGACGAAATATCGTTTTTTTTCTGCCAAACAGAATCAAGGCAGAAAAAAGAAGTTGAAAATGCTGAACTTTTCTGTGTCTGCTCGCGTTTTCCGCCCTGTGCCATTCAATAGGATTTCTATTAGGAGGTCCAGAGGTGGTCCATTCAAAAAACAAGATGGCGTCGCGATTCGATGCTGTAGCGCTTGTATCTCAGAGGTTGGAATCAATGTATATATAAATACGCTAAGGAAAATCTTTGTGTCCCTTTTGCAGCACACTGCGTGAACTTAGAAGGGTGAAATTCCGTATAGTTAAAGTTCGTATGGAGTTGTTTGTGCGAATGTTAAAATTTTTGTGTAATATGCTAATGCACCGTAAAAAAATTAAAGAAGTAAATTGGCGAGTAATATTGTGCGCCAAGTCGGATAATGGTTCCATTGTTGTGTCCATTTTTAAATAACAGCATTAAGTTACAGCGGTACAATAGGGTTATAATATTACAACAAAATTCGCAAAAATGAAATCAATCGCCAGTTTAGTGAAAATATTATCGAAATACATCAGCAATCAATAGGGGATGAAAATAATATTACATTGTTAATGAGGTGCATGGAAATATTTCCGACAAAACATACTCTCGGAGAAACAGATATAAATAAGTCAGTTATTTTAGCCCTTAAAAATGATGATTGTACTTTTGTTAATACTGATATACTTAATCAAACACATGGTGAACTGAGAACATATCATAGCTACGATAAAATAATTTACCATGATGACAGTAAAATTATTAATTGCATTTTTTGAGTTATTTCACTGTTAATAGTTTGGATAATTTTCAGTCAGCCGATAAAAAGCCAAATAATTGAAACATGCGCGAATAGCATACAAACCTAACGAGAATCACTGAGAACTTTGTAATTTCCAGTACAAAGTTCTTGCATACGCATTTCTATATTTTGGAATTTTAATTTAATTCCATATGTTTTTCTCATTTCCATAATTTTAACGAACGATTAATCCAATAACCATACAAATTTCTTTTTAGTATATTGATATGTTTAAATATTGTAATTTGTATATAAGTACTTTTTTGTATATTGATTAATACAGTACTTACGTATTATCCGGGCGGTCCGCCAAGACCAGCGATTTTTCGGCATAAATGCCGGACACAAGAAATTATTGATGGTTTGGAATTCGATGGGCGACAGTTTACCAGCACATTTGACGAAAAAATTGTTTGGCGGGAATGACCGCCGGGATAATACGTAAGTACCATTAATACTTTTGGTTTTGTTTTGGGAAACAACGATGTTTTAGAAGTACGTAGTCTTTTAATTTCGCCAAGAAAAAAACTGTTGGTGGGATTTACGCCGGCAAATCGAAAAGTACCATAGTTTCCCACCACATATGTTAGTAATGAAAGTTAATTGCATAGTTTTACA
>JAWZYV010003361.1:0-10911 GCA_038373885.1 Cheiracanthium punctorium | reverse complement strand
CCGATATTAATTTGGATGTGTATAGGACTTATAGTTTTTCAACAGGGCTACGACAAAGATTTCTTTTACATTATGGCCTATCGGGGGAAATTCTTGAAAGTGCGCTAGCGTTTAAACGATACATTCGGTTGAGCTCAGATTGGGTACATATGTTATAAACATCATCCTAAGACCGGTATTGATTTTGGTGTGTATAGGACTTATAGTTTTCCTACAGGGTTACGACAAAGATTTCTTTTATATTCTGGCCTATGGGGGGAAATTCTTGAAAGTGCGCTAGCGTTTAAACGGTACCTTCGATTGAGCTGAAATTGGGTATATATGTTATAAATCACCATCTTAAGACCGGTATTGATTTTGGTGTGTGTAAGACTAGTTTTTCTACAGGGTTACGACAAAAATTTCTTTTATATTATGGCATAATGGTATATGGGGAAAATTCTTGAAAATGTGCAAGCGTTTAAGCGGTGCATTCGATTGAGTTTCCATTTGGTATATATGTTTGAATGATTCATCGATTAAAATTTATTTAAATGCTTGGTAATGATCTTAATCGTAAGTGTTCGGAAAGTCGAGTGGAGTCACTCCAGATTTTTTATTTTTCCAGAATGAACATTGAGTCGCCTTTCCTACAATGTTATCGGTCAAGTCTGAATAAACATTTTAAGCAAAAATAGATATATTTTGCAGTAAAAATAAGAAGTAAGATGATATTTCAAACATGCATTATTACCTGATCTTGCCTGTTCTTCTCACACACCCGTGAAAACGCCCTGCGTGCCCCAAGGGGACTGTGTTCCACAGGTTGGGAATCTATGATTTAGAAGATTAATTAAAGTTTGATTATATAAGGCGCGTAAAGAAGTTTAATCCAAATATTCACTTACTTTAAAGCAAGAAAAAAATGCAAATATCTCACTAAATTAAATTTTCCATTGGAATTTAAAATTGTACTAGGATTTATTTATTTTTTAGTTTTTATAATTTAATGCTATTATTTTTCTATTGAATTTCTTTATAATGTTATAAATTTATTTAAAAAATTTCTATTTTATTATTTTTATTTGCATTATCTATTTACACAGATAAAAATATCAGCATGAAATATAAGAAATTGCAGCTGTATCAATGAATATAATAATTTAAAAAATAATGATTAATGTTATAATAAGTTATTAACCTTATGTGAATACAAAAATATTTTACACTGTAATATTTTATGTCAAATAAAAATATGAAGTTTTTTTTTTCTTGTATAATATTTTTATAAAATGAATAAATTGTTAAAACTGCACAAAAACTATTATAATTTCATATAAGTCGCATTTATAAGTATACTAACTAATGCGGCCTCCTCTATTACTGTCTAATTTACATGTGGCCTCTAATGGTAAAAACGTTCCCGCCTCTGCTTTAGTGTTTCTACGGTATACAAATTCATAACCTTTTCATACTGCTCATATCATTATATACCGAATAATAATTCCCTTGTTGCAGATCTGGCAGAATTGTATAATTAAATAGAAGTCTGGAGCAGGCAGAAAGGGAATAAGCTAATTAGAATATAAATCAATAAAATAAATCAAGCAGGAGCAATTAAGTCAAGACTTTATGAACTTCCTAATGGAAATGTTAAGAAATTATCATAAATCTCCTCTCCGAAACGGAAAAATGCACGAGTCTTATTACGATAATATATCTCAAGTGGTTTTTAGATACGAGACTTTGTATCAAACAATGTGTTGGAGAACTTTATCTAATATTTGTGATTGAATAATTGAAAGAAGGGATTGTGGGATTGACTCTTTTATTGTGATTTTGCATATAAGTGACTAATAAATTTTGAGCGTGATTGTACGAGTATACTTTATTTTACTATTACAACTTGGTTAAAATCTAGGTGTTCCATTGAAAGAATTCCAATCTTTGCACATTATCTGTAATTTATACATATATATATTATTTCAAAGAATAACTTTGAATAATTTGACAAAAAAAATTATATATATTTATGTATATG
Source organism: Cheiracanthium punctorium (assembly GCA_038373885.1). Taxonomy (NCBI): domain Eukaryota; kingdom Metazoa; phylum Arthropoda; class Arachnida; order Araneae; family Cheiracanthiidae; genus Cheiracanthium; species Cheiracanthium punctorium. The sequence goes on along the minus strand of JAWZYV010003361.1, from coordinate 8,891 downwards.
CATGTTTCTTCCGATAAAAGACTTTTTTTATACATATATAGCAGGGCACTTGCTGATTAGGCATTCGACATTATAACGGTCCGAAGGTATTATTCTATTATGGGGGATCCACTGGGCAGACAGCACTACCCCCTATGAAGGGATGGACAAGTTGATAGCCAAGTTCTAGCCCGAAATTGAGTCCGATCCAAGATGTGATAGTGTGAAAAAACACTCAAAATACTGGTGTTAAACGATAAAGTAATTAAAAAAACTTTGTAAAAAACACACATAAGAAGTAAAAGGAAAAAGGATACGCGTTTCGTTCAAAAATTGTTTTGAACTTCTTCAGACTGAAGAAGTTCAAAACAATTTTTGAACGAAACGCGTATCCTTTTTCCTTTTACTTCTTATGTGTGTTTTTTACAAAGTTTTTTTAATTACTTTATGTGATAGTGTGGTTCTTAATTCATCACACCACTTGGGTGGCAGTTTGATTGAAAACGGTGTATCCTTAGTGTATCATTTGCTTTCCAGTCATACACGAAATTCTGCGCGCTTTTTCTTGGAGTTATTCTATTTGTTTTAAGAGTTTTGAGACTAATTGTCGCTATTTTCAAGCCTCATTTTCTTGGCAGACGTCATCATTGTCGCGGCTGACGAGATATACAGACTGCGGCGCTGACACTTTCTTCTTTTTGTACTTGAAGAGTCATGTGACCTACGGGGTGTGACTTATTTAGTATAGCTATCTCTAACTAAGATGGTTACACGCCCTTAGTCACATGACTTTTCGAGCGCAAAGAGGTGTCACCAAAGTATGAGTACCGCAGCCTGTATATCTATTCAGCCAAGATAAACGGTGTATGATTGCTTACGAGAAAAGAGCGAGAGAGGATTAACTATTTTTGAGTATCCCAATTTTGAAAACGGTGTATCCTTAGTGTATCATTTGCTTTCCAGTCATACACGAAATTCTACGCGCTTTTTCTTGGAGTTATTCTATTTGCTTTACGAGTTTTGAGACTAATCGTGGCTATTTTCAAGCCTCATTTTCTTGACAGACGTCATCATTGTCGCGGCTGACGAGATATACAGGCTGCGGCGCTGACACTTTCTTCTTTTTGTACTTGAGGAGTCATGTGACCTACGGGGTGTGATCCTTTTAGTATAGCTATCTCGAACTAAGATGGTTACACGCCCTTAGTCACATGACTTTTCGAGCGCAAAGAGGTGTCACCAAAATATGAATACCGCAGCCTGTATATCTATTCAGCCAGGATAAACGTTGTATGATTGCTTACGAGACAAGAGAGAGAGGATGAACTATTTTTGAGTATCCCAATTATCATAGATGCTTTTCGCTCTTATTTAATAGGTATTAACACGTTGAAGACCGATCAGGCAGATCTCACCATTATAAAGTAAGTTTATGCAAGACCGATCGGGGAGATCTTCCCACTTTACAAGACGGATAATAGAAATCTTTCCATTTTGAAGTAAATCGGTGCACGACTCATCGGGGATATCTCCCCCCCCCCCCCCTTTGAATTTAGTTTCGCGTTTTCCTTTTTCTGTTTTAGACAGTAATTTGATCTGAAGCTATTCACAATTATTTACGAACTGTTTCTATAAATCACAATATATAATTGATATACAAAATACACAGTATTTAAAAATTGCGTTGAAATGGTTTTATGTGTGTGTATGTTTCATGCTTGGATCGTATTATTTTTCTTCAGATACCGTTAAGTTCTCATTTTTCAAACTTTATTGCCTATACTTTTTTCGCAACTTACAAAAATAAATTTACACGAGTGCGCTAGGATAAGACTTTGTTATTTATATTTTTATAATAAATCTAACATGGAAAGAAATAAAATAATTTTTTACATACTTTTATGTTAAGTGTGTTAATCCTGGAGTTATCCAAATCAGAAAAATTCATTTTATACTTTCCTTGCTTCCATGTTATCAGTTGTATTATCTACTCTCTGAAAGACACTTTCCGACAATCCATTCTATGCGTCTTCTTTCGCCATACTATGAACATGAAAATAATTACAAATTAATTACCAATACATATCTGCCAACATATTCGATTTTAGGAAGCCTTTTTACACTAGTCCCGTCCATGATCGCTAAAAACACGTCTAAATATTACATATAAAATTAAGCTTTTAAAAATTGTGGTGAGAAATCATGATAAAATGTCAAGAGTTGGAAGCTATTCTAAGTTTCCTTTTCTAGTATTTCTGCCAAATGATAGAATAAACCGTAGCTCCACATACAAATTGAAAGATAAAACGTAAGAACTCAGTGGAAATAATAGTATCTGTATTTCTTCTGTCAATGTAAGGCAAGAGGACTATTGGAATTTTCGAACCGTCTAATTAACGAACACAAGTGTAACACTCATGCGATATGCCCGAAGCTGGAAGTAATTGTTAGAATTAACAACCCTGCATCACACATCGTAGAATGACCATCCGCATAACTCTGCTTTCATTTCATTCATCTAAGCAAACCACGAGACTTCGTTTTTAATGTTTGACAATTGATTGTTCAGAATTATATTTTAAATTCTTAAAATATAATTCTGGTGGCTTAAACAAACTATTATAATTCATTATTTTAGGAAGATTAATCCAAAACCCGCCGACTGGTTGGTGTGGTGGATAAAGCACCGTACTACGGTTTCGGCTTCAACATCTGGCGGTTGGGGTTCGATTCGCGACTGGACATGGTTGTTTGTCCGTCCTTTCATAGGTTTACCTACTAGGTGCCCCAGGGGCGTAGCCAGAAATGTTTCATGTGGGGGGGGGGGGGTTACGAGTACTACAACTCATATATATGTATACGTGTGTGCGATAATATAGTGAAGCATATACATATTGTATGGCAAAAAATTCCTCATGGGGGGTTATGACCGCCCTAACCCCCCCTTGGCTACGCCCCATGAGGTGCCCCCATAATAAAGAGGCCAACAATTCTGGCCCTTTGTGGCCAAAGCCTTCGAAGGCAGTCGCCGGAAATTGAAAAAAAAAATATCCAAAACCCAATCTTTTATGCAAAATGATCCAAAGCCGTCTTCGTTTCTTTTGAAAGGCATTTCCTTAGAAAATAATTTGTTAAAATAAAATGGCTATTTCGTGCTATGAAATATATTTATCATCGTTTATGCTATGTGTCAAATACGTTTGTAACTAATGTATATAGATTCTTTTTCCGAATTCAAAATTAAACAGATGATTTCATAACTTCCAACTTTTATTTTAGGTGATTTCCCGCCACTATTTTCTTTCCGTTAACATTTTTAAAAAATAATCCCAAAATAAACCATACGCTATAGAACGTTAATAGCTAGGCTTACCAGATTTCTGAAATCTACAACCGGGACACCGGAATGCCCCCAGCATCCAGAGCCTTATTATCACATGGGCAAAGCATGACTTTCCCGGTTCGAAAATGCGCCCAATTTCAAATGTTGTTCTGAAATAATCTTTTATACGTCAAAATTTTATGAAAAGGAAACCAAATTTCATGGATGGGGGATCCCAAATCATAGATCATAGATGGGGGATCCCAAATCATGCCCGGGGCCCCTGTTGGTCATCATCGGGCCCTGCCAGCGTCCCGGGTATTCAAGGGTACATTTGCTGGGCCAGTGACAGAACGCGTTCGCGCTCTCAACTGGGAACGGAAAGTGATAAATGAAACTGCTGTAAAAGTTTTAAAGTTATATAAATAAAATTATATACAAATCTTCTATTGACATTAAAGTGCGCATTGAACTAAGAGTCAAGCTATATTGATGAAATTATCCATCTTACAGGCACTTTTAGGTTAAAAAAAAAAAAAAAAAAAAAAAAATTACTATTTTCTTAAAAATTTCAACGTTTTTGTATACAATTAGCCATGTTTCAGTGAATTTTTAAAATACAATAAAACGTTTAATTTATTGAACAGAAAAGTGCTATAGGAGTGTATAGTGCAAAGGTAATTATTAAATATTGAAAAGAATGCAGCATACAAAAGTTGGTGTATGATATTTTGTTAAAATTTCCTTTAAAATTGTCGTAATTAAATAAATAAAAACTTTTTTAAAAAGTTATTGCTTTCATCTTGTTATACGACCTTTCAAATAAAAATGCATAAATTACATACAAGTTTTTCAATTTTTATTTTTTTTTTTTTTTTTATTTTTTTACGTGCGTAAGCAGATACCTTAAGTTTTAAAGATACATTTGCGATTTCATAACACGTGCATACTGAATTTTAACTCGTGCTTCTTTAGCTATTGTAAGTCAAGATTAATATTTTTAATAAACGATCTAATTAACCATACGAAGCAAGCTTATCTTTAAAATATATGTCAAGAGCGAGTTTGCAGAAATTTACCGAGCTTCTGTGCGACGGCAGTGTCAGCTTAAAGTTTGTAGAATCCCCTGGAGTTGATTACAAAGCGTATACATTGGACAGTTTCAGCCTCTTCAATATTTTCCGTTTCATCGTCTTTTCAAGTGTTGAGTAGAAGTAGACCACAATGCTTTAGTGTATATGCTTTAGTGTATATGTGTCCATAGTATAATCAACCCTTTTTTCTAATCAGTAATTTTTAACTTAGTAAATGGTTTAATGTTATTATTCCTTTTTTTTCTAAAGGATCAGGCAATTGCTCACTAAGCATTCCACTACTAGCCCCCGAATCACTGGTCTTTTTAATATATAGCCGCACCTCAGCTGCAATGCATGAAAAAGTAGATGAAACGTATTAATTTTAGTTTATATAAGCCATTGTTTTATGCCACTATAAGTAATGTATTACATTTAAGTAATGTATTTTCTGTTCTTTTAAGCTTCTTTTGCCTTGATATGAATAAGGAAGAGAGAATTTTTCATTGTGATACTTTTAATTGAAAATTAGTTTTGAAATCTCTTTAAATCATCCTTCTTTTTTATCAAAATAAATGTTTTGCTTAGCCATTGAATGTTCCTGTGTACAGTTTACGGCAGAAAATTATCGTTGCAAAGTGCTATTCGCAGTCAACATCACCGTCTATGATATCGCAAAGACAGTAACGATTGCCGAGTCTCTCTCTTCAGCCGGCTAATTCCAATCAATTCATGTGCTTGAAACCACAGGATGACATGAAAATTATGCGTATTTACGAAACACCAGATATTTAAAGCAAAAAGTTCGTGCAATTTTAAAACAAACTTCTTTTGAAAAGAGTTCAAAAGCAGTACCCTCAAACGTAGCTGCACGTTGTAGCTGTGGTGAGTATTCCAGCAGCAAGAGCTTGGTGTACGTGTGGAGCTCTAGCTTCAGGAGTTATTGTAGAGCACTTTTTAAATGGAATCATTTTAATTCTGAATATTTTCAACTTGAATCTGTAGATTTGAAACTAAATAGAAAATTCATCTACGCTTGTATCATATGATTTTTCATGTTTTACTCGTATTTATAAATTCATATTAAAAATACATCATACATAAAAATAATACACACACACATATATATATATATATATAAACTCGACTGTTCGAGCCTCGTCAGGGCGAGATCTCCTATCCCCTCCCTAACATTTTAGTTTCATGATTGCCATATTAAAACGATATTAATTGACTATGTCATTTTATCTCTCATCTTTCGTGTGTTTCGTCTGGTAACCCTGGTAAGTTGAAATTTTAATGATTGTAAACAATTTATAGAAAAAATAGATGTGATGCATATTACGAAATATTATAACGAAATTTTTTATATTTTTACGAAATATCTACTGCTTACGAAATATTATAACAATAGATTAAAGTTGTTGTGAACTTAATTCACAACAGCTTTAATCTATTGTTACAATATTTCGTAAGCTGTCGAATATGCATCACATGTATTTTTCTATAAATAGGTTACAATTATAAAAATTTCAATATAGGGTTACCAGGCGAAATACACGAAAGATGAGAGATAAAATGACATAGTCAATTAATATCGTTTTAATATGGCAATAATGGAACTAAATTAAGGGGGTAAATAAGATTTATTTTGTGCAAAAACACACTATCAGATACCGGTATTAAAAAATATCAAATTTTGAAGCAAATAAATTAGAGGTTTTTACAGTTTGATGGTGATTCTATGAAGCGTCTATTGTTGCGTCCGCTACCATATCCCCCAAAATAAAATATTTTACAGCTGTAGAATTAGATGCAGTACATGTATGTCTTCCAATACAACGTCCTATTTCTTAAGAACTAACATCCTCAACTTTCCAGGCAGGAATGTGACCTTTTTTAATATTGGAAATATTAGGTCTTTGGACTCCCCCATACTTTATCAATCATTCAAAAAAACAGTCAAAATCACGTTTTTCTGTCTAAATTTTCATCTGACTAAAAAATAAAATACCGCCAAAAATCTTTAAAATATTGCACATTGCAGACGATAATATTAAATGAAGAAAGGGAAGTAACAAACACAGTGATAATATTGGGTCGTCTAATTGCGTTTTTTACATGAAATTCAAACAGATACATTTCAAATCATGAAACCATTTTTCAAGTTTGACCATAGCTGAATAATATTCCTGCTTGTAGTCAGAAGAGTAGAGAGCAGGCCTCCAATTCCTGCCAACATTTCACCTGTCTAAGAGAACCATCAAGGGAAATACTCAATAACAATTTCAAAATTAGAAAGATTTTCAAAATCGTGAGCAGTCGTTTTGCATTTCCCCCTTAAATCATGTGTACGAACCAAGGAAGTTATGAACTCACGGGACATTTGTACCACAGACTATATATTCTAATTTCTACCCTTGATATTCTCTGTACAAAAAAATTTAAGTGAGATGGAAACAATATTTTCCTTGAAAATAATATTTATTTCTTTTAACTCTCACAAGCGAAATTAATAAAAGGCGAAAAATTCGAAACCTTCAAATAGCGTTTTTCAGTTTGCAGAAAGTCTTTTAAAAACGCGCAAAAATTAATTCGCAAAAACTCCGGAAACTATCGTAGAAAATTGGTGAAAATTTATATTTAGGGTAATTTGAAGGTTTTCTTTCCTTTAATAAAGTCAAAATACGGTGTTGCCCTTGAGAAATGCGAAGTTGATGCAGAATTAAATACGAAGACGGCTCCTCATGCAAATTAAATTAATAGTACATTAAAGTATGCGTTATTTGAAAACGAATGGTATATATAACTTTGCTGTACGACGAACGACGGCGAAATAAAGAGCAAGTGGGCCTTTTCTTTCGGCAGCTGTACATATTGCTATTTATTTATTTACATTAAAAAAATGTTCTTCTTGCCGTGACCACGCCTCACATGGAGGCCCCATTTATTTAATGTTTGAATGAAAGAGGATTGTAACTCAGAAACTGGAAATACCGCCTTCAATGACATAGGTGTTCCATGAAATAAGAATTTTGTCATGTCATTTCATTTACTTTAACTGTTCAGCTTCTGTTTTCTGTCAACAACAATAACACATTACTTTACATCAATTTTCTTCAATTCACGGAGTCATCAATCACTGCTCTTTGTAAATCTGAAAGTGACAGTTTATGAAAATCCCACAGAAAGAACACTTTACATTATTCGGCCGTGAAGTGAAGGAATGCATACCGCAAGAATCAAAATATGTAAGGGTATGTATATGTTTGTGTTTATCCACCACCTCCTAGATACAGAAGGCCTGAGAACTAAAATTTTTATATTATCACTGGGTCTTCTAAGATGACGTCATCACAGTTTTCATTTCACAAAGTAAAACTATTTAAACTTTATGGTTAATGATACAAATTTTAGAGAATATCTTAAGTTAACGATAAAAATTAAAATATCTTTCTGATAAAAAATTATTCATTATGATCCATTTCTATATCACATTATATAATCATTGATAGTTAAAATTTCCTATTTGTCGTAAAATTAAATTTTCTATCTTAAACCATTAAAATGTTTTATGCGGGAGTAAATTCACCACAAACTTTGACTAGTTTTACTTTTTGAAAATAAATGTGTGGTGACGTCACTTTAGTGGACCTAGTGATGAAGGAAAAGCTTCTGTTAACAGGCCTTCTGTAACATGGAGGTGGTGGTTTATCGCATTCGCAATCAGAAACGTGAAATTGCGTTTGACTAAAAATGGAATGGAGATTTTTCTTCATTGACAACTTACAACATTTATATATACATTCATTTATCATACTTGAGAAGATATTTTAATTGTGATTTCGTAAAATTTAGAATTATGGGGATCGTTGATAATCTTTATATTGCGAGATATAATTAGCAGTTAACACAGTACATCGGGATGGACGCGAGACGACTTTTTTGTGAGACGAGACAGAGATTTACATCTTTTTTGCGAAACGAGACACACATTTTTAACATTACGATATAGGGATTTTTGCGAGACGAGACAAAGCTTTTAGGTTATTTTGTGAGACGCGAGACGCTTATTTTTTCGTCTGGCGTCCATCCCTAATAGTACAAACGGAAAATTTTTTTTCCTCAGCAATGATCCAGAGTATCTTGCCATAAAAAATGGGTTCCAACCAGTTTACAAGATCAAAAACACATTATGACACGAATAATATACCATTTACGAAACACCAGATTTTTAAAACATAAAATTTGTACATGATTATAGTTTCATTTCTTATCATTATTTGGACACCAATTTAAATTTGAGTCATATTTAAAACCACGGCTGCGTTAAGCGGCTGTTGCTTTTTTAGATAACCCCATGAAGCGCCAAGACGAATGTGACCGTTAGAAACAGTGTGGCAGGTTAGATTTTTTTATGGGACTTGACATTTGGCTGTTTTCTGATATTCGTTGGCATTCCAGAGAAAGTACTTTTTCTTCGTAATCATCAATATATCTAAACAAAAATTTACAAT
>JAWZYV010003359.1:600000-758381 GCA_038373885.1 Cheiracanthium punctorium | reverse complement strand
TAAAAGAACACTCATTTGTTGCCCTGTCAAAAAAAACTAAAATTCCTATACACAGCAAAATCTATACATGTTGTGTGACGGTGACCTATAATATGCATGCCCAATTCCAACTTCTTCGAATGCACCATTTAGACACTAGCTCATTTTAAATGATTTGCGTCCATATGCCGTAATATATAAGAATTACTTTTTGCAATCCCGTGAACAAACTATCAACTCTACAGGCACCAAAACCTAAGCAGATCATGTGACCGTGACATTTTATATACATGATCAAAGTGTGCTAAATTGAATGCACTGTTTCGACTTTCAAGAATTTCCGTCCATTGGCCATAATGTAAAAGAAATCTTTTTCGCATCACTGTACAAAAACTATAAGTCCTATACATATCAAAGTCCATACCGGTCTTGCGACTGTGGTCTATAACACATGTACTAAATTTGAGCTCAATCGAATGCACCGTTTAAACGCTAGCGCACTTTCAAGAATTTCCGTCCATAGGCCATAATGTGTGTTCTTTTTCGTAGCCCTGTAAAAAAAAAACTATAAGTCCTATAGACACCAAAACCAATACCGGACTTGCGACGGGGGTTTATAAAATATATACCAAATTAGAGCTAGATCGAATGCACCGTTTAGGAAATATCGTGTTCACTCACATACACACAAACACGCAGGCACACATGCCCGCGCACATACACACATAATCTCGTAAAAATAGCATAAATGAATTCAGAAGTCCTCAAAACGTGTAAATACACCAAAATCTCAAAGCCGAATTTTTTCGTGATTACAATACTTTCTTTCATGGTACATGTTCGGAAAGTAATTAAAAAAAAGTGGCGCCGATTTCTGATCCTCCGTTCAGGACCCGTAATCGAATGTGGGGGACATGCATAAAAATAAAATTTAAGTGTCACCATAAAAATAAAATTGCTCCAAAGCTTCTCTTGATTTCTCGAACAACCACAGTACTCTAAATCACTTACTTTTATTAAGAATTTAGTAAAAGATTCAGTCTTCGAAGGCTATGTAGCGCTGGCTACAGGAAAGTCCTTTTTATAATTTTAAAATTTAACTAAATAATTAACTAATAATTTAATTATTTTTTTAAATAAACCAGATTGAATAAAGTGATAACTACGACACCTTTTCCTAATAAATATTTTGATTCTTAAAGCACAAATAATGTTCGATTGAAATTCATTTTTTTAATTCATCATTACAAAATATTTAAAAAGCATCAATCTGTTTTTATACTCGTTGTTTGGCTATCTGTGTATTATAAAAATTATTATTGACTAGCTGAAATACCCGTCCTTGACGGGTTAGTGAATGCAAATTTCCAAAAAGCAATAAATTTCGTCAGCATTGCAGGAGTACACAGAATGGATGTAGTATGTTGCCAAAGTAAAGAAAACGAAATTATGATTTTTATGTATTGTTAAAATATTACAGGTTAGAGAGTAACTAAGTAATATCATTTCATTCTCTTTGGTCGTAATTATGTGACGCGCGAACGAATATTTACACATATTCAAATAATTTTCTTAAAATCTCAAAATCTAATCAACATTTTTGAAAAATTGGAAGCCTAGAATTTAAGTTGAGTGACAACCTATCATGTCACCCAATTTCGTTTCATTCCCTGCAGTCTTTATTTCGCAATGCTGGAACAAAATTTCGGCATTTTAAAACGATTTTCGCAAAATCTCAAAATGTAATCAAAATATTTTAAAAATTCAACGCCTATAAATTAAGATTAGCAACTACCTATCCTATCGCTAAATTTCGTATTAGTCGTTATTATGTGATGTTGGAAGAAATATAAACGTATTTTGAGAGAATTTTCACAAAATCTAATAAAAATGTTTAAAAAATTGGACTCCTATAGTTTTCGTTGAGCAACCATCAATCGTGTGACCAAATTTCATATCATTCACTTTAGTTGTTATTACGTAAGGCGGGAACAAAGATTCACTCAGTTTTAAACGATTTTCACAAAATCTCGAAATCTGATTGATTTTTTTTTTAGTTAGATGCTTATAGTTTAAGGTGAGTGATCACCTATCATTTCACAAAATATCATTTTTTCACCTTTGCAGTTATTACGTGATGTGCGAACACAAATTTACGCAGTTTGAAATGATTTTCGCAAAATCTCAAAATCTAATCAAGATTTTTTTTTAATTTGACGCCTATGTTTTAAGTCGAGTGACCACCTATCATGACACCCAATTTCATATCATTCGCTTCCGTCGTTTTTACGTGATGCTTGAACACAAATTTACGCAGTTTGAAAGGATTTTTTGCAAAATCTCAAACTCCAATCCAGATTTTTTAAAAATTCGACGCCTATGTTTTAAGTTGAGTGACCACCTATCATGACACTCAATTTCATATCATTCGCTTGAGTCGTTTTTACGTGATGCTTGAACACAAATTTACGCAGTTTGAAAGGATTTTCGCAAAATCTCAAAATCCAATCAAGATTTTTTAAAAATTCGACTCCTATGTTTTAAGTTGAGTGACCACCTATCATGACACCCAATTTCATATCATTTGCTTCAGTCGTTTTTATGTGATGCTTAAACAAAAAAGCGTCACGGACGAATGACAGACAAACTTTTTTTTTGAGGGTCGCATCGGATTCCCGGGTGCTTGAAACCGATAGAAATCGCAAAATTTTTGAATTCCAAGAAATGTAAAGACAAAAGTCTAATTTTATTTATATAGATTTCCTAAAGTTTGAAGATATGCATGTTATTACATCAAAAATGATTCACGATTTTCTGAAGAGCATTGTTCAGAAAGCCAAGGTTAGATGCATGACCAGTTCTAACAATATCTGAATCGTTTTTTAACCTTCTTTATCTTTTTTTTATTTTAGGAGGGAAAACAGGATGTTTTTTGTTTACATTATACACATGCTTCTAAAGTTTTATTCCCTCTTTTCTTTGTTGGCCATCAAACGTTAAAATAAATATATCGTGTATGCTGTTTGGGTGAAATCATGACAAGATATATCAAGATAAAGGTCGAATAGAGACCTATTGAAATTCGAAAAAGGTTATTGATAGACAATAGTATGTAAATGTATGTGTATAAATGTTATTAACAGACAATAGTAAGTAAATCTATTTAGATAATGAACTGCACTGCTTGCCACAAGAGAATTTTGCTAACTCGGAAAAATCGGACACGATATTTATCTCTATCCCTTTCTAAAAATATTTGCTTTAACCCTTTGAGGCGCATCCCTTTCCTTATACTGAAAAAAGGGCAACCGTTGCCATCGCTCGACTTAACCGCCATCTAGCTGGTAGTTAAGTCGAGCAATGCCAACGGCTGCCCTTTTTTCAGCATTGGACAATCTATCCAGCTGTTTTCGCATTCTTCCATTTTTCAGCAGATGTCAGCGCTATTGAAAATAATCGTGACAATTGTTTTTACGGGAAATGACTTGCTAAAGAGTAAAGGATTCTCGTGGAGCTATGTCACCCGCAACTATTTTTACAGAAATGAAATCTATTCTTCGTGACTGGCAACAGTCAAAACATCAGAGTTTTGTGTTCCCAGAGCGGGAACACTGCGCTTTAAAGGGTTAAAAGACTTAAAGATTCGGTTTAGATCATACAATGCACTTCTGACTAGGTATTTCTATTTTGTTTCCCCTCGCCATGGCCGAGCGGTCCAGCTTTCAATCCAGGCCTATAATGGGCAGCCCTCGCCCGGCGCGGCTGTCGGTCAGAAGGTTTGGTCGGTTTTCACCAGATGAAACATGAATACGCGTTGAAAACCTTAAAAAGTCTTCCGACCAAGGCACCCCTACACCCCATCTTTGGCAGGCAGCCTTTGCGTAGCTTCGCCACAACACAATTATTATTCTGTATCGTTTCTACTCTCATAACCGTGTTCCTGAGGACTATTTTATTTATAACTAGCTGAAGTACCCGTTCTTCGCACGGGAATGAATGGACTTTTTGATATTACGATTTGTGGTGATTACTATTCATTGTAATAAACAGATATAGCAAAGTGGATATCGCGTTATATTGTGTCCAATAATCATGCATACCGAATTGCAAGGCAATCGTTTGTACGGTGCAGAAGGCCATGCGGCGTAGCGCAATCTAGTGGCGAGTTTTAGCAAAACGGATACGGCGAAAATATTTTTCACATTCAGATATCGATGTATACGAATTTTCATGACTATCGGCTGGACAGTCCTGAAGTTCATGTGTTGACGCGACATCTAGTGGCAAGTTATAGGAAAATGGATAGCGCCAAACTCTTCCCCGTGTTCAAATATCTATGTATACCTATTTTCATAGCGATCATTTGCACAGTCAAGAAGTGATACACTGCAGGGCCATCCAGTGGTTCAATAAAGTAATGATTTGCTACAGCGCCGTCAAGTGGGAGTTATAGCAAAATGGATAACGCCAAAATATTCTCATTGTTCAAATAGCTATGTATACTGATTTTCATAGCGACCGTGTTCAACTATCTATGTATACCAATTTTCATAACGATCATTTGCACAGTCAAGAAGTGATACACTGCAGGGCCATCTAGTAGTTAATTAAAGTAATGATTTGCTACAGCGCCGTCAAGTGGCGAGTTATAGCAAAATGGATAACGCCAAAATATTCTCATTGTTCAAATAGCTATGTATACTGATTTTCATAGCGACCGTTTGAATGGTCAAGAATTTGGCCTGCTGCAGCGTCATCTAGTGGCGAGTTAAAATAATAATGCATTGCAGTGTCATCTAGTGGTGAGTAACATCAAAAGGAACGCAGTTAGAATATATTCTTCGTGCTCAAATGTGTAAGTATAAAAAATTTTATGCCGATCGGTCGAACGGTATAGAAGTTGATGCTTTTCAGCGCCATTTAGCGGCAAGTTACAGCAAAATGGATAGTGAAAAATATTCTCCGTGTTCTAATATTCGCGTGTACCAAATTTCATCGAAATCGGTTGGACGATATTCGCATAGCAAACGGCTAAACGGAATAGAATTCGACGTTCTGCTGCGCCACCTGGTGGCAAGTTAGAGGAAAACGGATAGCATAAAAAGCTTCTCCATGATAAAAGACTTAGGTGAACCAAATTTCATGGTGCAACGGTGCTCAACGGTGCTGGAGTTTTTCAACCTCATACACTCATACCAACATTCATTTTTATCTATAACCAGTGTCATTATATATCCCAGTCTCAAATAAAATCCAGTTTCAAATCTAAGCCTCGCCAAAGTGCCAACATACGCCATTTTGCAAGCGTTTTTTCAGGAAATCATTCGAAGCATTGACTTAGCAGCAATAATATATGGGAAATGGTTCGACCGCGAAAAGTAAGCAAGCCTTTATTTGAAAGTTGAATCCCTTAATACAGCCGAATTTTTTAAAATTATCAACTATAACGTGTTTTATTCATCATTACTCCGATGTACTAAATGAGAAGATTTCAATTTTCTGAAATTTGGCGGAATTCCCCCAACTTAAATCAATGTACTCATTTGGCGAGAATTCTGGAGATAGATCAATTGAAATCCCTTAATAACTGCATTATTTCTTCACGGATCATTAAAATTTAACGCTGTATTCTAATAAAACCTTTGCACTTGTTTTCAAAAATCTATTTCCTTAAGCTCTCAATAAATTGCGCCAAGCCGAAATCTGTGCAAACCGCTAGAACTCACTTTCACAAAATCGGCATTTGAGCCATTTTATTTTTTCGCCAAACTAAAATAATTTACCTATTAGCCTCGGAAATCTTCAATTCTTATTGTTTTGCGTGTAAAGCATTACATTCCTGCTCTGATTTCCCATGCACACGATATTATAATTAAAAAAAAATAACCTTACGAATATAAACTAACAAAAAAAAATCATTATTATTCTTTTATTTTTACTTTGAGAATTTAAAACATTTTATTCGGCAAAATCGCCACACATGGCAACCACGATCCTTATTTCACACTTTTTTCACTACAGGGGTTACAATTACGGAAAGCTTTTTGCGTGAATAGCATAAAAAATCTCTTAAATTCCGGGAACGGGTGGACTTTCAAAGTTTTAAAGTGGACTACGATTTATTCTATATTATTTTACATATCTGTGCTAAATTTCAGGCCGATAGGTCCATTTTTGTGGATTTGTATACGAACGACATTTTATTCGGCAAAATCGCCACACATGGCAACTACGATCCTTATTTCACACTTTTTTCACTACAGGGGTTACAATTACGGAAAGATTTTTGCGTGAAGAGCATAAAAAATCTCTTAAATTCCGGGAACGGGTGGACTTTCAAAGTTTTAAAGTGGACTATGAGTTATTCTATATTATTTTACATATCTGTACTAAATTTCAGGCCGATAGGTCCATTTTTGTGGATTTGTATACGAATCAAATCCACAAACAAACAAACTAACAAGCAAACAAACAAACAAACAAACAAACAAACAGAATTTCATTTTTATTTATAAGATTTCATTAAATAAATATTTATGTCTAAATTTACTTGGCAATTCATTGTAAGATTTATTGACCCTCTGGGCATATCCAAAAAAAAAAAATTGTTCAGGCAGTCTCTTTTGTTGAAACTGGCACAGAACATATTAATGTTAGGATTACTTATCATTTAGCTTAGTTGTAAGGTTCATGTTGAAATATTATGACTATGTAGATACCCCCTCCCCCCCAATAGCCCGAGTTCATATATAAGACGGATTCGTATAACACTGCGGAAAAAATTGTGATCGTATTCGTTTGACACTCTAAAGAAGTTCGTTTAACACGGTAAAACAATAAGACAGATGTTTCGATTTTATTACGCTTTAGCATTGACGATGTGGCTCACATGTATTTGCATAATCTAAGTGACTCGTACTGCAGGGATTTATATAACAAGGATTTATATATCTCTCGTATTATGGAGTTGAGGAAAAGTGTCTACAGTAAAACAAACATTTGTAATCTCTATAAATAAAATTAGACTTTTGTCTGTACATTTCTTGGAATTCAAAAATTTTGCGATTTCTATCCGTTTCAAGCACCCGCGAATCCGATGCGGCCCTCAAAAAAAAGTTTGTCTGTCTGTCATTCTGTCCGTGACGCTTTTTTTGTTAAAGCATCACGTAAAAACGGCTGAAGTGAATGATATGAAATTGGGTGTCATGATAGGTGGTCACTCAACTTAAAACATAGGCGTCGAATATTTAAAAAATCTCGATTAGATTTTGCGAAAATCGTTTCAAACTGCGTAAATTTGTGTTCAAGCATCACGTAAAAACGACTGAAGCGAATGATATGAAATTGGGTGTCATGATAGGTGGTCACTCAACTTAAAACATAGGCGTCGAATTTTTAAAAAATCTTGATTGGATTTTGAGATTTTGCGAAAATCCTTTCAAACTGCGTAAATTTGTGTTCAAGCATCACGTAAAAACGACTGAAGCGAATGATATGAAATTAGGTGTCATGATGGGTGATCACTCAACTTGAAACATAGGCGTCGAATTTTTAAAAAATCTTGATTAGATTTTGAAATTTTGCGAAAATCATTTCAAACTGCGTAAATTTGTGTTCCCACATCACGTAATAACTGCAAAGGTGAAAAAATGATATTGGGTGACATGATAGGTGGTCACTCACCTTAAACTATAAGCATCTAATTAAAAAAAATCGATCAGATTTCGAGATTTTGTGAAAATCGTTTAAAACTGAGTGAATCTTTGTTCCCGCATTACGTAATAACAACTAAAGTGAATGATATGAAATTTGGTCACACGATTGATGGTTGCTCAACGAAAACTATAGGAGTCCAATTTTTTTAAACATTTTTATTAGATTTTGAGATTTTGTGAAAATTCTCTCAAAATAAGTTTATATTTCTTCAAACATCACTTAATAACGACTAATACGATTGATACGAAATTTAGTGATATGATAGGTAGTTGCTAATCTTAATTTATACGTGTTGAGAGAGAGAATTTTAAAAATATTTTGATTACATTTTGAGATTTTGCGAAAATCGTTTCAAAATGCTGAAAATTTGTTCCAGCATCACGAAATAAAGACTGCAGGGAATGAAACGAATTTGGGTGACATGATAGGTTGTCACTCAACTTAAATTCTAGGCTTCCAATTTTTCAAAAATGTTGATTAAAATTTGAGATTTTGCGAAAATTATTTCACTATGCGTAAATATTCGTTCGCGCATCACATAATTACGACTAAAGCGAATGAAATGATATTACTTAGTTACTCTCTAACCTGTAATATTTTAACAATACATAAAAATCATAATTTCGTTTTCTTTACTTTGGCAACATACTACATCCATTCTGTGTACTCCTGCAATGCTGACGAAAGTTCTTGCTTTTTGGAAATTTGCATTCACTAACCCGTCGAGGACGGGTACTTCAGCTAGTTTAATATATATACCAAATATTCATTATCACGCCATAGTGTACTTTAATCCATGTTACCGCAAACAAGAAACCGTTTCTATATTTAAAATCCACAAACTTGTGTTGCTGCTACATAACTAAAAAAATTAAATATCATGCACCAATCAGATAATAAAAACAATTCAGGTGTAATTTGAAATTTCAGTTTAAATATTAAATCCTCCATGGTTCAGCAGTAAGAAAATAGATTATTCATTTTAATCCTCGGTTAAAAAAATATATATATATATTAAAGTGTCATTTCAAAGAGCTATTTAGAATCGCACAAATTGCGAAACCTACCTTGACTTTACGTATATTTTGTGTCGAAGTTTATCAATCTGGCGCAACTTTTAAATTGCGGAATCACGTTTTTTAATGCCGCAAAAGAAACCCAGGCTAATTCAGTCAGTATTTTTACGATCTACACTTTCAATAAAATGTAACATATATTTATCGTTTAAATTGATCTGCATGTCTAAACAATTAGAAGTGTATATGTCCCATCACATATGAGAGGAAGGCTTAAAAATAGTGAAGAAGACGGAAATGTTTACTCTTTTAATTTCAATTATGCTATTCAGCCGTGGAAAATACATAAAAGAGGACGAAAAGAATTTTAATATGTTCCAATTTCTGTATAGGATTTTTTTTTAACGTTAAACTGCACATCTATCACCGATTAGCTTCAGTTTAGTTTTTTTTTCCCCGCATTGGTAACTTTTATGCCTGTTTTTGTTTTCTATCCTCTAATTTTACTCCTGTAAAATTGAATTCACTCCTCCGAAATAAATCAAGCAAGTATTTTCACTCCCGAAAAATATTCCTAGCAGTATCTCTGCACAAAGTATCACTGCATGCAGTTAGACAAACATCCACTTATTTTCAAACTCTGAAGTCGAAAAATTATTTACGATAAACGTATTTTAGTTGCTGAAATTTGCATGCTGCAAGTGATAACTTGAGCGCATACAGCAGGATTTTTCCCAATACTGGGGAGGGGGGAGGGGGGGAAGGAAATAATTTTTAATCTACTCTCTTATAAAATAAGAATATGCTACAAACAAATGAAAATCTTGACTTACCCAAAGTATATTCTGAAGAGGAATAGGCCGCCAGAGCCAAAAACAAAAGCGAAGTCAATGAATGCATTGTACGAAGTCGAATGTGGAGTATTAATTCCGCAGCAAGCAGTCAGTACCTCGGCTTTTTTATACATCAATCTCTGTTTCAAGCAGGAAGTTTCAATGGGCGGTCTGGAATCAACGGGAATGAAAATCGCGCCATTACTTGACGTCAGTAATGTCTCTCAATCAAGCTGGATTAGCCTGTGTTGCGGCAATGCACACAGGGAGCCCCCCAATTTTTTTATTATTATTTCTTTTCTTTTTCTTTTTTTTTCGTTAATGCTGACGTCTTGCTATTCTTCCATTTTGTTTCCAAGCAGAAAAAGTGCCTTAAGTGCATTTAAAATATGCACTATACTCAGAAAACAGAGGACATCTCATGATAAACGCATGTTCATTCTGTGTATAAAATAATGGGAGACTTTAATTGTCCTATATAATTAAAAACTGTTTGGTAAGAATGTTTCGTTGTAATTTTTTTTTCTTTCGGCTGACTGGTATATCAACCTGGAGAGTTTGTTCTTAACAATGCAAAACAATAGAATAATGTTAAGTCTACAACAAAACTTTTCTGGGATTATAGTTTTACGTGATTATTCGTCAACGACATGGCCGATCACAACCATCCCGCTGCAATATCATATATGCCATAGCCACTATCATTGTGCCAAATTCGGTTAAGATCGAATGAGCTGTCTCCAGAGGAATTAGCGAACAAATAGAAAATTCTTTTCAGGGATGACTCCTCAACGATGAGACCTATCACTACCATTTTGCTTCATAAACCATCTACGCTATGGCTGGTATCATTGTGCCAAATTTGGTCACGATCTCATGAGTGGTCTCGAAGGAGGAAGGATACAAAAGTCGCAAGATTGGATCCTAAAGCCTCGCTTCGCTTACAGCTACGCTCAGCAAATACATAAAAAATGCACTTCGATACCAATCTCAGATTGAGAGCGATTTTTGGAAAATCCATGTATTGATTTTTTAATCATTCATCTAATTACATTTTAAAGCCTCGCCATAGCACAGTGGTTATGTAACTGAAAATGGTAGACGGCCGAAGTGTGAAGGTCCGGGTTTCGGGTTCCAACGCGCGGCTGTCGACCTAACGGTCTGGAGGTTTGGTAGGTTTTCTCCAGATGTAATGTGAATGCCCGTTAGAAACCCCTTAGGAAGTTCTCCCACCAAGGCACCCCCTATCCTTGGCAGATCGCTCTAGCGTAGCGTTGTCATAATCAAACAAACACTGAAGAGGTTAAATCAAAAATCTTCTAGATATTTGCTGAGATTTTTTTTAAACATATGCCTGATATGTGAAAAACATATTTTGATCCCCCTCTCTGAGCGAATTTTGAAAAATATTGAAATTGATCTTTCGGTAATCGCGTTTGTTACATATAGAAACAAGAAAGATAATTCATGCCAAACACATCGATTATAAAGCACTTTCCAGCTCAGCAATATTTTTGCGCTAAATTTGGCGATGTATTTTACTTAAATCTGGCGTGATTTTAGTTTAGTGGTTAAGGCAAAAGCGACATGAGGGTTATCTATCTAGGGAGAGATTACTTGGGCGCAGGATCTTTTAAAGGGTTTCTGACGCGTATTCACGTCACATCTGGAGAAAATGGCCCAAAACTCCAGACCGTTAGATCGACATCCATGGGATAAGCTGAAATTCAGGACCTTTACACATCGGCGGAATTTTAGGGATAATCTAAAAAAAAACTGTACATCACAATAATTTTGTGAGACGGTATTAAAAAAAAAAAAACCCGCTTTGAAATTTATTTCCACCTTTTCACTGAAGACGTTTATATACTTATTGTATTGTTCTTGAAAAGGATGAATGTCTCTACACTGCCATAGACAATAATGTATTGAAATTCTTTTGCGTGTTCCTGTTGAAGAACTATAAACGCTACAGAAATTATTTTCAATCGAGATCATTACTTTGTGATCCGTAATGACATGTGAATTGTGTTTTATTTGAAATAGACAAATAAATCATTCTAAAATATGCTTTAAAGAATGATTAAACATAGAATGTAATGCACTGGAATTCTTTTCAGTGCTCCTGTAAAAGAATTATAAATGCTTCATACACCTTTCTCTCTCAATTGGGTTCATGGTCTGTTCATAGGAATAATTATATATATATAAATTTAGTAGTAATCGATGCCTATTTACGGCAGCTAAAGCACGGACAAACCTGAATCATAAAAACCTTCGTCTTGTTGAGGATGTTAAAAATCTATGTATATATAAATACGCTACGCAAAACCTTAGTGTCCCTTTTGCAGTGTCCCTTTAGTGGTCCCTAAAGGCAGATAGTCTCTTAGCCAAGTGGGTCACTTTAGTAGGTTCCAGTGTATATGGAATGGTGAGACATATTCTTTGACAGAAGAACTTTATTCACACTCAAATTAAAAAAATTAATGCTTTATGGTTGAATTTCGACCACTGGTGGACAACTAGTATAAATAAATATCCCTTTTATACAACGAACAGAATCTCTAGTCCGATTTTTTTTTTAAATCCATATTTAATGCATAGAAGTGATGCGTCAAATAACGCCACGTGGATGAATTGCTCCGTGATGTTTGTTCTATCCCTAAACCCCGGAGTTAGAACTGCAGGAGGGTACACTCCCTTTAACCCTTTGAGGCGCAACCCTTTCCCAATGCTGAACAAAGGGCAGCCGTTGGCATCGCTCGACTTAACTACCAGCAAGATGGCAGACGATCGAAACGTTCATCGCGTGCCACAGATCGAGAGACCCTTTTTTTTTACGACAGCTGGCTGTGCCGGCACAATCTATCCAGCTGATCTCGCATTCTTCGATTTTTCAGCAGATGTCAGTGCTGTTAAAAATAATCGTGACAATTTTTGTTACGGGAAATGACGTGCTAAAAAGGAAAGGATTCTCGTGGAGCTATGTTACCGCAACTATTTTTATAGAAATCAAATCTATTCTTCGTGACTGGCAACAGTCAAAACGTCAGAGTTTGGTGTTCCCAGAGCGGGAACACTGCGCGTTAAAGGGTTAAAAAGTTAGATAACGCCAGTCGAACATACAGATGGCTCAACACGTCTCTCGGTAACTGCAAGTGCAGCCATGTAATAGAAGACAGTATTCACAAAATGTTTATTTATAATGACGCTGACACACAGGCAGTATTTACATTCATTTCATACGGCGATAAATTTTAACACAGTTTTAAACTTACACTGAACTCTTAGTGAAATCTCAAAATTCATTTAAAGTGTTAAACTCATATTACACAGAATTGAGAAAAAAAAGGTGTATGAAGCATTTATAATTCTTCTACATAACCAACTCAATAACGTACATATTACATAAACATACTCTCTTGTACATATTACATAAACAACTCAATAATGAACTCAAAGTCCTTTTCTTGGCGTGAAGATACACACTCGTAGTTTCCCTGAACACGGTGTAAACAAACATTTTTGCACGACGGCATGTGCTGTAAAAGTGCATGCCTTTATTCATTAATATTAATGGTTTTTATGCTAATATTTTTAAGCGTAGAACTTAAACACTTTTAATCACAAGGGGCCTCTGAAACTGAGGGTCCAAGGCTGAAGCCGCAGTTGCCCTATGCGTTAATCAGGTTCTGGTTTGGGCTCGATGTTAACGAGTTAGTAACTCACTGTTAACAACTTCCTCTATATGCATGGAGATTATAGCTAACTAAAACATTTGTCAAGAAGTTCCAGGAAAAAACCCTTAACTTTAACAGCTTAATGGCAAGGTAAAAAATTTTGTTTGTTACGAAACCGATTTTAAAACCACTTTAGTGGCTCTACCCGTTTCGAATAATGCTTAATAGTTCTATTCTTGACATCCTGTGTGTGAGAGCATGACGAGGTACGACTAAACTCTCGCTTTTCAAGGCAGGATGTTATTCTTTTGATCCAGTCTGCCGATCCTCGATTTAAAAATGGGCTTCATGCCGTGTAAATGCACTGTTGCCCTTGAAAAAAATAAAGCACTATCAGATATCATGTCCCTCCGAACGTAGAATAGAATTTGGCATAATAAACGTTTCACGACTTCAGTCGAAATTGAAATCCGGGTCATTTGATATTCCGCGAAGGAGACGATTTCCATTCATCTACCATGTTAATAATGTAAGGAAGTG
Organism: Cheiracanthium punctorium; assembly: GCA_038373885.1. Lineage (NCBI taxonomy): Eukaryota > Metazoa > Arthropoda > Arachnida > Araneae > Cheiracanthiidae > Cheiracanthium > Cheiracanthium punctorium. The sequence goes on along the minus strand of JAWZYV010003359.1, from coordinate 744,617 downwards.
GCTGCGTGGGGTGGAGGAGTCTCATAGTTCGGCCATTTTGATTCTTGCATGAACAAAAATGGCCGTTTTTGCATACAGTTATGATGCTAGACACATCCGCGGGTTCAGGGCCGTACCCAGAAAAAAATTTCGGGGAGGGTCCAACAATTTCGGAGGGGGACCAAGCGATGGGAAAGGTCGTATTTTTCACAAAAGGACTTCATCTTTTATTTTGTTAACAAAGTTTTAAATTTCGGGGGGAGGGGGGAACCGGAACCCCCTGGTCCACCACCCGCCTGAGAACGGCCTTCTACGGGTTTAAATGGCTTTCTTTCGTTTTAGAAGAGACTCCTTTAACCCTTTAACGCGTATAGTGTTCCCGCTCTGGGAACACCAAACTCTGACGATTTGACTGTTGCCAGTCACGAAATAGATTTGATTTCTATAAAAATAGTTGCTGGTGACATAGCTCCACGAGAATCCTTTACTTTTTAACACGTCATTTCCTGTAACAAAAATTGTCACGATTATTTTTAACAGCACTGACATATGCTGAAAAATGGAAGAATGCGAGAACAGCTGGACAGATCACCCAATGCTGAAAAAAGGGCAGCCGTTGCCATCGCTCGACTTAACTACCAGCAAGACGGTGGACGATCGAAACGTTCATCGCGTGACACAGATCTAGAGACCCTTTTTTTACGCATCTGGCTGTGCCGGCACAGCCAGCTGTCGTCAAAAAAGAGTCTCTAGATCTGTGGCACGCGATGAACGTTTCGATCGTCTGCCATCTTGCTGGTAGTTAAGTCGAGCGATGGCAACGGCTGCCCTTTTTTCAGCATTGGGAAAGGGTTGCGCCTCAAAGGGTTAAAACTGACGAAAAAAATCATATAATGTACGAACATAATCCAAAACAATAAAATTAAGTCAAAGGGTTAGAATTTTTTAGAATGCCTCTTTACAAGATGCACCCTACACCTCAAGAACAATCCCCCTATGCAAGTTTTGAAATGTTTTAACAAAACAAAAACAAAAGTCTGACAAAAGTAATTTTAACCTTAAATAACTTTTTATGCAATTTACAAATGTGTTTGAAACTGTTCTGTAATCGATGCGTTTAAAATGATTTATCTTTCTGGATTCAGGGCCCATGCTAAAAGGGGATTCCCTTCCCCCCAAGCACTCGCAAATTTTGTTAAATTTGTCAAAATTAGATACCTAGTTGGCAGACTTGGCTAAAACATTTTAACGAAAACTATAATTTACATTTTATTCTGGTACACTTGGCAAAATTACACAAACCCACTTGGCAAAATTAAGAAGTTGGTAATCTAGTTGAAAAACAAATAATTAATTAAACTGGTAAAAAGCAATATTTGACTTAGAATTTTGTCTTTCCCCCCCCTCCCCCCTAAAAAAAATCTTAGCAATGGTCCTGTCTGGATTATGATTTAAGGTGGCCGTTCCAAGCTAAAGTCCAATGATATTTAAGGAAATACTAACAGCGGTATTCACCAAATGTCTTGACTCCGCAAATTAGGTAACCTGAATGGCTAGTTCGACCCTCAGAGGTAACGACGAAATTGAGTTGTCAGAATTAACTCATTCCGATAAGTTAATTAGCTGGTATAAAATTTGGTGAATGAACACAGCTATACGAAGATTGATTAGGAAAAAGAAAGAAAAAATGGTTGTTTACCGAGTTTATGAAACAATTTCCAAACAATTTTTTAATGAAATTAATTAAATACTTTTGATAGTTGAAAAGTGTTAGTTTACCATATATCAAACATACATTTATGTATTTGTAAATGTTCCTGAAAGTTTCCGAACTGACTTAGATTTGTCAGTGCATATATAATACGCAAAGAGAAGTCCTAAAACATTTCAAAGCCCAGCCAAAATGAGTTTATTTTTAAAAAAATTATATCATGCTATTTTTTTTTTGTCTTCAGATATAATCTTCAGTTTCAAAATTTGTTATGTTTATGTTTATTTAAAATGATCGTTTTAAAAAGAGAAGTAATAGAAAGATAACAAAGCAATACAATCATGAGTTTAGACAGAAACCTATACAAAAAGGGTAAAAGGGTTCAATTATTTTACATCCATCCTTAGAATCCATGTTTAATATGTTCCCTACCGTCACTGTGAAGATGGAATTAATTGTAATGTAGGAGAAAAATAATTCCCAATTGTCTTTAAATACAAACAACCATGAATTTAACCCATTTATTCCTCAGTGTCCTTTTTTTTTTTTGGAACGGCATTTTCGCTATCAGTTGAAAATATTTATTTTTCCTAGCCTTTATTCACTAGTATTGAACCTCAACTCCACAAAATATTTTAAAATGACCAAGTAAGATGCTGACATTTCATTTTTTATACTTAATGATTTTAAAAGAAATCATGCCTTGTTCAAGAGGTTGACACCAGAAATTTATCTATTATTGCTGGTATTAGCAAAAATATCTGGGCACAAATGGTTAAATAAATATATATATATATATATATATATTAAGTTTAGGCCATTTTACTATTATATATATACATATATATTAGGGTGGATCGAAAAAAAAATTTTTTCGAAATCTTTATCTTCTGAGGTCTCAAAAGTTGTATATTGATATAAATAAGACGTGTGTAAAATTTTAATTTTCTACGACAACGTCTTGGGGTTGCGCATCGAGCTTGAAATTTAGAAATTTTTGAAAAATATGACTTTTTTAAAAAATCGACCCAAAAATTTTTTTTCTAAATTATTGGGCTTCCGAGGTTTTAGGAGTTGTATATTGTTATGAATAACTCGTATGCAAAATCTGGAGGGGCTACGACAATTTCTAGCGATTGCATATCGAGCTTGAAATCTACAAATATCTGAAAATTATGTGTTTTTTGAAAAAATTATGTAGAAAGGAATCTTTACTTGTTAAAAATAATTTGGTCCTTTTATATGTTAAGAAATGTTCAGAGAAGCTCAGTCAATCACAAAAAATGGCTTTACGAATAGTTTGATTCAATGCACACGTTATGCTGTCGATTTGTCTGGGGCGCAGTACGCAAGCTGTGCTCTAGACAACTAGTGCCGGTTTGACTAACGAGTGATGACGATGAACAAGGGGTTCGGTTAAACCAGGCACGAGATATTTCATTGAAACAGGCATTTAGTTTAACGTTTCAGATAGATGGTTCTTTCAGTTTACTCTTAAAAAAGCTAAACGGTGGCTGCCTTGCACTGCTACGATTCTGAATAGAGTGAAACTGTCTGCAACAGGACATAACAAAATCGGTGTTCTTAGAAGAGCTGAGAATATCTAAAGAATTACCTTGTACCATGTTACAATTCCCAGAAGACATACTCGTACTTCTATATTACTATTTTGTACATGAAAAGAAAATTTTTTGCATAAAGGGCGGGATCCACCGGAAGGAGAAGTAACCTTAGTAATGGCGATCAGAATGCAAGAAATGTGGATCAAGGCCAGTATCCCTACTGTGTCAATCCAAGGAATTCAAGAGATAGTTAGCAAAGGTCAAGAGCAAGTTCAGCAGCTAAATAAATCATACGTTAGAGACGGACATAAGGAATTGTTTATAAAGAAAGATGGGAAAACTCTCCCTTACCGAGCTATTGAATATCTCACTTGCAAATGTCCTGACTTTTCCCGGAGCAGGTGTAGCTCAGAGTTAGATATGTGACAATCGATGGAATTGTAAAGAAGAAAAGTTTATGGAGAACCAGAGAAAAGTTGAAAGGTTGGAAAGAGAAATTTCGAGATTGGTGGAGAAAGAGGTGAAAGTTCCAATATCCACAGTCTCCAACTTTAATCAATGATTTGGAAATTGAAAATAACGAAAGAGAAGTACGAAAGTCCGAAGAAAACGCTGAATGCCTATCTACCGCCACTTTGGGAGATGCGTTCACAAACGACCAAGTTAGAATAAAAATCTCAGTGTTTTCACAAGTCTGCGACGCAAAGTTATTACGGACTGGGCAGCAGCAACTCTTTATCAACTTTATTTCACAATCTAGAGAGCGGAAGGAATGCAGATGGAGAGAAACCTTCTCAACTGATTCTCGACCCATATAAAATTAGAGGAAATGAGATGCAGTGAAAGAAACGGAAGAAGGCTTTAAAATTTTCTTTGTATTGTATTTTGATAATAGGAAGAACAAAACCAGATACTTAGAAAAATTTGTTGACGGCAAAACTACACCCAAGTGTTTGTCCCAAAGAACATATCTCGCTGATAATGAAACCTGGTTCAATATACTTTGGCCATATGTCACGATCTAATTTTGAGAATTTCACTGGAAATTTTGGAGAGTGTGACACGAAATCCAATGATCTTGAGATTTTCATATGCATTGGCGGTGGAGGCGAATCATCGAATTCTGGAAAGAACAAAGGCGTCATCCGAAATTTAGAAACGCATTTCTTTAATCTAACTAAATCTCTGCAATGTTGCATTTGCCAACTTCACACCATAGCAAACAGCCACTCCGAAATTTGCTGTCTATCCATCTATGGTTTCTTACGATCTAGATTATTAAACTTGACATAAAATGCCACAGTTTGATTTGAAGTCGGGCTTTACATTATTCATTAAAACGTATGCTCCAATAATTAGATGCTTGGGCTGGCACAGGTAGGACTCGGATCGCAGGCAAATAAACGAGGTAGGTCCTGGGTAATGTAGATACGATTGTGGTTATACTAGAGAAGAGCTGTGAACGTTACTGACTATTTTTCAACGGGACTAATTCAATAAAAATACAATTTTTGCTTTCTACATATTTTTGTCAAAAAACGCATATTTTTCAGATATTTATAGATTTCAAGCTCGATGTGCAACTCCTAGAAACTGTCACAGTGCATTGCGCACTGAACTGGGAGACGGAAGGTGCCTGGTTCGAAACCACGTCGCGCCCGCCAACCTGACCATTCGGAGTTTTCCGTGGTTTTCTCCGAAACTTAGCATAAATACGGGTTAGGACCCTTTAGAAAGCCCCCTACGGAGGTCACCCCAGCCAGACCTAGATCCCTTGTGCGGATAATTGGCATTAATCCCACAAACAAAATTCAATCGTTCTTTTACTTAGAAAAAGAAGCGATCAAATTACATTTTTTAAGAAAAATCTCATACATCAGTTTTTTCTAGTAGAAATGATCAAACACTTTTTCTAGTAGCAATGTGCACCGATGCTTCAAACAAATCTACAGAACCACTTCCATGATTTTTTCTTCCTGCGGTAAAGAAATCATAAATTCCTAGTAAGCAAGCAGCCTTAATGGACAATTTATGTAATTAATAACTTTTTCCTTCCCATTTGATAAAAATAGCAGAAATGCAAGCTGTTCCTGCAAATGAACGCATAAAATTTATTAAACAATTTAATAATAGGGTAAGCCAATTGTTTTTGTAATATATATCTCTTTTCTAATAGTGCGGAAAAGAATCTCTCTGGGTTCAATAAAAAAGCTGTAAAATATTATTATGATCAGATAATATATTCTCCCCACGTCGGACTTGAATTCCGGAATTTGGGTAAAAATAGATATTTTTTATTGGGCTTAAAAACATAATTACGAGATATAATTAAAATTACGAGATGTAATAAAAACATAATTACTCGTATTTTACACTGTTGCTATTGTATAGGGCGAGAAATGAGCCAACTGTGTTCAATAACGTATGCCTAAATTATTTTCCCCGATCAAATAATATCTTTTCCTTCGCATCGCACTTCAAATTTTGCTATTATCCACGAAAAATGCATTTCTACATATACAGGTAATGCCACTTCGGTGCTTTGTGACCGGTACGGAAGAAAAGAAGGAATAGTTTAATTCCTTCAACTGCTGATCACTTTCGCGAATTTCATTCTTAGTACTGTTAAGTCACGTTGGACAAATGCAATTACGTATATGTACTGTTTATAATGCGTGCTATACAGCATGTCTATGTGCATGTACAGCACTATGTGCATATACAGCACTAGAAGTCTATGTGCATATACAGCACTAGAAACTAGAACTGATTCAATCATGCTAAAGAAATTCGGAAAGGTCTCAAATAAGTCATTACCACTAAAGCTTTTCAACAGGAAATCAAAGCATTTCACCAAGTAGCATGCACAAAGCAACGAATTTCTTTGAACTTAACCGAATATTTTGAAGGATTTGAAGAAATATTTCTGAACAGCTAACAATTGACTGTGACGTCATATCTGTTTATAACGCATGAAAATGCGGTATCATTCAGGATTTGGAAACTGAAACTTTGGTAAGCAGTTTCCAAAGTTTTGCAGCGGGCTTCTTCATTTTAATAAACAAAATGTAAGTCATCTTCGATCGACAAACGGCGAAAAAAACACATTCATATAGAACTGGAATATTCATATAGACCATTTTCGAAGGCATGTTAGTAACAACCGTTGAGATTTATTTAAGCAAGGATAAAACTACGCATTTGAAAATACATCAAACGATTCGACTATGTAATTATTTTGGTGACCTGAATAGCGTAATCTTATACCATTATTGCATTCATACTGGTTGATCCCTATCCCTGGGAAACAGAATTCTGACACTATATATTACTTCTCCAACGCATTGAAGTTGAAGCAATCTCTGAATTTGTCACGAAAGTTTACCCATATGGTTTAAATAAATTCTAACCATACCCTGAAGGAGGGAGCTAAACACACATGGACTACTTCTAGATTTAGATGTTACCTCCAGATATCAAAAATGTCGTTGATGGATCAAATAATTTGACGTAATATCTTGCTTTGTATACTGACTAACAAACGACCACACAATTTACAGATCTTTCTGTAAGTTGTATAGTTAAAACTAGTTACAGAAAGGCATCTTTTAATGTAAAAAATCTGTTACTATCAGTTACTATTACTTCTCTAACCCAAACTAAGACAACTAAACTAGGTAAAACTTAAACTAAGACTTCGTTTGCTTTCCATGTCACACACATTGTTGAATGGTGTGTGAAACTAGTGACAGAAGCATCCACAAAGACTTGGTTGAATCAGACTTTAACGCTTTAGAACTTGGACTTTTTTTTTGCTTCATTTGTACAAAAAAGTATTTGAGTGTAAGATAAATTTCCTATTATAGTTTTGCAAATAACTAATTAAAGTTTTTTTAATAACACACAAATGAAAAGAGATATAAGAAATTATTATTTCTTATATACACGATTGATATCTTATGAAGAACAGTATTTTATATATGAAATCGACTTACATTCGAGTACTTTTTGAGAGAATGTAAATCACCTACACAATTGTATAGATCAGGGCGTAAACTGATAGACGACTTCATCATATCCGCATTTTTTCACGACCAATTGTGCCTGATTTGATCACAAAGATTTTTTTGTCTTTCCCTGTAGATAAAGTACTCTTTTCACATCGGAATGATACAACATTTTATAGTTACCACATACTTACCAAATACTATATTTTTGTTTTTTTGTGGTGTTGTATTGAATTGAAATTGTATTGTTCTATGGGAAAAAAATGTCTTGGGTCCGAGGCATCCCTTCCTTTGCAAGATAGCGCTAGTGGGCTTTGCCTTAACAAAAAGATAACACTGTAGTAATTAGCAATGGCTTAATATTTCTCAAGCAAATAACTTTTATATGATAATTCATGAATAATGAGTGTTTGTACTCTCTGTTTTGCATGTTTCATCGGCTTTCTGTAGCAGAGGGGGAAAAATACATTTTTTCGTCAAAAATTGCAAAATTTGAAGTGCGTTGCGAAGGCAGAAGATATTATTTGATCCGAAAAATAATTTAAGCAGATATTATTAAACCCAGTTGGCTCATTTCTCGCCCTATTAGAATAACAACAGTGATAAATAATTATGTTTTTTACGCCAAGTATAAAATGTCTATTTTTACCCAAATTCCAAAAATCCAAAAATGCGGGGGCAGAAGAAATTATCCAATCACAGTAATATTTTGCAACGTTTTTACTGAACCCACGGTGAACCCTTTCTACGCTATTAGAATAGTGATTCGAAAAATAAATTTTTTTCCTTCGCCGTACCCTATTATATAATTAACAATTTATACATTAGTAAATATAATTAATTATTTTAAGATATTTTTTCCTTCTATTAAATGGAAAATAGGAGAAATGCATGCTATTATTCCTGCTACTGAATGTAAAAGAAGAACCGAAAATTTATTCGATTAAGATGCAAAGCGTAAAGAAGTAAATAAAGTTCGTCTCATGCTCCAAATATTTATTTCAACAGGATGAGGCCACGAAAAGGCAACGAGTGCATTCCGCAACACATCCCGTGTTGGACTTAATTAAACTTCAGAGCAATCAGCAATTACCTTTATCAGCATTAAACTTGGGGCCCCAGAACGAACTTGACTACATTGTCAATGTATTTAGGTGTACCTAAAAGTGATTCTTTTTTTTTTTTTTTTTTTTTTTTTTTTTAATTACATTCAAACGAAAAATTTTTCACCAAGTCTTCAAATCGTTTTAACCCTTTAACGCGCAGTGATCCCGCTCTGGGAACACCAAATTCTGACGTTTTGACTGTTGCCAGTCACGAAGAATCGATTTGATTTCAATGAAAATAGTTGCGGGTGACATAGCTCCACGAGAATCCTTTACTTTTTAGCACGTCATTTCCCGTAGAAAAATTGTCAAGATTATTTTCAACAGCACTAACATCTGCTGAAAAATGGAAGAACGCGAGAACAGTTGGATAGATTGCCCAATGCTGAAAAAAGGGCAGCCGTTGCCATCGCTCGACTTAACTACCAGCAAGATGGTGGACGATCGAAACGTTCATCGTATGCCACAGATCTAGAGACCCCTTTTTTGACGCAGCTAAAAGGGCAGCCGTTGCCATCGCTCGACTTAACTACCAGCAAGATGGTTGACGATCGAAACGTTCATCGTATGCCACAGATCTAGAGACCCCTTTTTTGACGCAGCTGCACAGCCAGCTGCGTCAAAAAAGGGGTCTCTAGATCTGTGGCATACGATGAACGTTTCGATCGTCCACCATCTTGCTGGTAGTTAAGTCGAGCGATGGCAACGGCTGCCCTTTTTTCAGCATTGGGAAAGGGTTGCGCCTCAAAGGGTTAATAACAAAAGGAGTTGTGCTTAAATAATGTATTCGCATTTGTTAACTCAAAAGTTTCACAGATAACTTTTTGCCTTCAAGAAATGTGAAAAAATAGGAAAAGTTGCCGCTCAATCTTCTTAGAGGGCAATTTCAAAAGACTTTGAAATAAACTTTTAAGAATTCGTCTGTGCTGCATTTTACAGCAAGAATTTTATGAATATCTCTTTTCTTCTTTAAAACGTAGAGGGATTAAGGACGCCATTTAAGAAAGGGTGATACTAATCCCACAGTACCGCAACCCGGAGTTTTGGGAGGCTGTAAAGCTGTTTTTCGAATAATAATTATTCTATCGCGGAAAAAAAAAAATCTTACTATAGTTTAGTCTCTGAAAATATATATTTCACGGGAAAATTTTCGGAACGATAACTCTATTCCATTCCTCAAGTGTTTATGAAAGGGTTGCCACCCCTAACCCTCCTCCTAAAAAATTCTACAACTTAGCAATGCTGGTGATATTTCGATTTCAATGCAGGTGTTTGAAAGTGGTGTTCATCTTCACATTAGCAAGTAGATAAATTAAATTTAATAAAATCGCTGCTAATTATATTATAATTTATTAATAGTGCTAATTAATTAGTTAATTAGGTTATTAGTGCTAATTAGATATAAATAAATCATGAAAGTAATGCTAGTATGAACTGACACTTCCAGAGCGTGTCAAATGGGAGGGTCGAGGTTAACCCCTACCTCTTACTTGGGTACGTTAATGTTCATTTAGTGACATGAAATCTTTAATTTGTTCATTCTCATCGTTGCAAAGACGTAACGGCCAGGTACGCATACAGAAAAGCATTTTGGAGGGGGTCCAAACAGTAAAAAAGGCAGAATTTTTCACAAAAAGACCATTATCCTTTTTCTAACAAGAATCAAAATTTCGAGACGGGGAGGGGGGGAGGGGCGTACCCCTGCCCCTTAAATACGCCCTTGGTAATGGCAGATTTCCGTTTTGTGTGGCCAGCGTTTCTTCCTGGCTTTAACCGCTGTTTAATACTTCACAAGGCTTTTAAAAACCAATGCTGTAACTAATGCTGCATATCAGAGAAGGAGAATAATCTCTATTTTGTTTTTCAAACAATGAGAGCAAACAGGTTAAAGTTGTATTTTTCAATTTTTATTTATTATCAATTATTATCATCAATATCAATTTTTATTTTTTTCAACCTACCACTCTTTTTCAAGAATAAATGAAATTGTTCAAAATTTGTTATTGAATACAGTGCGGTGCTAAAGAATTTGAAGATCGAAATTAAAGTATATTTTTAAAAAAAAATTAAACAAAACATCAAAAGGGTGAAAATCCGTTAATTTTGCGGATTTTTTTTATTAAATTAAATTATTTTCTTATAAATATCTTTAAAATGCTAGTATTTTAAGAATTTGATGCAAGAGGTTCTTTAAAAATTAAATAAATTAATACTCAAAATTCAAGCTTTTTAACACTTTTTCTGTAGTAACAAGCGGATATTCTGGTAAAATTAAATTTCACAGATCTTTTAAATTGCCAGATCTTTCACTAATTCCATTTTTTCACCCTGAATTGACAATATCCATTTTTCGAATTCTGCTTATCCAAACATCATTGTTTGAATTGTAATCCAGGAGCACTAAACAAATATAATATAAACAAATTTTCAGATTTACTTTAGTGAAAAACTTTACTAAAAAACTGTCAGTCTTAAAATGAATTTTAAAAATATCAAGTATGTGTAAAATCTTGGCCAAATGAAAATCTCTTAAAATGACTTTAAAGAAAATCTGTTACGTTTTTTAATCATCTATGCCTAAAGAAGGATGTTTAATATTTCATATGTAGATGGCAGCACTACATATGAATTAAAAAAATGCAAAAAGAACGTAACCATGAATCTAATTACTACACAGCATAAATTTCCTAGAATATTACAATTAAAGAAAAAATAGCTGTTATCTAATCTAACTTTTTTAAAGCATAGCTTTTAAAAATTTCCTATTTTACATTTTTATACATAAAAAGTACACCAACGATTTATGTTATATTTAGAACTGAGTTTATCTTAAGTACAAGTATTTTCTACCCAAATTTATTTATATTTTTATAATTTTCTTAACTCAGTAGCGTACACAGAATTTTTCCAAGAGAGTCTTTTATTATTATTTTTTTATTATTATTATTTTATTATTATTATTATTTAATCTTGAAACGAGGTTTGATCTATTCGCTGTCGTCATCCCAGAGATGTATTGAAAAAAATTCAGTTCCATGCGCAGCAGGACATTCAAAGACCCAACTCAGAAGCATCGCTGGTAGGTAATCTTCGAGGGTGCGTCTCTACAATCATGGGAGAGAATAGTTTAAACCAGCGTTCAATGAAATGAGTGATTAAACTCTATAACAGTTCCCACCATGATAATTGATAGATAAGAGAAGACACCAAATGACTAAAGTGTGAAGATCCTGCATTCGGGTCTACCGCGCGGCACTCGACCTAACGGTCAGCAGGTTTGGTCGATTTTCGCCAGATGTAACGTGAATAGGTGTTTGGTTACTTCCCACACATCGGCACGCCAAGAGATCGCCAACAATTTCACCCCCTTTTCAAGAACGATCAGTGCGTGACCCTGCAGATCTAGACTCGCGGAAAATATCACGAGGATGGCCCCCGTTCTAAAGTGGGGATGGCAAAAGCGGGAAGATAGCAACCCATAAATTACTCCAGCCAGTGTCATTCGGAGATGTCTAGCAAGGTTTTAATAAGAGTTCCTTTATCAGCAGCAATAATTAAAACTTGTCTTTAGAAAAATATTTTAAAACGCTAGAAACATATTTTGAAACGCAAAAAAAATTAATATTTTATTCTTTTTTTTTCACGATTTTAAAATTCGCTAATTTTAATTTAAAATGCGTGCGCTCACTGTCTCACGAAGGAAGGAAAAAAAAAAAAGAAGGGAAAGTTGAAGGAAGAAAATTGCGTTAACTATTTACATATATTTACCTCAAAATTTACTTATTCGTTTTAGTTGTGGACGCAGGATCTTATTTTAGGCTGTGTATTCGGAGCACGTGACATGGCGCTTCCATTTTATAGTTGTCCTAGAAACTGCACAGATAGTATCAAAACACGTACTAAAATAATCTTTCACACATTATGAAGGTTTAATTTCTACCTGAAAATCAAAGTAAATTATCTGAATATTTTAATTGAATCCAACAAATTATTCGAAGAGTTTAGTTTCATAAATTGACATTTATTTTCCTATTTTATAAAGATAATTGCAAGTTATGCATAAATGTATAAATTTAATAATATCTGATGCTAATAACTAATAAGTAGTTCGAAAAATCCTCTAAAGTTTGACATTCTAAAATTTAAACTTTTGGTCAGAGAAAAGAGAAAATTATTTTTTTTTTTTCGGAAACATATATGGTAATTTAATGTGTTCTCTTGAGTATTTGTAGAGCCTGAAATATTTGACCCATTAACCGTATATAGAACATTGTAAAACTAAAATAAAAACAAAACAAAACTGTTAAATTCTTTTTAAAAGCATTTTCTTAAATTCATGTTAAATATTTTTTGCAATTCCCCTAAATAACTCTTCAGCAATGTGACACAGGCGTTTAAAAGTTTAATGTTAAGAAAATCTTCATGCACGGGTGATTTGTGAAACATAAATTAATTTCATTTAAGTAATATTCCACAACAATTTTTTTTTTTCGGGTTTTCCCGCAAGTACCCTACAGACGGTGTTCACACATTTTTGTAACGATTTTGCAAAGATATATATAGAAATAAATATAAGAATTTTATTTTCTAATGTGTTTAGTCTGACAGCCCTTTCTTTGAACCATCATATTACATCTTGATTTCAAAGATGAAAGTCCTTTTCTTAAAACATCAAGGCTGATATTGTTCCACTCCTCCATCACAATCTTGTAGTAATATAATCTTTTGTAGTAATATATGAATGTATCTTGTGTTTGCGTGATTATGGCAACGCTATACTAGGGCAATCTGCCAAGGATGGGAAGGTGCCTTGGTAGGAGAACTTTCTAAGGGGTTCTAAAGCGTATTCACGTCACATCTGGAAAAAACCTACCAAAAATCCAGACTGTTAGATCGACAGCTGCTCGATGGGACCCGATCCCGGGACCTTCACTCTTCGGCAGTCTACCATTTTCAGTGACATAACTACTGTGCGATGGTAAGGCTATAAATGTATCTTAAAGTAGAAATATAATTCAACGCATCTTCGTTTAGAAGTATATTTAATTTTATATTTCAATTCCATTCATTATCACTGAAAAATAACGTTCAATAAATACTTGTCACACATTTTTGCTTTCATGCCTTTTAAGATGCAATTTATTCCAGGAAAAACTTATGTATATGAAAAAAAAAAAGTTACTATTACATTTGTTTGTTCACCTTAAAATACACTGGAATAAAATAAACTAGAAGTTTCTGTAGAAAATTTTACTTAATTGAAGTTTTAGACGTATTTTGTATGTATTAAGAGAATAAATGTATTTTGTATTTTTTCAATTTAGAAAGCATTTTGTATTTTGTAAATTTTTGTGTTTGAATAAATGTAATTTGTATTTTGCATCGAAAATACATTTTTTTTATGTATTTTGCCCAACTCTGCTTCTGTAATTGCTTTCAAAGAGCATTGCAGAGCAAGCAGTAATTATTTTTATTTCCAACGGAGGGGAGAGTATGAGGGAGCGTCCTCTAAGTGAAACTGTACTCCCCCTCTCTAAACAACGGGGGATGAGGGGGAGAAAAGCAATAAACTTTAGGTTTACCATTGCCGATCTCTGGGAAGATAGGTAGGTGTTTTACCGACCAAGGTACCCCCCCCCTCGCTTCACGTAAGCAGATGCCCCTCGTATAGGCTTGTCCATGGGCGTAACTTGGGCTTCGAAACTGGGGGGGCAAAAGTCGTTTTAAATGAAAGTCCATGTATGCGTGCCCATACACACACACACACACACACACACGTATGCATATATATATATATATATATATATTTGCAGTTGTGTTTTACTTATTAGTTGAATTTTTTCCTCTTCAATTGGCAACAGCTCCATGTTCGAGCCATGTTTTCAGGCTTAAGGCTCAAGGACGCTTCATCTCCAACTTTTCTTCATATTTACTTTTTTTATGGGTATGTCTTTTTGATTACTTTTTACTTATCAACAGGATAGCCCCCCGTAGCCACATATTTAGCTTTCTTTGAGCTAAGTGGCTGCATTGAAATCCTGTTATTTTGTTTTTTGTCTTGGTAGCAAGTATTCGGCTTGTGGGGCCTGAAGAGTATAGTCGATGCTTGTTACCTATTGTTTTTACTCCATCTAATTCCATTTTAATTTTCTTTTTTACCATTGTTTGGGTTTCCATTTACTGGATATATCTAAATATTCCTGATTTGCTTAAGATTTGGTGATCAGTGTATATATATATAACGAAAACTCCTGTAGAATGATTCCTTGATTCGTAAGTTTAGCCTTTTAACTATTATATATATATACATATACATACATATATATATATATATATATATATATATATATATAATATAGAATAGCTAACTTACGTAATGTGGAATCCACTGATAAAGTGTATATATATATATATATATAAACTATAAATTCGGTCTTGAGCCTCGTCAGGGGAGGCCCCCCTAAACCCCCTAATTTTTTAGTTTCATTATTGCCATATTAAAACGATATTAATTGACTATGTCATTTTATCTCTCACCCCTTTTTCTTTTATTCTTCCTTTACATTTAATTCAGCGACTGGAAGTAGGAGGGTTTCCTGACCTTTCCTTGCAAATGCAAACGTGGGTCGATGATAACTGAAGTAACTTATATAATTTTTAGTATTTATCTTAACACACCAAAAATTTTGCTTTCCGTTATTTGATATTGTTGAGAGAGCTTTAGGCGAATAGGGTTGCTGTATTTCGCCCTATTGGCGAGTCATCCAGAGTGGATAAGAATCCCAGGCTGTTGGGCTTATCTTTAAAATTATTCTTTTTTCCACTTTCACATTCGCTAGCCCAGTGCCCGATGCGTTTACACCTTTTACAAATTATTCTTGATGCATCTTTAATTTTATAAGTCGGCTGGCCCGAGTACTTTCCATAACTTTTATTTTTAGACGCAGGTTTTCTAGGAGCAGCCACGAAAGCACCTGAGTCTCCCGCTTGTCTATCATCGTTACGCCTGGCATTGAATTCTTCTACTACTTTGATTCTGAATGTTTCTGGCTTCAGAAGCTCATCTCTTGATTCCATAGCATATCGGAAATTGTCGAAAGTAGAAGGGATGCTGTATAACAGCATTACAGTCAGCAAGTCGTCGTCTATTTTAATATCCATTTCTGAAAGTCTGTCCACTATATCGAAGAATTTTCTCAAATGGTCGTGAATTCCATTAGACGAGTCGGGTATCTTATATTGAATTAAAGATTTCATTAATGCAGCTTTACGAGCAGGTCCTTTAGACCAGCGGTTCTCAACCTTTTAACCTTCGCCCCCCCCCTCTCCCTCCCCAACAAAGGCTAACTTACGATGGTGCCCCTCCCCTCACATTTTTCAGCATACATTCAGTTTTTTAATCTTTAATAATGAACATTTAGTTGAACTTTCTACGAAATAATGTTATCAGTAAAGTTTGAATGAACATTTTAAACGAAAATTGTTATATTTTTGAGTAAAAATGACAATAAATAACATGATTTTTTTAAAAACATGCATCACTACTTGCTCTTTGGTTTTTCTCGTGCCCTCCCTGCAAACGCTCAGCGCCCCCTTGGGGGGTAGCGCCCCACAGGTTGAGAAACGCTGCTTTAGACTGATAGATTTCTCCCTTTTTTCCCAGACATCTGATGAAGTGTCACAAATTTTTATTTGTTTCAGTTCAGATGGCGATATACATAGAATTATATCTTCTTTTAGCTTTTTCGTGCATTTGGTTGGACCCACGTACCGAACTCTTCTTGCGATTTTTCGTCATTTTCAAAACTTCAGGTTTAGGCTTTGAACCTGATGCATGAATCCAGGTATCATTCTTTATTAAAAGCGCTTTCATTTGCATTTTCAATGTTTCGTAATTATCTTTTTTCGTAATTATTTTTTTCAGCGTTTTAATTCGCCAAGTTCCAGTCGCCATTTTGAGGATGAATGATACAGCCTTCTTAAAACGAACGTTAAAAATCAGCAAATAAATAAATTAATCCATCTGGTGTCCATAACCTTTTAGAAATGTTAGCAGAGTTATGGCACAAACATAGTAAACGTGGGATTTTAACAAAACATTTTATTAGAACGGAAGGAACAGGCACATCACATAACAAGATAACATCAAAGGAAAAAAGTATACATTTGTTTGTGTTTGTGGGATTATGGCTTATTAGCTACGCGTGGGCTCTAGGCCAATGGGCGGGGTGCCCTCCTTGGGGGTCTTTCTAAGGAGTCTTAATCCGTATTTACGCTAAGTGAAAAAAGTATAGAAGAAGTAAAAAGAATCCGTGCGCGAACACAGTTACAGTTAAGTAGATAAAGGTTTATTCAGGTAGCGAAAGACATTGCACAATAAAAAAACAAACGATTCAATACTCAACAATTTATTCTTACTTTTATGTCGCATTTTTGAGACACATTTTTCGGACAATTTTCAAATAAGGGGGTGAGAGATAAAATGGCATAGTCATTAATAAATCATAAAATACTTCTTCTATAACAATGGAAAAAATACTGTACTAAAATGGATGAAATTTGAGAACAGTTATATTTAACTCTTGAAAACAAAAAGTAAATAGTGCAACAAGTATATTTAATAAAATAGATAAAAGGGCTTACTTGTTTCCCCCTTTTATCAAACCAACTCCACAGCCACTGATATCACTGGGGACCGAATCAGCTTTTAGCGGTAGAGTCTGTGTGTAACGTCCAAAAAAAAGTTCATTGGAAGGATTGTAAATTGCAAATCACTACAAAAAAAAAAAAACTCCTCCACAGCCACTGGACATTAGCAGGGCTTGACTGTCAAGAAACATTTGTCGGTCAAAAACTGAAGCGGCCGACTTTGATTTTCAAAGGGTCTTTCCAATAAGTAAGGAGAGGCATCAATTTAAACAAAACTACATTTTCCCCCTCAAAGCGCAACTATAATGGATGTCTTCTCATTAACGAATTCCTGACAAAAACACAAATGATCATTACATTGTAGTATTTTCTCCAGGCTAATACTTTATTTAAAATTTACCGATTTGACACGAAAATTACGAAAACTACTTACCTGTACTCATACACAAAACAAGTTAATATTTCACTGCAAGATACAGATATCCGGCTGGTAAAATTCATTTAACTTAACCAAACTTGACACACAGACATCATTTACCTATTTAGCTTAGCTCTTTGTAATTCATCTTTGCAGCTTATGGTATTTTCCCCCCCCAACCAGGTAGCGAAAGATTGAAATATAGATAGACTTGAAATAAAAAACATGATGTTACATACAAAAATTTTTTAAACTCCCTTCTCTCACAAAGTCATTATGCTCGCGGGAAAAACTGGTCCTATTCTATTTAAGTGAACACAGATGTGATTGATTTTTGCGTTAACGGGAGATAAAAGGGCCGCGTTCGACATTTAAATCACTCCAATTTTTCACAAATCAATCTTAATGGTCATTTAGTGATGACATGTTCTTATGTTTTGTTTGTAGGTCCAGAAAAACGATCATTTTATGCCTTGTTAAAAAGCCGCTTTTCTTGCGGGGTTTGAAATACATTACAATGAAACTCATTGCACTGCACATTTTCTATTTTCTGTAACCTCTGTTCCCGTGGCACTTCCTTTAATGTTAGCGACCTGCTAAATTTACAGCATTCTAAGCTCAATGTTCATATTTTTCCTTGACTTGGTCAGAAAATTTTAAATTTTTAAGAGAGTCCAGTACGTTATTTTTATTTATTTATTTTTTTTTGGAGGGGGGGGGGGGGGTTGATATTGTAAATATTTTTAGAAAAATAATGTGGAAAAAGATATTTAATAATTTGAAGAGCTGGAACGACTTTTAGCGTGACTTCATTAATCAAAAGTTCGGCATAAGCGGGGAACAGGCGTCGATACAAACAAACATTGGGTTCGTTTTGTGGCCCTTTAACAAACTTACAATCGATTTTAACGGAACCCCTTCACAAAAATACTGTCGATTAAAACTGCCCTTCATTGGCATTTTACCCTACATATTAATGTGTTTCACCAATTAACAAAAAAAGTGACTTTTATTAAAATTTGGCTTGAAATTTAACAGAAAGTTCTGAAATTCACAAAATTAAGCATTAAAATTCACAAAAATAGGCAGATTTTACAAAAATGGGGCCCTGGAAAATATTCCTGGATTGACCCCTGATAAATTATGTGTGTTATTGAGTTGAAGGCGTATTCACGAAAAAAAAGGGGTAGGTATATAAATTAGGTGAATGTACATATACTCTAAAGAAAACTAATATTCTGAGATATTATCTTAGCTAGACTTTTAAACGATTTTTTTGAAATGCTAGGAAATAGAATTATATGCACACATGGGCGCCCATAAGGGGGGGGCAAGTTATGGAACTTGCCCCCCCCTAAAGTTTTAGGTTTATGTCTCCTGATGTTAACATGGACAAAACAGAAAATGGATGGCAAAAACAGAACTAAATTTGTTAAAAGTTCGAAATTTGTCCCCCTCTAGTTTTTTTTTTTTTAAATTTGCCCCTCCCCCTAGTAAAATTACTATGGCCGCCCATGTATGCACATCAGCAGATCGTTATAAACATCGTTATAAAGAGCAGTGAAGGTTCCCCTTCTGTGTCGAACGTTGCTTCTCCGTATTGCTGGGAGCAACGCTATTAGTAGGAAGTAATGAGAAGATTTGTTGCTATATTTTTCTAATGCATGAAAATCTAAAAGGGTTAAAGGTATCGAAATACTGACTTAGATAGTACTGCAACTAGAGTTTATCTCTTACGACGAACCAACTAGAACGGCCCCCTCCCATGGAACCATAACTTATTTTGGAGCCCCCTACCAAGTTTGGGGCACGTGTCCCTAGTTGCCCCTGGCAGCAGATATAAATCATAAAATCACAGACCGTTTCTTGTTCTCTTAAACTGCGTCGCATTTGAATTCGCAATTAGTCGTCTGTGAAATCAAGTGTGCCCGATCATAAAAGTGCGTTGTCTCTCTGCTACTGACCTTCAAACACCAAAATTAGGTTCATTAAAATATAAATGAGAAACTGGCCCCAACCTGTGACAGGGTGGCAACTAAAGGGGGGGGCAAAGGGGACAAGCACCGGGAGACATTCTAAATGGTACGCCAAAATCAGTTATAGTTTCTTGGGATGAGGCGCGGCTGCATGCGAGGGGGCACACGACCATGGGCGCCCATAAGGGGGGGGGGCAAGGTAGGGAACTTGCCCCCCTAAAGTTTTAAGTTAATGTCTCATTATGTTAACAAATGGCCAAAACAGAACTAAATTTGTTAAAAGTTTTAACTTTGCCCCCATCTAGAAATTTTTTTTTAATTTGCCCCCCCTCTGAAAATTACTATGGGCGCCTATGCACACGACACTAATTACGGATTGCCCCGGATGACATAAACTCTAATCGCGGCATTGCCTGTGAAAATGACCTCTTTTTGCTCACTATTTACAGCAACAGGTCTTTTTTTCTAACGCTGAACAATTGATTTCAGACAAGTTCAAAATCGCTGCCCCTTGATTTTGCTTTCCTGAGAAATTATCTAGCTTGGCCATTTGGTAGAATCTGCCATCGTTCCTGTTGGGTTGAAAAGCTTCTGTGACTCGATTCCTTTGTTGATTTTTGCAGGGGAATTTTTTTTCTTTTTTTTGAATCTGATACTATATTTGGGTTATAAATGCATGATTTGGGTTCAAAATCATAACTTTGCCCCTGACTTTTTAGACTAGGGGGGCAATTTTTAAAACTGCAGGGGCAATTGCCCCCCCCAGATTACGCCTATGGGCTTGTCATAAAACAGCACAACAACTTTTTTTTTCGCTTTTTGGTTGAGACGATTTGTGAACTTTACAACGCCTTCACTAAGTGCGGGTGCCCTCTATAGTCATTGCGTCCTTATGCGATGCACAACTTGCTCAGTTTTACGGAGACGCCCTGCCCAGCTGCCAAGTCCCCCAAATGTGAGACTTACATCCGGTAGTTTTGCTTGCTGCGAAGGGTCAATAATCTACACTCAGTGTGTTTGTCGGTATAGTGTCATTTAACCGATAAGCCAAAGGTTCACTTCAAGAGGTGCTTAAGTTTTCTACTCACTGCAGCGACGAATTCCAGTTCAAACACTGATTCGGATTTTCGCTGCAATTGGGAGTGTTTTGTGAATGAAAGAATGGCTACAATTATTATATACAACCATCAGGGGGTAGTCAGAAATTTTTCATCGGGGGGGGGGGGGGTTATGACTACTACAACTCATATGTATACGTGTGTGTGTGATAATGTAGTGAAGAATATACATTTTGTACAGCAAAAAATTCCTCATGGGGGGGTATGACCCCCCTAAACCCCCCCTTGGCTACGCCCCTGACAACCATGGAATCAACTAACAAATGAATGCTTTTATATAAGAGAAAAACAAAACACGCTAAGCGTATTAATTGTAAAACACTTTCTAACATAGATTTACCTGCGATTGTAATACTGTGAAGTGGACAGTTATCCTGTTTATTGCCTCCGTTACCAAGACGAAACGGCTAAGATCCCCCTTTGTGCCCATCGTTGCTTCCGGGCTTTTGTGTTTGGTTGCTTAGCAAGGGAAAGTAATGCCAAAAAACGGCAGCTACAAGAAACACCCATGACGAGAAAAAACGATGGGTACAGAATGGAAATCTCTGCCGTTGTGCCTTTGCAACCAAGAGATCGAACAGATTAAAGCAAGTAAGAAAAGTATTTTCCTACTGTCTGTTGAAGTCGTCAGGGACGTACCCAGAAAAAAATTTCGGGGTGGGTCCAAAAATTTCGGAGGGGGTCCAAAACGGTGAAAAAGGCAGAATTTTAGACAACAAAACTTCATCATTATTATTTTGTTTACAAAAACTGAAATTTCGGTGGGGGTCCGGACCCCCTGGGTACGTCATTGGAAGTCGTGTGAGGTATTAAGTGAACCCCTGCACAAAAGCTGTAACGACAACATCTCCGTTTTCGATGAAGAGTATGTTATAAACGGCAGTAATAGATGTTATTTTTTTTACCTTGTTTGGAAAAGATATACGTCTCTGAAACACACTTTAAACAGTGACTTGCAATAGACCGCAATGCATGTAAATTTAAATTAAATTATAAAAATAAAACACTTTTGAGATAAATGTGTACATACTTTGGTTTCAATTAGACACTCTTTAGTTATAAAAAAAATTATGTACACCGTTTTTTAATTAGTTCTAAGCTTCTAATTTCTGACGACTTTAAGCCCAGCTGGCGTGAATAGAACCCCTTAGTGAGATAGAACCTCCCTACCCTAGGCAGATAGCCCATGAGTAGGTTTATCATAACGACACAAACAACATCAAGCCCAATTGGTTAACAAAGAAATAATCAAAATCGAAAATCTTTATATTAAAATGACGATGACTAATTTTATAATATAAAAAAATACCCCAGTGAAATTTTATTGTAAGCAGTCTTTTTCCATGCATAAAGATAAAAGCGAACAGGGTATGTCGTTGCATTAAATAAAAAGGGAGAAACAATGAATATATGTTTCTGCATGACTCATGAAAAATAAAATAAGATCTACTACATGAGATTCCGTTGTTTCCTCCGCCTTGTCACCTGACGCTCATTCTTTGTACTACGCGCCGAATGAGTTCTGGAACACGACATGTGGGAAGACAACCGTCATAAAATACAATT
Source organism: Cheiracanthium punctorium (assembly GCA_038373885.1). NCBI lineage: Eukaryota > Metazoa > Arthropoda > Arachnida > Araneae > Cheiracanthiidae > Cheiracanthium > Cheiracanthium punctorium. The sequence continues at coordinate 722,525 of JAWZYV010003359.1, read as the reverse complement.
TTACTCATAATAGTGAAATATCCTTATTGCTAGCAATATGCTCTACGCGTTTGCTCCATCGCGGAGGATTCTTTTCTCAAAATAATATTGATAAAATTATGGAAAAGTAATTTTCTGTTGGCCGCAATTTAAAATATAGTTTCGAATTTGGAAAGAAAAATGGCTTCAAAAGTTTTATTCGTACATAAACAGGATTCTGTTGCACATAACTAAAATGTAAAACATACGAATTTCCGGGCGTTGGACTTTGTACTTGAAAATGACCAAAAGGAAACGGGTAGAGCGACCGCATAACGAACTTTGCACAAAGGGCCGGAAAAGAGTCAAACGAACCGTACATGCGCTTCTACTGAAAAAAGCGGATTACATTTTTATTAAGTTTCAAATCTACTCTATTTGTGAGACCTGTTTACTACGCTACCTTTTTAAAGTCTGCCAACTCGATAAACGAAAAAGAACAAAGTGTGAAAGATATCGTCTGCTCTGACTCACAGATAACCTGGAAGGTTGTGGCAACATATTTGATCCACGGAATTATCAGCTGGAGAATGCTGTTTTGGTGTATCGAACACGCGTTCTCAATAACTTTCATACTTTTCAGTTTTAGTCATCTTTAATAAACATATCCCCAAGATTCTTCCATGGTCCCTGCATACGTGAAAGCAGTTCTATTGGTTGAGAAGTGACGGACGGCTCTTAATTTGAAACAGACGTGGGGAGTTCTCTTATCAGTACCTGATAAGGTAAAATCAACATGAGACTGAAAATGGCTTAAAACTGTACTGTATGTGTTGTTACAGATGAAAATGATTCTCTGGTATAATATTTTATTAATATTGCTGACGAACATTAATACGAATGCCGAAATTTTGATTGACAGTGATGGAGGATACAAAAATATAATCGTAGGAATATCTCCGAATCTTAGGAAGTTGGATATAGAATTAGTACTTTCACAATTAAAGGTAAGTCGTGTCTATCTTCTGTACTGTTAAAGTTTAATATATTTGATAACTAATATCAGCAAGGACGTATTTAAGGGGGGCAGGGGGTCCTAAAGTGACCAGACTCCCACTTTTGGTGGAACAGTCCTGTTTTTTACCTATATGTCCGCATAGAACCCTAAAAGTCCCCGCTTTTCCATTCCTGTCCCGCCTAAGTCCTGCTTTATGAAAAATAAATAAATGTAAAATAAATTGGGAATAAATAAACAAGAAAATGATTGTGTTACTTACAAAGCTTTTTGTTACTTCTATTTAACCACAGTTTTCTTTATTGGTGAAAATGGTTGTTTTATAGGGGGGATATATATGTTGGGGAGGGGGGGGGGGGTCGTGATTGATTTTTACCCCTCCCGACTCTGTTTAGAAATGTCCTGATTTTCGGTTCAGAAAAAATGGTCACTCTAGAGAGGGTCCGGACCCCCCAAAATTTTGATTTTTGTTACTAAAATGATGGATACAATCTTTTCGTGAAAAATTCTGCCGTTTTTACTGTTTGGACACCCTCTAAAATATTTTTCTGGATACGTGCCTGATTATCAGTTATTATTTGATACTCTGTTATTTTGGAAGCAGAACTTGCGCATGGCAAGATTTGTTCAAGTTCATAAATAAATACTGTACTTTCGTTTTTAACAGTTTAAGCGTGCCTGATATTATACACTGCTTTTATTTATATGATTATTTATATTTTTACCCGGTTGATTTCGTTTAAAATGTTTCATGAATTGTATTAAACAAATGATTAAGCTATTTTTTTCCGATAGGAAGTTGAAACGCACAACAATTTTATAAAGCATAATTATACACCTAGTGGCGTAGACAAAAAATTTTCATTGGGGGGGGGGGGTTAAGACTACTTCAACTCATACATATATATGTATAGGTGTGTGTGATAAGGGAGGGAAGAATATACATTTTGTATGGCAAAAAATTCCTCATGGGGGGTTGTGATCCCCCCTTGGCTACGCCACTGCGTGACACTTCTAAATTTATGCATTATGGTACGTTTCAACAAGCTATAGCAGAAGTATTAACTCTAGAACAGAGTTTCTATTAGTTGTGTTTATAGTTCTTTTGCAGCAGCCCCCAAAAGAATTCCAATACATTACGCTGTATGGACAGTCATTAGTTAAACGTATTTTAAAGATATCCAGATAAATTGACAAATAAAAAAATAAATTGATAAACATTATTAAGGATTACAAAATAAAGCTGTCCGTCGAAAAAAGTGTATGAACCATTTAAAGTTCTTTTACAGGAGCAGCCAAAAGAATTTCAATACATTACGCTTTATGGACAGTCATTTCAGCTATTTGAAACAAACATTATCACGGCCTAACTATAATATTCTTTTGTCCGGGACACGTTTTGAATTTTATATCCCTGTATGTAGCTGGAACAATTTTTGTGCCCCTGTAGATAGCTTAAACTCAGTTTTTTGGCCTGTTGGTGTATGTGTGCCCAGGGCATGTGCCTTAAATGCCCATATTATAATCATTGCCGGATTGATATACATTACTAAGGATTACAAAATAAAGCTCCCCCTCGAAAAAAGTGGATGTAACGTTTAAAGTTCTTTTACAAAAGCACCCAAAGGGATTCCAATTTATTATGCTCTGTGGGTAATCACACAACTAAACTAGTGTGTGTTATTATGGATTGCAAAATAAAACTCTCCATATATTCTGTAATTCTTCTATAGAAGCATTCAAAAGAGTTTCAATACTTACGATCTATTGCAATTTAGCGATATGAATCCATTTCAAGCACAATTCAATAAGTATATAGACGATTATACCTAATTATTCTTCATTTTAAGTATTTAAATAACTTTTTAAAAAGCTCTTCTACAAGGACTCAGAAAATTACATTTTTTGGTGATATAACGGGATTTTTTTTAAGGTTATCCCGAAAGCCTATTTCTAAATGCAGGGATGACTGTTATATTGGAAAGTGTTTTATAATCGACGCGTTTGGCATGAATTACCTTCCTTGCTGTTATTTCTTATGATATATTTTGCCTCCCACTTCCCATATCCAAACCAAAATAAAATGTTTTTCTCTCACATATTGTATTTGATCGAAGGATAATTCAATTTTATTACAATTTTAATAGTGAAAACTTAGATATTCAGAGATAAATATTTAGTTTCGAATTATTTTATTTTATGAATCATTTTGCAAAAACATTTTCTTATTTTTCTTTCTAATCTAAAATATATCTATAACATAACGTGCTGGGCTCAGGGGCGTAGCCACGGGGGGGGTTAGGGGGGTCATAACCCCCCCATGAGGATTTTTTTGCCATACAAAATGTATATTCTTCACTCCTTTATCATACACATGTATGCAAATATATGAGTTGCAGTAGTCGTAACCCCCCCCATGAAAAATTTCTGGCTACGCCCCTGGCTGGGCTGAATATAATACAATCAAGGTTGGGTTGGTATTTTGTTCACGTCTGGGGAACTGGGCGAAATTTAAAGAAAATCAGCCAAAATTAAAATCTATTACATTAAAATAAAGATATTTTTTACACATTAATTTTAATCCATTGGGTTGGATTAAAATTAATTGGGTTCGCCCACAGATCCTGGCATTTTTTTTTTTTTTCAAAAGTGAATTTTTAGTGAAAAATAAAATGTTTTATCAATTCCTGTTAGGTTATTCAATAGAGAATTGAGCGCTCAAAAAAGTAGTGTACTTAGGATATAGTTTTCGTTCTTTTCATGTCATTAAAATTGAGCGTCAAGTCGACGAAAAAAGAACATTTCTGGCACCCCCTTTTTGCATTGGTCGAGATGCCAAAACTACAGAAGTTGCTCGAGATTTCTGTGAAGTGAAGGGCGAAGAAGCGATGTTTCTTAGGACGCGTCGTCTCGAAATTGGCTTATGCTTTTTTTTTCTTTTTTTTGTCGACTTGACATTCCATTTTAATTACCTGAAAAGAATAAAAACTATATCGTAAGAGGGGGGGGGGGACTGAACACACTATTTTGTAGAGCAGTAGTTCCTAAACTATGGGTAGTGACTAACCCATTAATAAGTAAATATAATCTAGAAAAGATTAATTATACAGAGTGTCCCAAAAAGGTGTTAACGGCTTTAATTCTTTATCTATTAGTAAGATGACCATACGTCCCGTTTTTAGATGACTTGTCCCGTTTTCCCCAAGCACAGCTTTGGGACACCGTTATGTCCCGTTTTTAGGAAGAGAGCAACCCACGGTAACGATTTCAATAAAGGCTGCTAAAAATCTAAAATCATCCAACGGCAGAGTCTGAAAAAAAAAAAAAAAAAAAAAAAAAAAAAATTACCTTCCTCCCTCCCATATCGAGACGGCAAGAAAACGCCGGGGGATGTATTGTTATTGTGTTTGTTCTTTTAGTGTTCTTTTTTGTCAAATATTTCATTTTATTTCTTTTTTTAAAGTCATGTTCATCTCTTGAGTATTCCTCCCCCTCCCCCGATCTCCACTTTATTTTCCCTTTTCACTCTGGTTTTCTAAGAATTTTTTCCTTCCGAATGACAACTTTCTTTTTTCTGGGTGTCCTTTTGTTTACGTTTCTCACTTTCCTACCTTCCTGCCTTGTGTCGGATGGTGTTTTTGAAGTCGAAGAAGGGCCTACCTCTTGTACCACCCGGAACGTGCGTCCTGCACTATTTTTTATAGTATATGTGTGTTTTATCAAAGTTTTTTTTTTCATTTTATTTTGATATTAGCATTAACACAAGCTTTTTTTGCTCGTTTTCTTAACAACTAAAAGATACCCAGACCTGTAAATTCAGTCTCCCTACACTATTACCTTAAAAACAGTAGATGTCCCGTTTTGAGGAATAAAATAAATACACTATTGCCAAAACAATAGTAAATGTCTCGTTTGAAGGTAAAAATACATGGTCACGTTATCTATTAGAGATAACTAAGCAGTGTTTAAAATAAGGTCAGTACGCAAAAGTTACACTTTTTAAATTTGTATGCGATCCCGGTAGAAAAGAATTGCCAATTAGTAAATTGTGCTCCATACACTCATGGGGTGACATGGAAAATTTGAGAACTATACCTTAAAAAGTGTCAGAGATATGAAGTTATAAATATACGCTGACGACTAAAACCACTTTTCAATGGCTCTCTAATAGTCCAGTCAAATTAGGAAAAATGGGGGAAAAAATTTATATATTTTTGAAACTTAGGGAAAACACTAATTGGGTATGTAGTTGTATGAAACAGAAAAGTTCCCCCTTCTCGGGGTGCCGCGTCCCCCCCCTTTGCCCCCCCCAAAAAAGGTCAGTTTTTTAGATTTTCACTTCTATCTCAAAAACTGTTCGTCTTAGCAAAAAAATGTCAATTAGAAAGTGAAAGCTGATAAAATTTCCTACAAGATTGTAGATGGTTATTTTTTTCTATATGCAATAGCTTTCGAGATATGCTTTAGACAAAATCACAAATTTTTGGAAAACGCTTCTTTTTAAACAATTTTGTCTTTTAACCCTTCAACACTCAGTTTTACAGCAATTGTTTTCGTAACAAAGTTGTAGAGTATTCAATTGCCTTTAAGTTGAGTTATTATTTGTAACTTTAAATGATCAAAAGTTCTTGCAATTTGAATGAAAACTGCGCGTCAAAGTATGACAAAAATCTAGGAAAAAAATTATAAAGTTTTGAAACTTTGGGAAAACATTGGTTGGGGATGTAGTTGTATGAAACAGAAATGTTCCCCCTCTCGGAGGGGGCACGTCCCCCCTTTAGCCTCCTCCCTAAAAAAAGGTCCTTTTGGGGGATTTTCACTTTTATCTCAAAAATCGTACGTCTTAGCAAAAAATTGTCAGTTAGAAAATGAAAGCTGAGGAAGTTTCCTATAAGATTGTTGGGGGTTATTTTTTTCTAGATACAAAAGCTTTCGAGATATTAGGTTTAGAAAAAATCGCAACTTTTAATGACAATTTTCAACTATGCGTTATACTAGCTCTTCAACCCTCACTTTTACAGGAGTATTCAATTCTTTTAAAATAAGTTTTTATTTGTAAATTTTATCTTTAAAGGATCAAAAATTATAGCAATTAGAAATTTTCAATAAATTTTAGAGAATTCGAATGAAAACTACATTGCTCGACCAAGTACGACAAAATCTAGAAAAAAAATTTATAAAGTTTTGACACCTGAGGAAAACACTTGTAGGGGGTGCAATATTAAGAAACAGGAAAGTTCCTCTACCTTGGGGCGCGTCCCCCTTTCCTCCAAAATTTTTTTTAATGCAAAACGGCTCTTTTTTTCAATAATAATTTATATTACATAAGCGTACGATTTGGTTTTATTTCGGTTTTTTTTTTCTTCCTCCTATTGTTTCTGCTGAACTAGTTACATTTTATTCGTATATAAACGCATATTTAACACGTAAATGTTAGTACTAAAGTCTAAATTAACCCCCTCTACCAACCCCAAAAAAATGTTTTGAAAGTGATAATTTTTACATCAATAGAATTCTGTAATGCAATACATTTGTTCAATATTATGTACTTTGACATTTGCATTTCAGTGATCATTCATCATCAGAATTAATAATGTCAGCAAAATTAATAAAAAAATTACTGCATAATTATAGCACACTTACTTTCGCTTGTGTGCAACATCTGTACAATAATAGTGCAACAAACTTATGGAACAATTTTATTTTTATAAAAATGTGTCTTCATAGTCTTCCTGCACATTGCTGTACAGCGCAAATTGACCTTCACACACGTGCATTTCTTTCCGCAAGTTTGAATGCAGCCTCATGAAATTAGCAATATTACTGTTTCTGGAGCTGGTTTACGTTTCATATAAACTAGAGAGAGTGATGAGTTCAGTTCTCTCCACCCCCAGTTTCTGGGTTCCAAATTATTCTTTGTTATCCCCGCTCATTTCACTTGGCCGTCTTTTGAAGAATTTTCCCAGACTTTCGGACAATGATTTAAAGATAAGGAAAATTCAACAGAAGCGAGGGGAATTTCTTGAAAAAAGGAGATTACAAATTTTGATAATTCGACTGTTCGATTCTCTGAATTAAGAATCAGCAGCTAGAAGGAAAGTTAGCCGAAATATGGGATGAAAAAAAGCGTTTTCCATAAATTTGCGAGGTTTTCTGAAACATATCTCGAAGCTATTCAATATAGAAAAAATATTCGATATAGAAAAAAAAAATACTAATAATAAAAATTTCGAATAATAAATAATTCGATACATAAAAAAATAAAAATTATAATCTTCTAGGAATTTTTATCAGCTTTCATTTTGTAATTGGCATGCTTTTGCTAAGAAGCTTCAATTTTGAGATAAAAATGAAAATCTAAAAAGGGAACTTTGAAGGGGAGGGGGCTAAGAGGGGGCTCGTGGCACCCTTAGAGACTGTTTCATACAAATACATACCCAACCAGTGTTTTCCCCAAGTTTCAAACGTTTATAAGCCTTTTCCTAGGTTTTTTCTTGCATTCTGACGCACAATGCAGTTTTCATTCGAATTCCCTAAAATGTATTGAAATTTTCAAATTGCTGAAACTTTTGATTATTTAAAAATACAATTAGATATGAAAATTAAATTTAAAGGTAATTGAATACTTTAAACCCATTCCTGCCAAACTGATGGTTGAAGAGCTATAAGGCAAAGTTAGTGGGAAATGGTGATAAAGAGAAGCGTTTTCCAAAAATTTGCGATTTTTTCTAAGACGTATATCTTGAAAGCTTTTGCATCTAGAAAAAATAACCCATAACAATCTTGTAGGAAATTTCATCAGATTTCATTTTGTATCTGACATTTTTTGCTAACATGCACGGTTTTTGAGATAATTGGGAAAATCCAAAAGAAGGGTCCTTTTTTTGGGGGGGGCTAAAGGGGGGAAGCGGCACCCCGAGAAGTGGGAACTTTTCTGTTTCATACAACTACATCCCCAATCAATGTTTTCCTCAACTTTCAAATCTGTATAATTTTTTTCCTATATTTTGCTGTACTTTGACGCACAATGTAGTTTTCATTCTAACTTGCTAAATTTATTGAAAATTTCAAATTGCAATAACTTTTGATCATTTAAAGTTACAAGTAATAACTCATTTAAAGGTAATTGAATACTCTACAACTTTGTTTAAAAACAATTCCTATAAAAATGAGGTTTGAAGAGCTATAAGACAACTTGGTTAAAAACCGGGATAAAAAGAAGCGTTTTCCAAAAATTTGCGATTTTGTCTAAAACATATCTCGAAAGCTTTTGCATATAGAAAAAAATAACCAATTACAATCTTGTAGGAAATTTTATCAGCTTTCATTTTGTAATTGACGTTTTTTTTGCTAAGACGAACGGTTTTTGAGATAGAAGTGAAAATCTAAAAAAGTGACCTTTTGGAGGGGGCCAAAGGGGGGGAAGTGGCACCCCGAGAGGGGGAACTTTTCTGTTTCATACAACTACATACCCAATTAGTGTTTTCCCCAAGTTTCAAAAATATATAAGTTTTTTTCCCCCATTTTCTGTTTTTGAGTCTAATTTGCCTGGACTATAAGGTAAAAAGTCACGTCGATTGATCGCATTTCCGGGGTCGTACAGAAATAACGAAAGAAATTTTTTCTTTCCACTCCAGCAATATAAACGTTTATATTCAAAATCATGTATAGTCCCAGATCATCTTTCTTTACAGATATCTATGAGACGTTGTATGATGAAAGGGTCACTTCACTTCATTAACGTATGGGACACATTTTACTAATCGGGAATGTTTTTGTATGAAGGTCGTATAAAAATTTAGAAAGTGTAACTTTTTGAAAATTAGCGAGAGGAATTTTTTTTTAACGGAATCTTACTTCCTACCTTAGTTTGAACATTTTTTTTTTTCAATTTGCACTGCCCACTTATCTCTAATATATAAAGAATTAAAGCCCCTTACCACCTTTTTGGGACACCCTGTATAGTGGCATAATTAATTTTAGACCATAATTTCCTACAAAATCAATTAAATCGAACAAAAAAATATATTAGTTGTTCAATATATTTTAAATTGTATGCGTATACAAAAATGCGTAATATTTATTAAGTTGTATGCGTATACAAATAGAAAACATTTCTTTCACATTTTAATTTCTATAAACCCTGTGGTAACCTTATACAACTAATTGTTTACGATTCCACAATTGTACTATATAAATGAATTATATTTCTAAAAACTATTGCCATTAGAAAAAGGGAAAAGATATTTCCATAAACTTCGTTAAAATTGATATTTTTTAATTTCACCATTATTTTTTAAATCATTCTCTTACAGCATGCTAAATCAGTTTTGCTCAAGCTTGAACCAAAACCAGAACAAATTAAACTTTTTCACCTTCATTTGAAAACGAATCCCTTGCTATGCAGGCAACGACAACAAGCTTCTTACTAAACTAACATCGTAAACTAGATCAATAATCGAAAATCTGAAATAAGTTTTTAAAATATACAAGTGGACAAATTGGACTGAATTTACAAAATATTTTGTTATGAATTTACAAAATATTTTGTTTGTTTGAATGGTTATTTTCACCCAGCACTAAATAGGGCAATCCTAAATGTATTGACTTGCATAGCAGCTACAGGAAAAAAAAAAAAAAAAAAAATCTGGAGTGACTTCACTCGACTTTCCGAACACTTACGATTAAGATCATTACCAAGCATTTAAATAAAATTTAATCGATGAATAATTCAAACATATATACCAAATTGAAGCTCAATCGAATGCGCCGTTTAAACGCTAGCGCACTTTCAAGAATTTCGCCCCATAGGCCATAAAAGAAATCTTTGCCATAGCCCTGTAGAAAAACTATAAGACCTATACACATCAAAATCAATACCGCTTTACGATGGTGGTTTATAGCATGTTAAGCAAAAAAAAAAAAAAAACTCGAACTGCAATTTACCGTTATTACAAAAATTTAAGATTTTGCATTGAGCTGAATAGTTTTTGCTGCCAGATTGCTGCCATCAAAATCTTAATTTTGATCCCTTCTTTCATTAAATTGCACAATAAGCATTTTGTTTTCCAAAATTTTTATTTAATATACGAGCCAGTGAAAAGCAAAGTCACATAAAAACGTTTCTGAGCTATAACGACAACTTTTGCAACCAATTAAATTATCAATTCCAAGATGAAAAATTGCAATACTTCTACCTTTCGACAGTTTTTTGTAATTTCTGACAAACAACACTTTACCAAACAGAGTCCACAGTACAGATTTGAGAAACGATCTTATTTTACTTTTGACCAAAACTTGACTTACACCACCTTACTTCACGCCCGTTCATAAAAACAGCATTTCCTTTTTATTTTAGCCTATTGTTAATCTGTCTGATAGTTCAGGGTTCGATGCAGATGAAAATTGGGTCTGTTTTGCAGCCCCTTCACAGAATTACAATCGATTAAAAGGGCCCTCCATTGGCATTTTACCCTACATTTTAATGTGTTTTATCAATTATTTTAACAACAACAAAAAAAGACTTTTATTAAAAATTAGTACGAAAATTCCCAAAAATAAGTGTTGAAATTCGCAAAATTAAATTTTGAAATTCACAAAAATAAGTAATTTTCTCAAAAATGGGACACTGGGACAGGGTTGCCGTATTTCGTCCGCGGTGGAAAAAAAACGCCGGAAAAATCCAGGAAAAAAAACGGTTCCGGACAAAATATCATTTTGTCCACTTTTACTCAGTTTTAATTTGTAAACTAGAAAGACTCAGTGATTAAATATTTTGGTTATTTTTATTAATTTTTAAGAAAAAATACAGAGACTGTTGTTTCTCTCCCTCTATATACAATACATACATACTTAATAGTTTATGAAAACACTTGTAAAGATATTAACTGGTTCTTGACTATGACAATTCTGATTTTTCTGTTTTGATATTTTTTACTATAAAAGATACTATTGAAATCTGTCTTGTACATTCAGACAGAATACAATGAGGACGGAATAAGGCTGGAGCTTGTTAAACTGGATACATCTGATATACTTTCATCAGAATCTTGTTCACACTTCAATCTTTTGGGACATTTTTCAAAATGGTTTCATATTCTATGTGCTTTTGCACTAATGCTACTAGATCACTATTTACAGCACAGTCTAACAATTTTAGCATTTTTAGATAATTCTTTAGAAAATTTTCTTATTGGATCATTTTATTCTACCACATTTATCTGGAATTGTACTTTTTTTTTGGGGGGGGGATGAATCCAACACTTTTAAGTGCACTAAAGCATTCGGCTCACCACTGATGAAACTCGCTAGGACTTAGAAAAGAACATAATTTTTTTTTCAACATTTAACTATACTAAATGAAGCATCCAACTGCACTGTTGATGCAACTCAGTATGACTGACAAAAGAGCAGAGAAGCTGCAAGTTCACCTTTTAGTTTTGGTTCAGATTTTTTTAGTTATTGTTCTTGTTTTAAATTTTGGTTTATGTTCTCATTAGTCAGTCTTGGAGGACAAACTTACTGTGACTGTAGTATGTAGCATAGAATTGTCTCTTGAATGAAATGAATTCAAGAGCCAATTCTATGCTACATACTAAGTTAATTTTCCTTTTTTTTAGTTTTCGTTCAGGATTTTAGTATTTATTCCAGTTTTCGACTGTGATTCAGGTTTGAAGCAGAACTGATTTTAGTATGCGTCGAATGACTGGTTTTTAAATGAAGGGATTTTTCATCTCCAACAAAAGTTTTAAAAATATAATTTATTTAAAAGTATAATTGTGAAGATGTTTGCTATTTTCTCAATATCCGCTCTTCTATTAAACGAGGAATGTTTGTGTGTGTGTGTGTGTGTGTGTATGTCCGAACGATCTCGAAAACTGCTCTAAGGATTCTTTTTAACTTTCGTACCTGGGGTTTTTTTGGGCCCCTGAAACGATTGAGCTAGGTCAATTGATTGGAAAAACTCTAAAACGCTCAAAATTTAAAATTTAAAATTTTTGGACGGTATCGCCATCTATTGAGCGTTTGAAAAACACACTTGATGCAATCTTCCTAAAAGGGACGCTCAAATAAGTTTGGGGCGGATAAAAAAATACACGCCATCGATATATAATAGTAAAAATTAATTTCGCAAAGAAATAAAATAAATGGAACTTGATATTCAGTACACAGACAAATAAATATTTTAGTAACTAGATATATTACACCATTCAGCTACATAAATTTGTTTAGAATTAAAAAGTTATTTTTATTTCAAAATATCGTCCTGGCAACCAGCGAAAGAAAAAGAGAAAAGAGTCTTCGTTGCCATCCCCGCAAGCACCTTGATGTAATATACGTAAATAATTTAATTATTCTTAATTCATAGTTATTAATACAAAACTATTCGTAAATCTTATGTGAAAAATTGCCTGAATTTATTACAATTATCCTTTTGTAACTAACGTAAAGCTAAATATATTTTCGCGAATATACTAAAACAATAAATATTTTTCATGTATTTTATTGATCCATATGATGCGAATTTGAAAAGTGCATTAAAGTTTCAGCTTAGCCGAATAATTTAAATGAAAATGACACCCTTTTCAGTCATTCACAGTAAGAAAAAAGATCCTGTGACGTAAGATGAAAATTCCATTTTTTTTTTTTTTTTAATAACGGCACTAGGTTGAATTCTATTTTAACAGCCTTATTCCGCCAAGTAAGATAAATATTTAAATGGATAATAATGAAGATAAATATTTAAATGTAGTTACCCAGACGATTTTTTTTTTTTTTTTTTTTTTTTTTTAATGGGGCAACCATTTATAATGAAACGATGTTCGAAACTCCGATGAAAAAATGATACGATCGATTCCTAAATTGGGCTCGCAGCCGATATTCAAATTAATTTTGCAGATGATCAGCCATCAGTTTAGTTTTCATTCACTGCAGTTGATGATTTCAACTCATTTATTTTATCATCTTATGGACAACCTTTTAAAAGTTGCGGGCAGAACTTTACGATAGTGGCCTCCTGGGCCTGACTTCAGGATGTTAGCGAAATCGCGGGCCGTATAATTCGGATTTATATGGAAGTTTGAAGGTTTTATATAGGTTTTATACAGGGTTTTGACTTGTTCTGAGGGCTGGTCCAAAAGCCATGGCCGCCCCCGGTCCAAAAGCCCATCCGGCCGCAGGCTGAGAGTTGTCCATATGTGGAAGCAGTAAATTGGGAGGCTGAAATCTGGTTACTAAGATTTTTTCTAATAAATTTTCAATTCTTATTTAGACGTGTATTAGACTGTGTTGTTTTGTGTTGTGTACTATCATTAAACTAAAGGATAAAGCCCTTTGTGGAGACAATTACAGCGGGCGATAGAATGTCTACACTCAGAATATTTAATATTTACCCACTTAAAATCAAATAACGTCATATTCAATTTTCATTTTACATCGAATTTCGAATTGTATAATCTGCAGAAACATTTCGTATTCGAAACATTTCGTTTGGTATTGTTACGAATTTTCGGGGCAACCCGCTGCTCTGGGGCTTAGAATGGTTTAAAATTCGTATTCTACGCTTCAAATAGATAAATTTTGCTTTTTGTTGCATCAAAATCGGCCAATTAGAACCGGAGATACGGAGGTTTCGCTTTCCCATATGTTTTTCTATGGGCTTCTAGAAATCTCGAGAAATATTAGTCCTAGAGCTTAGATCTCTTCACTTTTGAGGACGTATTTTTGGCGCCAAATTTGGCGATATTTCGCCAAAAGTCGCCAAGCTTGGCGACTTTTTGGTCATTTGGCGCGATTTTCCCAATGGGGCCTGGAAGTTGTTTTTCCTGCATTAAAAACGCATAATAACCTAACATTTCTCTTCTATGACGTAATCAATATTCACGCGTTATGTAGAACCCTCGAGAAATTGACTTTTCTGGAAACCTCTTGTACCTCCTGCGTCGGCTATTTATAGAAGCGTGTCGCCCCGACGATTCATTGTTGATCAAGCTTTGAGAGAGAGATACGCTTGCTTTGTGAAGGAAGCTGTGTTTCGCGCTGTTTGTGAAGCTTTGAATTTAAGTGCTGTGTGTAAATTCTTCATTGCTGAGTCTTGAGAGACTGTTAGTGTTATTTCTCGTATATTTTCGCTGAATTCTTGTCAGTGAAAGTGTTCTATTTTGTGTGAGAAATACAGCATTCGTGAGAGTTTCTGATCTAATCGAACTGTTAAAAGCACTTTACTGCTAGATTGTGCTTGTGAATTGTGTACAGCTGATTGTTCTACGAAGTTCTAGAAGCAATAAAGTTTGTGTTCCATCCTGACAAGAGACTTTTTACTTGAACTTTATACACCAACTGGACTTTAGAACGACGAACCCCAGGAGTAGCCGAGTAATTCCGCAACATTTGGTGTCAGAGTGGGGTTCTAAATAAAGACTTTAATTTTCCAGTTTATGGTTTTGACTAGACAAAAAATGGAAGAACAACTTCAAAAGCTCATGAATATGATGCAAGAAATGAAAGCCGGACAAGACGAGATGAAAGCCGGACAAGACGAGATGAAAGCTGGACAAGACGAGATGAAGGCGGATTAGAGAAGAAAATTGAAGCAGGCGACGATTTAGAGAAGAAAATTGAAGCAGGACAGACCGATTTAGAAAAGAAAATTGAAGCCGGACAGACCGATTTAGAAAAGAAAATTGAAGCCGGACAAGAACAGATGAAAGCGGATTTAGAGAAGAAAATTGAAGCCGGACAAGAAGGAATGAAATTGGGATTGGAGAAAATGGAGACTGCTTTGGGAAAATTAGAGAAATTCGAAAAGAGTGTGCAGGAAAATCAAGAGATAATGGAGAAAAGAATGTCGCTCATAGAAGAAACTCAAACGAAATATGAACAAAGAATTGAAGGAAAAATAGAAGAAAATGTTAAGGAATTGCAGCAAGATATTTGCAGAATGCGGGAAGAATTTAAGAATAAAATTGAGGAGAAACTAGACTGGAAAGAAAATATAGTTTCGAAAATACATGAAGAATGTGAAGCTAAAATTGAAGAAAAATTGGACTCTCTCGTAAAGCTGGGAAAGTTACCCGAAAACATCAGGTTATCTTCACACCGCCCAGCAGTGAAACTTACTGCCTATGACGGAAAGACTCCCTGGGAAGCTTACAAGACCCAATTTTCGATCGTCGCCAGAGCCAATGGTTGGAGCGAGTCCGAGAAAGCTAATCAACTGGCCGCTTCCCTTAGCGGAGATGCAATTAATGTATTGCAAACTATCGGAGCGACGAAGATAGGAGATTTTGACGCCCTTGCCAGTGCCTTGGAGATGAAATTCGGAGAGAAGTGCCAGAAAGAATATAGTAGAATCCAACTTAAGTCAAGGATGCAGAGATCTGGCGAGACCCTTCAAGAGCTGGCTTCGGACATAGATAGGCTGTGTCATCTAGCCTACATGGACCACCTTGATAATGTCAGAGAGGAAATGGCGGTGCGTCATTTTATTGAAGCCATCCGTGATCCAGAAACCCAAAAGACACTCATGTTGGAGGATTATCAGGATTTGAAGTCTGCTCTGGTGTTCGCAATGAAGCTAGAGGCAGCCCAGCGGGCCGTGAGAAAAGATCGGCACGCTGTTAGAGCGGTAACGGTCCAAGAGGAAGCTAACAAAGACACAGAGAGCGTCGAGAACAGATTGAAGAGAATTGAAGATCTCATAGAGCGAAAATTAAGATCCGATAGAACGAGAGATGGCCCAAAGAAAGTAAAATGCTGGAAGTGTGGCGTCGAAGGGCATGTACAAAAGTATTGTGGTCGAAAGTCTCATGACCAGCAAGAGAATTCTAAAAACAAGAAGGAGGGAAACTAGGAGGTGGCCATCTCGCGGGGCGGAGGTTGCCAGATAGTCAAAAGCCCCACCTAAAAGTCTTGCAGATTTCATCGGTGAATGGCGGCAGTAATGGACTCTTCGTACTGGGATACGTTAATGGTTCTCCATGCCACATGGTGATTGATACTGGCGCGAACGTAACCATCATAAGGACGGATCTGGCCAAGAAATTAAATTTGAAGATTATCTGGACTCCGCCCTCGCTGACCCTCCAGACTGTGACAGGTGACAAGATCGAAGTGGGCGGAAAAGCGCAAGTAGAAATCACGTTTGGAAATGCCAGATACGACCATGTGGTATATGTCGCCAATATTACAGACTCTTTTATTCTCGGACTGGACTTTTTAAAATCACACAAATTTAATTTGGACTTTAAGAATAATGAGCTTCGTTCAGACTCAGAAGAAATAGCTGCGTTCGATATTAGAAATGAAACTGTTTTGCCTGTTCAGCAAATAATAGCCCAGACTGATATCACTCTACCTCCCAGAACTGATTCAATAATTTCTGGAACAGTAAAAGAAAGCAATAAATTCCGTTTTGGATTAATCGAACACCCAAGCAATAGTGATTCCATCAGAGGAGTACTTGTGGGAGCAACACTTGTGGACTTGTCGAGAACAGAAATTCCAGTTAGAGTAGTAAATGTGACGGACAAGTCGAAGGTGATAAAGAAAAATGAAGTGTTGGCGACATGCACTCCTGTTACCTGCATTAATAAGAACATCAGCCAAACGACAGCTAAATCTTCCGAGTGCCTGACGAAGGAATTAATACAAGACGTGGAGTTAACGGTAGAACAGAGAAGCGCTGCGGAGAAAGTAATAGCTGAATTTGAAGACCTCTTCTCCCGTACTTCGGGTGACTTTGGCCGTACGAGCTTAACTCAACATAGGATAGATACAGGCAGCCATTCTCCCATCAAGCAACATCCTAGGCGGCTGCCGTTTGCTAAGCAAGAAGAGGTGAGCAGACTTTTAGAGGAGATGAAGCGTGATGACGTCATCGAGCCATCGACTAGTCCCTGGGCCTCGCCAATTGTTTTGGTCCGAAAGAAGGATGGTTCCACCCGGTTCTGTGTTGACTACAGACGTCTGAATGACATTACCAAGAAAGACAGCTACCCTCTTCCCAGGATAGACGACACTTTGGACACTTTATCGGGAAACGAATGGTTTTCCACTCTGGATCTGAAAAGTGGTTACTGGCAAGTGGAAATTCATCCCGACGACCGTGAAAAGACTGCGTTCACCACGGGACAAGGATTATGGCAGTTCAAAGTTATGCCTTTTGGACTCTGCAACGCACCTGCTACATTCGAGCGACTAATGGAGACAGTGTTGAGAGGACTTTCCTACGAAGCATGTCTCGTTTATTTGGACGATATCATCATCGTCGGAAGGACTTTCGAAGAGCATCTAGAGAACATCCGAAAGGTGCTGCAGAAATTAAAGGAGGCGAACTTGAAACTGAGTCCATCGAAGTGCAATTTGTTTCGTCGGGAAGTACGTTACCTCGGGCACATAATATCCGCCCACGGAGTCCGAACCGATCCCGAAAAGACGTCCGCAGTCCAGAACTGGAGTCGTCCCGAGAATATCCACGACTTAAGAAGTTTTCTCGGTCTGTGTACTTACTATCGAAAATTCGTGAAGGGCTTTTCTCAAATTGCAAGACCTCTTCACAAATTGACCGAGACTGGACAGAAATTTCTCTGGACTGAGGAATGTGAGGACGCATTCAACGAACTGAAGACGGCTTTAACATCTTCGCCGATCTTGTCGTATCCTCACCCTGACAAGCCATTTATCCTGGACACAGACGCAAGTAAGGAGAGTGTCGGAGCAGTTTTGTCCCAGGAGATAGATGGCCAAGAACACGTCATTGCCTACTGGAGCAAATGCCTTTCAAAGGCAGAACGTAACTATTGTGTTACGAGAAAGGAACTCCTTGCTATCATTAAGGCCGTGGAGCACTTCCATCATTACCTGTACGGCCGAAAGTTCCTGCTCCGAACGGACCATGCCTCTTTAACCTGGCTTCTAAATTTCAAGAATCCGGAGGGCCAAATAGCCAGGTGGATACAGCGACTACAAGAATATGACATCGAGATACGTCATCGGAAAGGGTCATCTCATGGAAATGCAGATGCTTTGTCGAGAAGGCCCTGCATAGACAGTTGTCGCTATTGCTCCAGGGCAGAGAAAAATTACCATCTGAAACATCCCGCTGTCCGCCAAGTTACATCATCGGCATCATCTCAAGATCCCTGGAGTGACGAAAATGTTCGGGCGGACCAATTAACAGACAGCGACATCAAACCTATTGTGGAATTTATGGAAAAATCCAGCGCTAAGCCCAGTTGGCAAGAAATATCATCTTACAGTCCGGCAACAAAACAGTACTGGGCTTTATGGGATTCGCTTCGCCTGAGAAATGGAGTCCTGTATCGTAAATGGGAGTCGGACGACGGCAAGATGCTCCGATGGCAGTTGGTACTCCCTCGCTCGAGGATTCCGAAGGTTCTAGAAGAACTTCATAATGGCTTAACTGGGGGCCATTTTGGCGTAATGAAGACCCTGCAGAAAGTTCGCGAGCGCTTTTACTGGGTTAGGGCTCGAGGCGACGTCGAAAAGTGGTGTCAAGCTTGTGACGCCTGTGCCGCCCGCAAAGGCCCGAAGAAACGAAGCCGTGGAAGACTACATCGTTATAATGTAGGAGCGCCTTTTGAGAGGATTGCACTCGACATCCTGGGACCTCTTCCGCGAACTTCGGATGGCAACAAATACATCCTAGTTGTCATTGACTACTTCTCTAAATGGCCCGAAGCGTTTCCTATTCCCGATCAAGAAGCTACGACCGTAGCAGAGGTACTGGTGCAAGAATGGATTTCCAGATATGGAACCCCTCTGCAACTTCATTCCGACCAAGGAACGAACTTTACCTCTGCAGTCTTTAAAGGACTATGCCAACTTCTCGGAATGGACAAAACCCAGACTACGCCTTTACACCCACAATCCGACGGCATGGTGGAGAGGTTCAATCGTACAATTTTGAACAACCTCTCGCTCCTGGTATCTAGGAATCAAGAGGACTGGGACAAGAAACTCCCCCTGTTCCTGCTGGCCTATAGGAGTGCCGTCCATGAGACTACCGGCTTCACACCTTCCCAGATGCTGTTCGGCAGAGATCTTCGTCTTCCCGCCGATCTAGTGTTCGGCCGCCCTCCAGATGCGCCTTCATCGCCAGAGGAGTACGTGGAAAACCTTCGGGCACGGTTTGAAGATGTGCATCATTTTGCTCGGGAGCGGATCAACCTGAACACGGAAAAGATGAAGACTCGCTACGACACGAAGGCTACGGGACACGAGTTCAACGCAGGTGACAAAGTTTGGCTATGGAATCCTACTCGACGGAAAGGCCTGTCTCCCAAGCTGCAATCGCCGTGGGACGGTCCTTACACAGTCCTAAACCGGCTGAATGACGTCATCGTACGGATTCGTAAGTCACCAAACTCGAAGCCAAGAGTTGTACATTACGATCGGCTAGCCATCTACCGCGGTTGTAATTAGTTATTTGACTATCAGACCATGTTCACTATGGCGTAATTCCTCCTTTCTTTCAACTGTCATTTCTTTCCTGTCTTTCTCTTCTCTTCCTCTTTCGTCAACTCTCTTTCACTCATTACTTACGCCATGTTTAGTGTATATATTTGTAATATATTGGATTTTATTAATGTGTATTTGTTATTACATTGATTACTTATTACAGTGTAATTATTTATTATGTTGATTATTTATTTATTAATGTGTATTTGCTTATTGTGCTATTGATTACTTGCTTGAATTATGTTGTTAAGATCTTGTTAAGTGTTATACAGTGTAGGTACCTGTGTGACCTCCTAACTAGGGATTGTACTGCCCGGGACGTGCAGTCCTTGGGAAGGGGGCAATGTTACGAATTTTCGGGGCAACCCGCTGCTCTGGGGCTTAGAATGGTTTAAAATTCGTATTCTACGCTTCAAATAGATAAATTTTGCTTTTTGTTGCATCAAAATCGGCCAATTAGAACCGGAGATACGGAGGTTTCGCTTTCCCATATGTTTTTCTATGGGCTTCTAGAAATCTCGAGAAATATTAGTCCTAGAGCTTAGATCTCTTCACTTTTGAGGACTTATTTTTGGCGCCAAATTTGGCGATATTTCGCCAAAAGTCGCCAAGCTTGGCGACTTTTTGGTCATTTGGCGCGATTTTCCCAATGGGGCCTGGAAGTTGTTTTTTCCTGCATTAAAAACGCATAATAACCTAACATTTCTCTTCTATGACGTAATCAATATTCACGCGTTATGTAGAACCCTCGAGAAATTGACTTTTCTGGAAACCTCTTGTACCTCCTGCGTCGGCTATTTATAGAAGCGTGTCGCCCCGACGATTCTTTGTTGATCAAGCTTTGAGAGAGTGAATACGCTTGCTTTGTGAAGGAAGCTGTGTTTCGCGCTGTTTGTGAAGCTTTGAATTTAAGTGCTGTGTGTAAATTCTTCATTGCTGAGTCTTGAGAGACTGTTAGTGTTATTTCTCGTATATTTTCGCTGAATTCTTGTCAGTGAAAGTGTTCTATTTTGTGTGAGAAATGCAGCATTCGTGAGAGTTTCTGATCTAATCGAACTGTTAAAAGCACTTTACTGCTAGATTGTGCTTGTGAATTGTGTACAGCTGATTGTTCTACGAAGTTCTAGAAGCAATAAAGTTTGTGTTCCATCCTGACAAGAGACTTTTTACTTGAACTTTATACACCAACTGGACTTTAGAACGACGAACCCCAGGAGTAGCCGAGTAATTCCGCAACAGTATCAACATCCTCTCCTATATCCATGCTTACTGCATAGAAAACCGTTTTATTTTTGAAAAAAAGTTAAACTGAGTAGTAATTTAGAAAAGCTATCTTAAGCGAATTGGAATCGTAATTTTTCCTCCAAAGCCTGATAACCGTGACTTCAATGTAACGTCAATGTCACTTGCAATAGATTATTCTGACACTCAATGATTAGCTTTTTTTATTCTCTTAAATGAAATAGAGCTAAAAATACCAAAAAAAAACCGCTTAGAAATCAGGGAACGGGTGGATTATCAGATTTTTTCTTTCTTTCTTTCTTTTTTTTTTTTTTTTTTTAACATAATTATGATAATTTTCAGGCTGATCGCACCAACGAACCGTGTAAATTTTAAGTTTTTGGACAATACATTTTTAATCTGTTTGGATGGTAAAAGTTTTAATTTGAGTGGTTGAACTGGAATTGTGACAGAGTCAGGGATCATCGTAACTATATAGGAGCGATGTATTTTTGATTTATTCGAGGTTAGAAGTCCATTTTCTACAGTCCATCCGTTTGTTCTATTATTGTCAACGTTTAAGTAGTTGTTAGGGTTATTATAAAAGAATATTTTTGATCTATTCTGTTTTTGATTTCATGATTTCGAAGTGTCCTTTTGTACTAATTATTTAAATTGCGTTACACTTTTTATTTTCTTAAGCGTGAGTTTATAAAATAAAATTATGTTTAAAGCATATTTATGTAAGATTATACTTTTATGGCATCTATATTTATGTATCTATAAGATTGAATTTACGTTTGTAGAATTTGTTTATGCATGATTTATTTTCTTTGAATTAGAAAAAAAATAAGTATTTTATGTTTGAATTGAAGCACTATAGAGAAATTTACAATTTCAATCGTAAAGAATTATCATCATAGATTTATTATAAAGACGTAAATGCATGAAAGTATAGCTCAAAAACGAGCTGTGGAAACATATGATCACCGACAGCAGCACTTAGCCCAAATGTGTGAATGTGCAGTTCAAACACAAGCAGATGAAACAGATGATTAGTATTTGGAAGAAGAACGACTTGGAACAGCTAGACGTCGACAAATTCTTCGGGTAAACAGTCTAAGTATCTACAAAGCTGCCACAAATGTGGGTACTTATTATCATAGTTTAAAACTTTTTAATATGGATTGCATTCACCCTGGAGCTTTGCATTTTTCTGAAGAGTAAAAACAAAAATTAACCGAAACCATTTTGGGGACTGTAAGATTGATGTAGGACATTCCGAATTTCCTAATGAATGGGTGTGGTTGTTTCTTCGATGTCACCCATATTTCAAAGAATTCGAAATTTGAAAGCATACTTTACAATGGCTTTGTTCACAGTATATGACGAGTGAAACTATTAACGATTTTGGTGTGTACTGCTACGTTGCGAACAGCGTATAACAGACTTGATGAATTTTTTTTTATAAACTCATTCATCTGACAGTTCAACCAACTCAAATTCTTGATGCTGAATTTGAACGTCCTCAATATGGACAGATAAATTTCTGAAGTAATGAAGACGCTGTTAGTGAATGCATCGCCCAAGATCTTCGCTGATACCATCGCTGATCTGCTACAGAAGGAAATTAGGCACCTTACGTTAAACTACTTTTTGCTCAACTCTGATGGCACCGACCATCGAATATTTAGCATCGCTCTTCTAAACAAAGTATATGCCATTGTAACATTGAATGCCGACCAAAGCTTACCTGATAATGTATGGGTGATCCAACAGCGATGAAAATCTTTGGCAACCATGAAGATTATTGATACGTGCCAAGGCATTTAAGTATTCATTATTTTAGACTTAAGGAGCCTTTAGATTCTAAGCATGGCTCGGTAACCTGGTACTTATATTGTTATATGGTATATGGAAATTAAAGTCTATAAAAAAAAAAATTCTTTTATTTTATATTTCCAATAAAAATGTTTAAGTCTGCGCTATATCATAAAATAAACCCCTTTTTTGTGTACAATATGATTAAATTAATTATTTGATAACTAATTAATTTTTTGTTAAGTTTAATTTTTTAGCAAAGTATTCCATAAAATTAATTCCTCTACTATGGAGTTTATCTTTTCTTTGAGAATTTATTGGGTTATGTATGATTCATATGGGATGACTTTTAATGAATAATTAAAAAAATATATTTTTATTTTTGTTAAAATGGTATATTAATATTTTTGTTGAAATGTAGGAACACAGTTTTGTTTGCATGATAACAAAACATGCATTTAACAATACTCTTAATTCAATGATTTTTATTTTGTCCATTTCTTCCAATTTCGTCCAGCGTCCTGTATTTTTTATAAAAAAGTGGACAAAGTATCAACCCTGCCCTGAGAAAAATTCCTGGACCGACCCCTGTAATTAATTTAGTAAATTAAGTATCTAGGATGGCTCATCAAGTACACCCAAGCTTTGCACAGCCCGATTCTTCTCTTGGAAGTCATAAAAACTGCCCATAGAACTGTACCTCAACTACACCCAAACTTCCAGCCAACCAGAGTCTTCGCTTGGAGTACATAAAAAATGCCCATAGGAGAATTGTACTTCAGCGACCCACAGTTTTAGAGAAAAAAAAAACTTTTTTATTTTATTTTTATTTTTTTAAGTAAAACGCTATATTGGTGTAGGGGGGCTGGGGAGTATTGGAAAAGTGAACATCGATCCCTGAATTAGACGACGTGGGAGATCTGGTACTGTTGCCGCCACAATCACCAGATCTGGTACCTTTGGGATCCTCCCTATGAGATCATAAGGAATTAGTTTATTGACCTTTGTTACAAAAAGTGACAAGGATGCTTGCTTTTATTCATGTTTTAATTCAACTCTTTTGAAATGTCGCTCATTTACGGAAGTATAACAAGTAATAACCTCAGGTTCGTAAACAATTCAGTTGCGATCGAAAAGAAAGAAACATTAAATGCTTTCAACTTCCATAAATTTCGTCAGCATTGTAAAAACTTATCAGATTTGAGTCACAAAATAGACATTGCTTTAGGGTGTCATTTTCCATTTTGTACATTTTGTTTTGGTCAAATAAACTTTTTTTTCTTTCTTATAATCAGTCCCTCCCCGAATAAAACATTGTTTACACCTCTGTTTCAGTACTTTGGATATGATGTCATATCTTTCTCTCGCACTTTTCTAAAAAACTAGAAGTTGTGCATAGGTAAAGTTCTCTACACGGAGAAAAAGAAATACCGCTCTCATCTAGAACAAATAGATATCTGATTTCTGTGTCTTAAAACTAGAAGAATAGATCGTATAAATGCGTGTTAGTGATACACACAGCTGGTACAGACGAAATGATCAAGAATTTCTAGTCCATAGTATTCTTGCTAATCACAGCAAAACGACTAGTTTGTGTAACGAGAAATTATCGTTCGATTTTTGGAGGACTAGAAATACCGTTAGTGAGCCTACCCACTTCCGTACGCAACGATTTACAGATATTTTCATCTGGGTACAAGAAACAGATTATTGAGGAGATGTAAAACTGAGTAAGTGGGTTCAGAAGTGTCTTGTTCTATGATCTAGTATGTATAGGGAGTGCACAGACTAATGAATTCTAGTTCCACCAATCATTTTCTAGGCGTCAGGTTTTTTTTTTCCTTCCAGTGTGGGCATTTTTTTTTATGCACTACTATCGTGAAATCTGGCTGTGCGGAGTTAGGGCTGTCTGGATGGGACACCCTGTATAAATTATACTATCTCAGCATTTTTCTTTCATTTTAACAGGCATTATTTCGAAATACATCGCAGGAGTTATACACTGCATCCCGAAAAAACGTATTTTTCAAAGAGATATCTTTCATCATTCCTAAAGAATACAGAACCTGGCTTACAACTTCGAGATTTCTTGCTGATGGATCGGATTCTAAATCATTCAGAAGACCTGATGTGTACGTAACTGAAAATGATGTTTTTGAAAAGACCTACACCGTTCAGCACAGGGGCTGTGGACAACCTGGACTTACGATTAACATCCCGAATGACTTTTTGATGTCGTCTGATTCCAAAAAAGGTAAAATTTGATTTACAGTAACTTGTTATAACTGTATAATAATCACTATTAAAGGGAAACCAGCATTAGGGACATAAAATTTAACAATCTACACATTACTTTAACATTAGCGAGGATTGGTCGGTTTTCCCGCGGCAAAAACAGATTAAAACCATGTACCGGTGTGTATTATGCTTTGATATATTACTATCTAGTAAGCATTTTCATCAAATCTCCAGTTTTTATTGTCACATTAAGGTATTCAGTGTGCCGTAAATTAATGTTGTTTTTTTTTCCCAATAAATTCAAACAAATTTTCAACATGTTTGTTTTTGGTTTTACATTTGGCATTCTTAAAACTGCGAAAAAAATCACCATTTTTAGAACCACCGAAAAAAGTCTTCGAGAATTCTGGATACACTGAATACAGAGCATCGTGGAAAGTCCAATGAAGGTAGCAATAAGCTCATGGATTAGTCATGGAACTGTCATTGTCTGAGCTAATCTACACAGAGGACATACGTGACAAGATAAGCGCTGACGAACAAAAGATTACAGATGAAATGATCGTCAACAGCCCATATTTATCCCAAGGGCACTTGGGGTAAGTGCCCAGGGCACGCATGCAGAAATAGACCGAAAAATTGACAACGAAATTGACCGAAAAATTTAGACCTAAAAAGGGGGCACAAAATTTGAAAAGTGCCTTCTTCACAAAAATGTTGTAATCAGGCTCTGATCTTCAATAAGAAAAATTATTGAATGTAAAAGGCGGTGACGATGCAAATCTCCCGTGCAAATTGACTAAAGCTTTCGAGGGAATAACAACAAGCGATGCCAACAGTCCTTAAAAAGTGGCAAAAGTTTTCAGAAGGAAAACGCCGAAGTAACGTCAAACAAAACCCTATTAAGGACTTTTAAAGTAAAAGAAGTCATGAAATATCATAGCAGTATGAATTGCATGTGGTGCATCAGTATGACTTTTGTGTTGGTTAAAATGTACAGTTAAATTTACACGATTTGTTTTGTTTAAAATTTTTGCTTTACCTGAGTTCTTCGGTTATCCAAGTTAGTCTTGGTCCAGTTTAACTCGTATAACCGGGACTGTACTGTACATGACAAATTTCTTCTTGTTAGCTTCAGCAGTTTTGGCAAGCCGAAATATCGACGTACGGAAAAACATTACTTTAATTGCGATTGAAAAATTAATGACTTGGATAGTTAATAGTATTCGACTATTAATGTAATAAAAGTTTAAATTTATTTCGATTGTTTTATTTCGAAATAGTTTATACTAGTTAGTTCATGATCTCTATAGTTTGCTTAATTAAACTAAGTGTAATTCTTTCCGAAAATTATATCAGGTATGGAACCTGGTTGGAAAAAGAGAGGGAAAAAAAAACTTACTGCCGCGAACATAACTTCTGCAATGGTGTAACATTTGTAATCTGTCACTTCTATAACAGTGGAATTGCATTCGATACTAAATTTGTTGATATTATTAGTGATTATTTCTTAAAACGTACTTTCTAGAATTTTTATTCAACCTCAGTGACCTTTTTACAGCTACGTGGTTTCTCAGGCAATGGGCTCATTATCGGTACGGCGTCTTCAGTGAAAGTGGCTTTCCTAATGATGAAGTCTATCCTGCCTGCTACAGAGTACCTGGCTCGGACGAGATGAGGGTTAGCGACTGCACCAATGAAAAGGCGATTTATGAATCTGAGTAAGTCATATTTTTTATAGTGAAAATCAAAATCATGTAGTTTGAGCCCAGAAAATTTTCTAGTATAAATGGATTTCCCGTAATAATTTAATGTAATTAATTGACTTTAAAAGGAAGGCAAAGGTCACCATCCTTTTCAAATTCTTTACCATTTGTATATACCACTTATAAATAAACTCTATTATAATTAAAATTCCGTAGAAGTTGTGAAAATTTTCTTTCGCAGTACTGTTTGGCTTCTGCCATTACATTAAATGTTATTAAAAAATAAAAACTACTAAATACTCACTTACGTGTAATAGACTAACATTATATGCAAAACAAATAAGTAATTTGTGAACTAAGTACGCCACACACACACAATGGGGTACATACATTTCATAGAAGTGTAATATATGGGCATAAACCTACTACTAAAGTTTTGTATATACATCTCCGCCTATTTGAGGTTCAAAATAAAACCAAAAAAGAGTAACATTTGTTTTGAGTAACGAATGTACAGAAACATAAACATTTATATTTAAAACTATTACATATAACTTACTTTCTTGTAATTTTCGATTTAAGTAACATACTTCAAGTAAATGGTTTAACTATCAAATGAAGAAGGAGGAAAAATACTTTTATTAGTCAAAAGGAACCAAAAATACGAAATACCAACGGATTAATGTTTTAAAAAGTATGCGTATCCATGATCTTATTGTTTTCATTGATAATGTATTTAAAAGAGATTAGGCATTGATATTTTCACGGTTAGTGAAACAACACACAGTTAGAGAACAAACAAGCTACAATTAACATCATAGTGAATTATAACTTTACAAAATGCTTTGAAAGTTAAGAAAAATTCGGGGTATCAAATATATTTCTAAAAAATAATAACTGGTGTATCATAGCTACCATTTCCAAATATCGAACCTAGTCTTGATCAAAATATCTTGTAACATTTTCACCACAGTCCTGTAATACAATTTAAAAGAGCTTTGATAAAATTATTTTGATTTTAAAAATGGCAGCTATTTTTGAAAATTACGCTGTTTAAAAAATTTGGTTTATTACAACGTTTGTAAATTGATTCTTTTATCTAGAACAGAAAATAGGAATGGACGTTATCGGGAAGTTTGCATGCCTGTTCCTGCTAGCGGAAAGAATGATCATATAATATCTTCAGTTATGACCAGCATTGATTTTCCAAAGGTACGTAAGTATTAGAGGTTCACACAGAAATAGGGAAGAATCCTTAATCCCCTCTCTTCTGTACGCCACTGCACTTAATATTTTACTAACCTTAGACTTTTCATTTGCCTTGAAAAACATGTTTTTTAGAATCAATTTACATTTGAAAGAGATAAGAACTTTTTTTTTGTTTTTATTGATAAACGTATTTATTTTTCTATCTATTGTTACTTTCACATCGGTTGCAAATGTTTGTGAAAGAAGAATCATATTACAGAGTTTCTAGATACTTCGAAAGACCGATTATTAAAAAAAAAAAGAAAAAAAAAACACTGAGGAAAATCAGAGGAATTGCGTAAATTCGTGTAGGCAAACATAGGAAAATTAAGATGTATGTCAAGATGCAAATCTGGCTATTATTTACAGGCCAAAGGTTTGGCTGTTATTTTTTTGTTATTCTAGTTGTACTCTAAATTAGAATAACAAATCAATTGTCAAATGCTTAACAACAGATTATACGCTCTAATGACGGTGATAGAAAGAAATATCTTACAAGGATTGTTTTTAAATTTTCATTAAGCATTTATGTACGTAAAGTAGAGATTTGTGGAGAAAAATGTTATATAATCGATGCTTAAGCGTGATTTATCTGTCTTTTTCATTTTTTTATTATTATTCATTGTGTATGAAATAACAAACTGAAATGTGTTATGATTCAAGAAAAGTTTTTTTCTTCTGAACGAAAAGTTTTTTTTCTTCTTTGTCTAAAAGTGTCATTTTTATACGATTACAAGATTTTATTTATTTTTTTTTATATGAACATTGTATGCTCATGTTAAAATTTCAGTTATTGGTCAAGTTTCATTCTTCTGACAGGTGAACAGCTTTTGTGATGATGATACTCGACCCCATAACAGGAACTCCCCTACAAAACAGAATGCATTATGCCGTGAGAAAAGTACATGGGAAGTGATATCGAATCACAACGATTTTAAATTCAAAAGGTGAAAATGTTCAAATGCACAGATATTTTTCAGTTGCCTGTTATGTTTTAATATCTATATATACAGGAAGATGTCTTGACTGACTGACGATCATGGCCCAGCCAAATCTACTGGAGATACAGACATGAAAATTTAGGAGCTTACAGCTGTTGTACCCCAGGCGTCATTTAAGAAGCGATTTTAAAAAATTTGCCCAAAACGTTCTTTTCACGTTTTCCTTCATATCTCAGGAAGGAAAACAGATAGCTGTAAAATTCTTGCTTTAAAATGTAACTAATACAAATACCTAAAACAGGTATAACAAAAGCAGGACAATACGATTACAGGATTTTTTAGAATTCGCATCCAAACGTACGTAAGGAACCAAAACGTCCTTTAACGTTCTTTTCACATTTCCCTTCATATCTCAGAGGAAAAAAAGAGACAGCCATAAAACCCTTGCTTTAAAATGCAACTAATACAAATACCTAAAAATCATTTTTCAGGGTTTTTTTGCAATTTTACACAAATTTTTCCAATTTGTACAAATTTGTGTAAAGGTCCAAAAAGTTCTTTTCACATTTACCGTCATATCTCAGAGGCAAAAAGAGATAGCCGTAAAATTCTTGCTTAAAAATAAATCGAACACAAATGTTTAAAATTCATTTTCAGGGTTCTTTAGAATGCGCATCAAAACGGAGATGGAGGGCTAAAACGTTATTTTCTTATTTTCGAATTTGCCGTCATATCTCAAAAGGAAATAGAGATAGCCATAAAATTCTTGCTTTAGAATGTAGCGAACACGAATGCCTACGAATCACTTTCAGGGTGTTTTAGAATTCCCGCCGAAACAGGTGTAAGGAGCCAAAACGTTCTTTGACGTTCTCTTCATATTTCCCTTCATATATCAGAGGAAGAAGAGATAGGCAAAAATTCTTGCTTAAAAGTATATTGAACACAAATGTTTAAAATTCATTTTCAGGGTTCTTTAGAATGCGCATCAAAACGGAGATGGAGGGAGCCATAAAATTCTTGCTTTAGAATGTAGCGAACACGAATGCCTACGAATCATTTTCAGGGTGTTTTAGAATTCGCACCCGAACAGGAAAAGGGAGCCAAAACATTCTTTGACGTTCTTTTCACATTTCCCTTCATATATCAGAGGAAGAAGAGATAGCCAAAAATTCTTGCTTTAAAATGTAACTAACACAAATACCTAAAAGTCATTTTCATGGTTTTATAGAATTTACACTCGAACAGGGGTAAGGCGCCGAAACGTTCTTTTCAGATTTCCTTTCATATCTCAGAGGAAAATAGAAATAGCCGTAAAATTCTTGCTTTAAAATGGAACTAGCCGCAATACCTAAAAATCATTTTTAATTTTCAGGATTTTTTAAAATTCGCACCCAAACGGTGTTAAGGGTGGGTCAAAAACGTTCTTTTCACGTTTTCCTTCATATCTTAGAGGAAAAAAGAGACAGCTGTAAAATTCCTGCAATATAACTAACACAAATACCTAAAAGTCATTTTCATGGTTTTTTAGAATTCGCAACCAAACGGGCGTAAAGGGCAAAAATGTTCTTTTCACGTTTTCCTTCATATCTCAGAGGAAAAAAAAGAGACCGCCATAAAATTCTTCTTTTAAAATGTAACTAACAGATATACCTAAAATCGTTTTCAGGTCTTTTTTTTTTTTTTTTTTTTTTAATGGACCTCAATACAGTGTAGTTTATAAAAACTGTTTTCACGTATTTTTTCAGACAAAATCTTTTGTCTACCTTCTGAAAGGGCGAATCACGTTTCAAGGGTTGCCAGATGAAATGTGTAAAAAGGCTTGCCGTTTTTTGTTGATTTATCGCTAAGCTTAGCATAAAAACATTAGTCCCTAAAACTGACCCAGCTTATCGATATCTTCCGTATTTGTCGAGAAATTGCATAACCCTAGTGTCTATTTAAGTGAAATATTGGTGTCTATATTCGTGCAAATAAAGGTGAAGTATAGTCAGAATATGCCTGGCGAGGATTTAAAAAAAGTTTTAGTAGACGATTTTAATATAGATTTCAGATTTGAAGAAGTATCTTATGGAACAAGGAAAGCAAATGCGGCACACTTGTGGATAATGATGCACATTCTAAACAGTATTTTAAAAAATCAAGCATAGTTAGCATATGCCTAACGAATATTTTAAAACAGTTTTTGTAGACAATTAAATCTATAACCAAAGTATGCTCAATATTTATTTACTTATTTTCCATTTGTATTAGCTGGTTTAACAATATCCATTTCGTGCGAAGAACGGATACTTCAGCTAGTCTTATAATACACTCATGTCCATAAATTAAGGATAATTCAGAATCACACAGAAATTGATCTCTAAAATAAAAATTTCACCTGTGGAATGATCACACACATCTTGAAGAAGAATATGCAAATTACAGGAATCCACCAGATACCATGGATGGTACGTCACAATGACGAGAGTGTAAGAGAGGGGTATATAAGGAATGGTGGCAAAGAAGTAAAATTGTTCACAAGCGCTGTGAAAGCCTTTCAGTGCAAAAACCGCATAGTTATGGCACAAAGGAGGCATTTGGATGATGTTTTACGTGGCAGAATTATTGGACGACTGGAATGTGGACGTACCCAGCTGGAAGTATCCGAGGAACTTGGAATCGCCCAGAGTGTCATCTCCAGGCTTTGGCAACGATTCCAAGATGATGGTAATGTGAGTAGACGTTACAGCACAGGTCGCCCCCGAGTTACAACGCCGAATGAGGACCGCTATTTGGCAGTTACTGCCAAAAGAAACAGGCGGAGTACAGCATCAGACCTGTCTCGTCAGCTCTCTTCAGCTACCGGTACGACAGTTTCAAGGCAGACCGTGTACAGACGCTTAGGGCACATTGGTCTATATGCTCGTAGGCCTGTCAGATGTGTTCCACTTACCGCAACTCACTGTCGCCTGCGATTAACCTGGAGTAGAGAGCATGCATTGTGGACACCGCAACAGTGGTCTTGTGTGATGTTTTCCGACGAGTCCAGGTTTAGTTTGGAGTCTGATTCTCGCCGGACATTCATCTGGAGAGCGCCAGGTACCCGTTACCACCAAGAGAACTCCATTGAAAGACACCGTTACGGTGGTGCAGGATGGCTCGTTTGGGGAGGAATTGTTCTTGGTTCCAGAACTGACCTGCATGTTCAGAGTGTAACGATGACAGGCCACATCTATCGGGATGTCATTCTGGAACAACATGTACGTTTGTTTCGGGGCGCCATGGGTGCTGAATTTGTGTTTATGGATGACAACGCCCGTCCTCACCGTGCAAACATTGTAGACGAATGCCTTCAATCGACGGATATCACCCGTATGCATTGGCCAGCATACTCACCGGACTTGAATCCAATAGAGCATGTGTGGGATATGCTTGGCCGACGAATTGCAGCCCGTCAACCCCCTCCCACCTGTCTACCGGAACTTCGGAGTGCATTGCTTGATGAGTGGTGTAATATTCCCCAAGATCAGATTGATCATTTGATACTCAGCATGCCTAGGCGTTGTCAGGCCTGTATTGCATCGTCCGGGAGACATACTCCGTATTAACCATCCTACTAACCATGTTATACTGTTTATTGTAAATAGGTTCTTTTTTTAAATTTGGTCAAGGGAGTAAAACTTGCAATTTTTATTAATTATGTCAAACATATAGCATCTTTTTTGCTCTTTACTTTTTGTTTAATAAATAGACTTTACAAATAAGTCAAATTTGTTTTGCTTCTTTCTCTTTCTTTGCCTGAACTTCATTATCCTTAATTTATGGACATGAGTGTATTTCTCCTGCATAAATTTCTTTTGCAGTATACTGTTCAAGACTGGTTTGTTAGAAAATTTCATAATACTAAATACAAATTTACATTGATAAAAGATTACTATATTATATGTTTATACTTAACGAGTTGAAGTGTCAGTACCGGTACTGCAACTGGAGATTGCGTCACATGGGGAAAACCTTAAATTTGGTTCCTTTTTCCTCGGAACCATAACTGATATTGGATTCCTTTTCAGCAGCCCCAGAAACAAAAACTGCTACCGTAGTTTCTCATCCTTTCTCTGTAGAATTTGCTTTGGGTTACTACATGCAGTCATTGTAACATGTCACTTTAACAAGTAATGAAGAGAGGCCTATCATTTAGCCACTTTTCATCCCTTTTATTAGATTTTATGCCCTTGTACTAGATTTTTATCTTTACATTTAATTTATTCCAGAGTATTTTATATTAAAATAAAAGAAAAATCAAAAGAACTTTTCTTTCTGAGGGAAAAACATTTTGAGTTATTCATTAAGACTTGGCAATGCCAATGAT
This sequence comes from Cheiracanthium punctorium, assembly GCA_038373885.1. NCBI lineage: Eukaryota > Metazoa > Arthropoda > Arachnida > Araneae > Cheiracanthiidae > Cheiracanthium > Cheiracanthium punctorium. The sequence goes on along the minus strand of JAWZYV010003359.1, from coordinate 689,549 downwards.
GCTAATCAAAAGGAATTGGTTAACTGTGTTTCAAGCTTTAGTTTTAGTATTTTTCATGTCAAATAAAAAAGTTATTAAGGCTGTTTTTTTTTAATTGTCTAATTTTTGACCAAGTTAAAACAATAAATTGCATCACCGTTGCTGTCAGTGTGAAAATTGGCATGGTAAATTTATACATGATCTTGCGTATGACAGACAAAATGTTTTCCTTGGGAGCCACTTGAAAAAAGTTTCAGACGACCATCACACTATTGATGAAATGAGAAAAGCCTTCTGTCGAAGTTTCTGATATGATGATTTTAGATTTAAATAAAATGAGTTTTTCTTAAGCCGTTGTTAATCAAAATGACTTTGCTTTACAATCAAGAACTAATAAATTATTAAGATCGAATTATTCTTTTTTTAATTGCGGCTATAAATTAATTACCATATTTAGGTTAAACGTCTTGAAAAGTGAGCTTCCAACTCTCTTCAGCTTTTCTTAGAGCTTTATTAGAAACATACTTTTGATGTATTATGATACACAAAGATAAAATCAAATGTTGTTTTAATTTTTGTTTAATAGAAAATAGAAAAATGTTTTTCTTTTAGCAAAACTACGAGTAACGTCAAGCCTGCTTTTAAATACATTGTGGAGTCGGAACCAAGTTTTGCTGTTGCTGTAGACACATCTTCTGAAATGAAAACTGACGTAAGTATTTAAAGCTTCGTATTAGCACTGTAGTTTTATTAATTTCAGGCGTAAGAAATGCATTTGTTTATGCCTCACCATTAAAATAACTAAGCTAAGAGCGTTAATCTTTTTCATTCTTATCACATTTCGTAGTATAAATTTTAAGGAAATTAATAGAGCTCGTTGCCACGGAACGAAAAGATGTTTCTCAATACACTAAAATTTACTTAAATTTGATTCTTCCCTTATTTCTTAATTTTTAACGTATTAAAGTAACGAACGCACTCGCATGCAACTCTGGACGACAACAAGACATTCAGGGTTCCCACTGGCTACTAAAAGGAGATTATTTGCTACTATAATTAAGAATAGGCGACTATTTACATGCAAAAACAGTTAAAAAGCAACTATTTTGAGGAAAATGGTAACTATTTTTCTAGGAGTAACAATGCAATTTCTGTTTTTCACCTAGAACGTTTCAGTTTAGTGCATGTAACCACACTACTAACAACATGTGATAAACACTAAGCGTAGTGCAACAGTGTCCACCCGTAGATTTTGAGAAATATCTGGCAAGAACAGATAAGCTAGATTCAAAGGGCCTGTGTCGTTCCATTGTAGTTCACTAAACAAGTAAAGATGTGTTTTCATACTCAAAAAATTGACAAAACTTCAAAATTCCAAAAACATAATCCAGCCAACTTTCGGAACGACACAGTGTTATATCATTCACTTTGGGGCAGAAACTGCTGAATTGTCGGATTCGTATTAAAGAGTATGCTTACTGGGGTTTGCAGAAAGTTTCAGTAGCCTGTCGAGATATCGGGACGAAACACAAACTTAACTATTTTTAGAAACTTCTCAAACAATCTTCAAAGCACAATTTACAGGAATTTACAAGCAGTAATTCTATAGATAACTGGTCATCAGTCGGCAAAATTTCCTCAAATTCTACAATCTCTTTACAGTAAATAAAATTGTTCGATTTGCTAAAATATCAGAATACTCGAGCCGAACCCTTGACTGCCCCACAGCATACAACGATACTGAATTCTCTAACAAATTTTAAAATACAGATTGGCAAAACAACGGTGCCTCTGGCATCAAAACTATGCAAAACGTTATGTTCTTAAAAGCTAGCGTTTGATGGAAAAGCCAATTCAAGACTGAAAAAGTGGGGTAACCTACTCACGTATTTATACTTTTGGGGGAGATTTCCCTAAAGTTCTGGCAAAATCTGTCTAGTAATTTCTCTATCATTTTCCTTGCATCATTTATGTAATGCTAAGCGGGTAAGTAAACATTGCAGGGTTTCTGTTTTTTTTTTTTTTCTTTTTTAAGTATGTCAGATGTCGCCAGTCTTGGCAATTTTGATTGGCGACAAAATTGGTGCAAAAAATACACCCTCGAAACTTAACCAGCCAAGCGATATCGCCAATATTTAACAAAAAACCCCAATTCTGATGCTATCCTATGTGAATATTAAATGTTCCTAGCTTGCGTTCTAGTTAACCCATTTACATCCAACTAAGTGCAAAACTTAAATTTTATTATTCGTAATGTATGCTTCGTGAAAATTAATACACCTGCTGCTTGCCTTTGAACTGTGTGTTTTTTCCCCATTTTTAAAAAGATTTTTATTTTTATATTTAAAAAGGTTCATAACTTTTTTTTATTTTGAGTATTTGTTTATTTTTTAATTCACATAATTCAATAAAAAGTTATGTTAACAATTCTATAATCTGCATGTTTATTGATTCTGGTGTATGTAGTTTTGAGACAGTCTACTGTATTTTTTATTTCATGTTTAACTAAAAATACTTGGAAAGACATTGAAAACTGTCTACTTTATAATGTTCTGTTCTATGAACTTCTGCATCTAAAGAAACAAAACTAAACCACAAGCTTCATCTGCTACGGAGTAATCACTCTATTCTAAAAAAAAGTAAAGGCCGCTATCGCTGTCAAAGCTTCTGGACCTATCTCCTCCTAAACCGTAGGGATTTGAGTTTCGACTAAGGTACCCACAGATTCGAAAAATTCCGAGGAACCTGCTAAGCTGATTTAAATTTCGAAAATCGAATTATTTTAGAAGACATTAATAAAAAACTGAAAAAATAAACCGAATGGTTGCCAGATTTGGCATAAAATCATTCATTCCTTTGCAACAAAGCGTTTCCAAGTATCTAGAATCGCGTGAAATTTACAAAGTTAACACAAAAAGCCTAATAACTTCTTCACCGTTTGCACGATCCACTTGAAAATTTTAATGATCATGTATAAAAATATAGAAAACAATCTGCGCTTCTTTAAAAATCTGAAAATCTACCCGTTCCCACCTTTTTAAGCGATTTTTCGCTATTTTCAGCACCATTTTATTTCCGAGAGTCAAAAAAGTAAATCATTTGCGTGACAAAATTACCCTTTTCAAGTGAATATGACGTCATACAATTGGGATTCAAATTCGTTTACAAGAGATTTTCCAGATTACACAGTTTATTATCATTTTTTTTTTTTCACAAATAAATCGTTTGCATGGACATGAGAATAGCTGTGTACACAAAACTAAATCTTTCGATTGCGAAAAGATTCCGCGAGTTTCCAGAACAGCATGAAATTTAATTTGGGTATCTCTCTATTCTAAAAAAAAGTAAAGGCCGCTGGCGCTGTCAAAGCTTGTTGGCCTATTTCCTCCTAAACCGTGGGGATTTAAGTTTCAACTAAGGTGCCCACAGATTCAAAAAATTCCGAGGAACCTGATGAGCTAAGTTAAATTTCGAAAATCGAATTATTTTAGAAGATATTAATAAAAAACTGAAAAAATAAACAGAATGGTTGCCAGATTTGGCATAAAATCATTCATTCCTTTGCAACAAAGCGTTTCCAAGTATCTAGAATCGCGTGAAATTTACAAACATGAGTTAGAATTACGCCCATTTTACGCCAAAATAAAAACTATATGAAATAAGTAACTCAAAATGTGTTACACAAAGTTGACAATTTTCAAATAGTAAGTCCGCTTAGACAACAGGAGTTTATAATTAGCGATTATTAGTTTTTCCAAAACAGAATAACTAATATCTTGAAAATGAAAAATAATTAAAATGCAGATTATTTTAAAGCCGGTTCTCGTCCAGCTGGATTATTTGCTACCAGTAGAAATATTTGGCGTTAACTATGCCATTATAGCAGTTATAGAACACTTTGGATATTTGCTAGCGCGACGAAATGGTATAATTCGTGGTGTTAAGTACGCCAATCTGCAAACGATTGTGTAAATGAAAGTATGGATAACGGTTTTAACCTTAAATGAACAGTAAATATAGGTTGTGAGTATTGTTTAACCTTAAATGAACAGTAAATATAGGTTGTGAGTATGTGTAAATCGCCAAATAATGAAAAGTCGCCATTGGTGGCAGGCTATTCTATCTGTTCCGTAGCTTTTATTAACTTTACATGTACGCAAGTCGCCAAATAATGAAAAATCGCCATGGGTGGCAAATTCGCAAGGTGTCCAATAGGTTTTACATTATTAAAAATACAGCTGAAACATATGTTCTTATTTTATTACGCTTTAGCTCCTAATTAGTATAACCTTTGAATGGCAACATTAAATATCATTGTGTTTCTGAGGAGTAGAAATAATTTTTCCAGCGATTATAAGCGGAATCCACACTCCAGGTGGAGTATAGCTCAGGACCCGTACAACACGGATTCCCATAACAAAATATCTTCCGTGTTATGAGGGGTAGGGGGTCTACTGTAGTGTGAAGTTTAAATTTTTATGTACCAATGAAGATGCAAGAACTAAGAAATGTGTAGCTTAGCTCAGTAACATTCTATCTGATCCAATCTTCGGGTTTTCTCTGTTGAAATTGTCTTTTTTACGAATAAGCCCGATTAAGGGCCGAATGCCTCATATGTAAAGCGAGCGTAGCGAGTCTGGAGGCCTTGGCCCCTAGTATATAATAAATTTAATTTTCACAAATATTATGTAAACTTCTTTCAGAAAACAAAAACGTGTATTTAACATTTTAAAACTTTGTTTAGAAAATTTCAGTCTGTTTAGATTGTTAAAAAGGATACTATTTTTAACATAAAGGCTACTAAAGCAACTATTTCAGTGGCTGTGCTGTGGTGGGCACCCTGGACATTCAAAGGCCCATGTCGGGAAGCAGTAATGGACACTCAAGGGAAAATATACTGTTGCCTCACCTTTGCAACATGAGATCAACTGTTTGTCAAGCATAAGGCACAAATTAGATTGTGTTCTAAAATGTTTTATTAGTACATTCTGTAGGGGGTGCGCTGGCTCTTTTTAACATCTGAGTAATGAATGTACATTAAAGTACGTTTTGAGCAATTTATCGTCTTTCTTCGCCCATCAATGGGTAAGAAACTAGGGATGGGCGCAAGACGAAATATAGGCCTGTCTCGCGAAAAGCTTCGCCTCGTCTCGCAAAATCCCTCTACTGTTAAAATTGTTTGTCTCATTTCTTAAAAATGCTGTAAATCTTTTTCTCGTCTCGCATCCATCCCTATAAGACACTGAATATCGGCAGATGGCTGAAATGTGAAGTTCCAATGTTCTGTCCAACATCAGGGACGTCCATCTAACGGTCTGGAATTTGCGTCGATTTTCTCCGGATGTAACGTGAACGCGTTAGAGCCCCTTAAAAAGCCATCCGCCCAAAACATTCCACCCTTTGCCAAGTAGCGCTCGTAGCAAAACAAATCAATCTTATTTCTTCGAGTTCATTTTAGTAGATTGCTTAGTTATTTAATGAATTTTTATCAGAGTAAAATTAACCATGACCTGCCCATTTTATATAATTTCCCGTTTATTTACTTATACGTCCGATATTAGGACATGTGAATTATGCAATTCTAAATTAAGTCAAATAAATCAAAACGGTGATTACTATTTTAACAGAATCGATAGTAATTAGAGAGCCATTCTACCTTACTACGGGTCCGGTTTCGATTCCCGGCTCGGGCTTGGGTGCCATTTCGTCCGTCCCGTCATAGAAGGCGACGCTTGTCCACCTATTAGGTGCCTCCAAAATAAAGATACCAGTAATTCCGGCCTTGGTTGTAGCCAAGGTCTTTAAAAAACAAGTGCCCGCCATTAGAAGGAAAGAAAAATAATAATAACAGAATCGATATTTCTATTTGAAAATACTATATTAAAAAAAAGAATTTTATGTCTGGCACAGCTGGCTGTGAGCAGACAACCCCCCTGAGAGTTTTATAAATGACATCATATGTCCGACACATTTTCACAAGAATAATAAATGCATAAAAAAGAATGCTTCTTAGAAATGTTATATCAGGAAGTTTTACCAGATCAATATGTTATTTTATTCAGAACATCTTTAATTCTTAGTAAGAAAACACAAAGATTTCTGAGAAATTTGTGAGACTACTTTTCAAAATTCACTTTAGTTTTTTAATGCGTGGGAGAAAAAGAAGAAAAAGAATACTTCAAACCTGCATTTATATTTCCCTACATTACATTCAGTTAGGAGTAATTCTGTTTCTTAGATTAAATTATTTTTTGATTCTTGGAAACTTATATAAAGATTTTTGAAGAGGCTTAAATAAAATTTCATTTAATAATCATCAAATCCTTAGTGTAATTATAAATCCCTATATTTGAGCAATTTGTGCCTTATCAAGGTCCAAAAAGAAATCTTTTTTTCTCTGCATTAAATCCATGGATGATTCCAAAACGACGAAGGTTTTAAAAGTTAATGAAACCTACTTGTGTTCCTCTGCTTACCAAGCGTCATTGTCAACTACGCCTACAGTGGGCACGGAAACATCGAGACTGGACCTTAAATATATGGAAAAGAGTTGCCTAGTTCGATGAATCTCGATTTCTCCTTCATCAAGTTGATGGTCAAGTCAGGGTCGTACAGGATGGTCAAGTCAGGGCCGTCTTCCAAGAGAACAGCTGTTCCCCTCTCGTACAGCAGGCTATACACACACACAGGCTATTGGCGGTAGTATTATGCTTTTGGGAACGTTCGCCTGGACGGAACTGGGACCTGTAATTGTGGTAGAACAGACCATGAATGCTGCGGACTTTCTGAACGTCAATGCAGATCAGTTGCACTCTTACATGGCGTATGTCTTCTCAGCAGGAAATGGAATCTTCCAACAGGATAACGCGCCATGTCACAAGGCTGAAATTGTGTTGGTATGGTTCGAAGAGCATAGTGATGAATTCCAATTAATGTCCTGGCAACGTAACTTATCGGATCTTAATCCCATAGAGCAACTTAGGATTACGAGCTGCACTCGGAGTTATTGAGTAGGTAGTCATAATGCTTTGGCTCTTCAGTGTATGTCCAGGCCAGGGCCGGTTCTACCGACTGTGCAAAGCGTGCATCTCACACAGGCTGCTGAAAAAGGGGTACAACCAAAATCTCACTGTTTTCATTCCATCGATTACGTATTATAATTGTACTGCATGACTGAAATATTATTTCAGTTGTTTAGTACCAGTAATTCATAATTATATTTCTGTACATATTGATAAATATTATCTGATAGTTGAATTTGCCCACAATAAAGCTTGCCAAATGTACTTCATGTAGAATAACATGATAAATTTTCTCTAACTTGTGCTTTTCCGTTGTTGTTCCACAAGAAAAAACTTTATTTTCATATTATTTTTTTCTCCTTTTCGTTTACTAGAAATTTCGGCCCAGTAATAACTGAATATAAACATTCAAACAATAAATGTACGCATTCGTCCGAAACATCTAGAACCAACCCTGCCTCTGTCTAGATCTTATGTTTCAAGAAGCATAAGAAATACTATCTTTACGCATTTATTTATATTTGCGTAAGGTAATATAAGGTAGGTAGGTAATACGTGCGTGGAGGTAATATAAATAGAAAAACGGAAAGAAAAGAATTGAAGTAGGTACTTGTAAGATAAGACGTTTTTTGGTTGTTGAATGATCTGCATCGACTATATTTAAATTATGTATAAATTAATTTAGCTAATCTCGTAGTTTTACATATGAGACATACCTAACAAACGAGTGATTTTGCAGTTGAAGCAGCGCATTGTTATGATTTAAACACGAGAAAGAAAATCCGGAAGCAAAGGCGATTACTTTTGGGTGTGGGAAAGCCCAAGAAGCAAAATTTAAAGCAAATAGATTTTATTATGGCAAATTCAGAGTGCACGATTCAAGACAAATGCTCTCTTGTTAGATGTAACAAATAAAGTAGAGACAGAACTACTGTCGGGAGAGAAAAAAGAATCAAACAATCTGAAATTTTTAAATATTTTATAAAATTTAAGTTTTAAAAATATGTTTGTATAATAAATTGTGTTTTAGTATGCAATTTCATAAACAACAAAACGAACAATATTTCAACGATTTTTTTTCTGTCAAATATTTATACTTCTCGGAGCGACCACCTCTGTTAATGACCGATTGTTCGTGCAACGGAAGTGGTCACTCTCAGTTTCAATGTACTAGTTTTATTATTCAGTAGGTATGTTATTAAGACGTTACATAATCGCTTTAGTTAAATAAATTAAATATCAGTTTTAAACAAGAGGTATCTAAGAACTAGCAGAAATGTTACAGATTACTGTTAAGGTTAATTTAATGCCTATATACTGATTGCATTCGTTGTTGATTTCAAGAAACATGCGAAAGAAATTCTCTACCTTAAAAATATGATTTGTGCTTTCTTATCTCATTTCAGGATAGAATGATTATCACTCTAAATGCTTTTTCGTATTTCATATTCTACGATTTACCTTACAACTCAACTGTCAGATTAATCGATATGACGAACGACGGACGTGTATTCGAAAAGAACATCATGACCGAAGCCGATGCTAGGCGGTTAATTGAAATGTTTCCTGAAGTAGGCAAAAAAGATGATGCCTGTGTGCACTGTACCATCCAAAAACTGGTAGAAGTGAGTACCTGATATTGTTTTACTGATGCTCTAAAAGTGAGAACTACAGTAATATTTATATATACAGAGTACCCAGAATACTTTCTACCTAATCTTTATTTTAATTTTAGAAATCGTTATCAAACATACTATTTCCAAACGCAAAAATGTTTTTAATTGCTTAGATATTCATATTGTAGCACTTTCCTACAATACCATTAATATAAGAATCACCAAAAAAGTTATGTATGGTCTATAAATATTGATACTTATAAAAGTTTCATTTTTATGAGACAAAAATTTAACTAATAAAATTTTAAAGCTTTCTTTTTAATTGGTTTCACGATTTCTTAATTATTGTTGAAAGATTAATAAAATATCTTGGTTAAAGTTTGTTGTGTTTTGTGATTTTTAGGATGCACTAGCATTGGTAATCCTTTTTTTTTTCTTTTTTTTTTTAAGTTAACAAAAAATATTATCGATTAACAATTGTTGTACATAATTTAAATAATGGATGAATTTGATTTTGAATTTGGATATAATATTCTGTTTGTATCTACTGATAAGGGTGGAACTTAAAATAAGAATATTGAATGATTCATAAGCTACTTACTTCCTTGTACGTAGTATAAGGAAGTAATGTGATCACGAAAAATTTTGGGGGCCAAATTTCGACATAAAAAACCGATTTTGACTACCTCTAAATTGAATTTTAAAAATTTTTTCGATGCATCTCATCGTAGGCTAGCATGCACGATCATATTAACGCGTCTGCAACTCATTTTGACCAGTGGCGAGTCTACTGTGGCCAGTTTTTCCATGCCGTCTGTACGTACGTACGTATGTATGTAACTCGCATATCTCAAAAACTATTGGTCGTAGAATGTTGAGATTTGATATTTAGGATTGTTCTATGATCTAGTTGTGCACCTCCCCTTTTGGTGGCAATCGAATGGATAGTTTATGTACAGGACCGCCCAAAAGATTCGAAATACATTACGCTCTATGGGCCGAAATTCATTAAACTCGCCTAACTCAAAAGCTATTAGGCGTAGAATGTCGAAACTTCATATTTTGGATAGTTGTAACATCTAGTTGTGCACCTCCCCTTTTGGTTCCATTCGACTGGATAGTTTATCTACAGGACTGCCCAAAACATTCGAAATACATTACACTCAATGGGCCGAAATTCATTAAACTCGCATATCTCAAAAACTGTTAGGCGTTGAATGTTGAAACTTTATATTTAGGATTGTTGTAACATCTAGTTGTGCACCTCCCCTTTCGGTTCCATTCGACTGAATAGTTTATCTACAGGACCGCCCAAAAGATTCGAAATACATTACGCTCTATGGGCCGAAATTCATCAAAGCGTTTTTTAGAGGTATTGGGCTATTTCAAACGACTCAGAAGTGATATATGCTGTAAAGAGTTAGAAAATGAATTTCTCCATTAAAAAAAGTGTCTTTATCATTTACAGTTCTGCTACAGGAACACTCAAAAGATTTCCAATACATTACGGTCAATGGCAATTTTAGGGGCATTCATCCATTTCAAGCACAATACCGTCCTACCACATAAGTTAGGTAATGGTCCGACCACGGTCACGTGCCTCCCTCAAGAACTATGCCAAAAGTCGCCAAGCTTGGCGACTTTTGGTGTACGTGTGTGCATATTTAACTCTCAAATCTCAAAAACTATTATGAAATTTCATATATAAGATTGTTGTAACATCTAGTTGTGCATCTCGATTTTTGGTTCCAATCTACTGGAGAGTTTATTTACAGGACCACCGAAAAGAATTTCAGTACTTTAATGTCTATGGACATCTTCAATATAATACAACTGTAGACAGTCATTGTTTGGTACATGCCCAAAATCTCGCCGTCTGTCCTCGACCTTGGCGAGTTTTGGCGAAATATCGCCAAATTTGGCGATAGTCAGTCCATTTGGTCCATGCCCAAAGTATCGCCATTTGTCATCGTTCTTGCGCGTGTTTGGCGAAATATCGCCAAATTTGGCGATAATCTGTCCATTGTTTGGTTTATTGCTTAAAATCTCGCCAAATGTCGTCGACATTGACGAGTTTCGCCGAAATATCGCCAAATTTGGCGCCAAAATTATTTCCTATTTTGTATAACTCTAAAACTTTAACCCGTAGATTTTTTAACTTTGTATTTAGAACTATTGTAATACCTAACTGTTTTCAATATCTTTTTTGACAGCAATCGACTGAGAATTTATTTACATGGTGAGCCAAATGACTTTGAATACATTGAGGTGTATAGATGCATTCAACTCAGTCTGTGGTCAATGACTACTTTGGCTATCCCCAAAATCTCGCTGACTATCTCAAGTTTGTCGGCTTTTGGTGAAATATCGCCAAATAAAGTGAGAAGAGGAAATCTTTCAAATTGACTCAGCTTGGCGATATCGAAATATTTGGCTAGAATTCGCTAAACCTTACTATTATTGATATTTTATCTCTTTCAAACAAATAAATGTAGAGGAAGTGCGTCGAAAATATTTTTGATCTAATGGACGTGCAAGGAAGTCATGTGTTGGACACATCAGATTTTTTTTTTCTTTTTTTTTAAGTTAACAAAAAATATTATCGATTAACAATTGTTGTACATAATTAAAATAATGGATGAATTTGATTTTGAATTTGGATATTAATATTCTGTTTGTATCTACTGATAAGGAGGTGGAAACTTAAAATAAGAATATTGAATGATTCATAAGCTACGTTACTTCCTTGTACGTAGTATAAGGAAGTAATGTGATCCCGAAAAATTTTGGGGGCCAAATTTCGACAAAAAAAAAACGAATTTGACTACCTCTAAATTTAATTTTAAGAATTTTTCGATGCATCTCATCGTAGGCTAGCATGCACGATCATATTAACGCTTCTGCAACTCATTTTGACCAGCGGCGAGTCTATTGTGGTCAGTTTTTCCATGCCGTCTGTACGTACGTACGTATGTATGTAACTCGCATATCTCAAAAACTATTGGTCGTAGAATGTTGAGATTTGATATTTAGGATTGTTCTATGATCTAGTTGTGCACCTCCCCTTTTGGTCGCAATCGAATGGATAGTTTATGTACAGGACCGCCCAAAAGATTCGAAATACATTACGCTCTATGGGCCGAAATTCATTAAACTCGCATATCTCAAAAACTATTAGGCGTAGAATGTTGAAACTTTATATTTAGGATTGTTGTAACATCTAGTTGTGCACCTCCCCTTTCGGTTCCATTCGACTGGATAGTTTATCTACAGAACCGCCTAAAAGATTCGAAATACATTACGCTCTATGGGCCGAAATTCATCAAAGCGTTTTTTAGAGGTATTGGGCTATTTCAAACGACTCAGAAGTGATATATGCTGTAAAGAGTTAGAAAATGAATTTCTCCATTAAAAAATCTGATGTGTCCAACACATGACTTCCTTGCACGTCTATTAAATCAAAAATGTTTTTTACGCACTTCCTCTAAACTTATTTGTTTGAAAGATATAAAATATCAATAATAGTAAGATATAGCGATTTCTAGCCAAACATTTCGATATCGCCAAGCTGAGTTCAATTTGAAAGATTTCTTTCTGACACTTTATTTGGCGATATTTCACCAAAAGCCGACAAACTTGAGATAGTTTGCGAGATTTTGGGGATAGCCAAAGTAGTCATTGACCACAGACTTTCAATGAATTGAATGCATCCATACACCTTAATGTATTTAAAGTCATTTGGCTCACCCTGTAAATAAATTCCCAGTCGATTGCTGTCAAAAAAGATATTGCAAAACCGTTAGATATTATAATATAGTTCTAAATACAAAAGTTCAAAATTCTACGGGTTAAAGTTTTAGAGTTATACAAAATACGAAATAATTTTTGGCGCCAAATTTGGCGATATTTCGGCGAAACTCGTCATGTCGACGACATTTGGCGAGATTTTAAGCATGGACCAACAATGACAGATTATCGCCAAATTTGGCGATATTTCGCCAAAACTCGCCAAGAACGATGACAAATGGCGATACTTTGGGCATGGACCAAATGACTGACTATCGCCAAATTTGGCGATATTTCGCCAAAACTCGCCAAGGTCGAGGACAGACGGCGAGATTTTGGGCATGTACCAAACAATGACTGTCTACAGTTGTATTATATTGAAGATGTCCATAGAAATTAAAGTACTGAAATTCTTTTCGGTGGTCCTGTAAATAAACTCTCCAGTAGATTTTAACCAAAAATCGAGATGCACAACTAGATGTTACAACAATCTTATATATGAAATTTCATAATAGTTTTTGAGATTTGAGAGTTAAATATGCACACACGTACACAAAAAGTCGCCAAGCTTGGCGACTTTTGGCATAGTACTTGAGGGAGGCACGTGACCGTGGTCGGACCATTACCTAACTTATGTGGTAGGACGGTATTGTGCTTGAAATGGATGAATCACCTAAAATTGTCATTGACCGTAATGTATTGGAAATCTTTTGAGTGTTCCTGTAGCAGAACTGTAAATGATAAAGACACTTTTTTTAATGGAGAAAATTCATTTTCCTAACTCTTTACAGCATATATCACTTCTGAGTCGTTTGAAATAGCCAATACCTCTAAAAAACGCTTTGATGAATTTCGGCCCATAGGAACGTAATGTATTTCGAATCTTTTAGGCGGTTCTGTAGATAAACTATCCAGTCGAATGGAATCGAAAGGGGAGGTGCACAACTAGATGTTACAGCAATCCTAAATATAAAGTTTCAAGCATTCTACGCCTAATAGTTTTTGAGATATGCGAGTTTAATGAGTTTCGGCCCATTGAGCGTAATGTATTTCGAATGTTTTGGGCGGTCCTGTAGATAAACTATCCAGTCGAATGGAACCAAAAAGGAGAGGTGCATTCATATGTTGCAACTATCCAAAATTGAAGTTTCGACATTCTACGCTAATAGCTTTTGAGTTAGGCGAGTTTAATGAATTTCGGCCCATAGAGCGTAATGTATTTCGAATCTTTTGGGCGGTCCTGTACATAAACTATCCATTCGATTGCCACCAAAAGGGGAGGTGCACAACTAGATCATAGAACAATCCTAAATATCAAATCTCACATTCTACGACCCATAGTTTTTGAGATATGCGAGTTACATACATACGTACGTACGTACGTACAGACGGCATGGAAAAACTGGCCACAACAGACTCGCCGCTGGTCAAAATGAGTTGCAGACGCGTTAATATGATCGTGCATGCTAGCCTACGATAGGAAGCATCGAAAAAATTTTTAAAATTAAATTTAGAGGTAGTCAAAATCGGTTTTTTTGTCGAAATTTGGCCCCCAAAATTTTTCGGGATCACATTACTTCCTTATACTACGTACAAGGAAGTAAAAAGTGTCTTTATCATTTACAGTTCTGCTACAGGGACACTCAAAAGATTTCCAATACATTACGGTCAATGGCAAGTTTAGGGGCATTCATCCATTTCAAGCACAATACCGTCCTACCACATAAGTTAGGTAAGGGTCCGACCACGGACACGTGCCTCCCTCAAGAACTACGCCAAAAGTCGCCAAGCTTGGCGACTTTTGGTGTACGTGTGTGCGTATTTCACTCTCAAATCTCAAAAACTATTATGAAATTTCATATATAAGATTGTTGTAACATCTAGTTGTGCATCTCGATTTTTGGTTCCAATCTACTGGAGAGTTTATTTACAGGACTACCGAAAAGAATTTCAGTACTTTAATGTCTATGGACATCTTCAATATAATACAATTGTAGACAGTCATTGTTTGGTACATGCCCAAAATCTCGCCGTCTGTCCTCGACCTTGGCGAGTTTTGCCGAAATGTCGCCAAATTTGGCGATAGTCAGTCATTTGGTCCATGCCCAAAGTATCGCCATTTGTCATCGTTCTTGGCGAGTTTTGGCGAAATATCGCCAAATTTGGCGATAATCTGTCATTGTTGGTCCATGCTTAAAATCTCGCCAAATGTCGTCGACATTGACGAGTTTCGCCGAAATATCGCCAAATTTGGCGCCAAAAATTATTTCGTATTTTGTATAACTCTAAAACTTCAACCCGTAGAATTTTGAACTTTTGTATTTAGAATTATATTATAATATCTAACGGTTTTCAAGATCTTTTTTGACAGCAATCGACTGGGAATTTATTTACAGGGTGAGCCAAATGACTTTAAATACATTAAGGTGTATTTAAATTTATGCATTTAATATTATGCATTCAATTCATTGAAAGTCTGTGGTCAATGACTACTTTGGCTATCCCCAAAATCTCGCAAACTATCTCAAGTTTGTCGGCTTTTGGTGAAATATCGCCAAATAAAGTGTCAGAAGGAAATCTTTCAAATTGAACTCAGCTTGGCGATATCGAAATATTTGGCTAGAAATCGCTAAACCTTACTGTTATTGATATTTTATCTCTTTCAAACAAATAAGTTTAGAGGAAGTGCGTAAAAAACATTTTTGATTTAATAGACGTGCAAGGAAGTCATGTGTTGGACACATCAGATTTTTTTATAAAAGAAGACAGTCCAGTTCAACGCTTTTAATCACTGGACACCACGGACCTATGAACTATGTTTGAGTGTTTAAAACATTATAAACATTTTTATACTAAGTTCACATCTATAAATTTGTTGCAAATATTTAAATTTTTTCCATTATTGTCTAATTTTTCCACTAGCTTTTGCTTTGGTTCTGGCGAAAAGAAAAAAAAAAAAAAGAAATTTAAACAGCCGCTGACAAAAATTAAGCAACTCTGGTAAAAAGAGCTAACAATAAGCTGAAAACTTGAAGATAGGGGGAAACTTAATCGCCTGATACTCTTTATTTTATTTGTTCAACATAATTATTGTAGAATTTATTAATGAAGTTTTCCTTTTCTTCTCCTAGAACAGGGAGTTAAGACACCATACAACACAAGAGAAACTAAACAACCCTGGTAAAAAGCGCTAAAAGCTCTTTCTACCAGAGTTATCCACTGATACTCGTTATTTATTCGTTAATATAACTGTAGAATTTAATAATGAAGATTTTCCTTTTCTTCTCCTAGAACAGGGAGTTAAGACATCATACAACCGACAAGAGAAACTAAACAACCCTGGTAAAAAGAGCTAAAAGCTCTTTCTACCAGGGTTATCCACTGATACTCGTTATTTTATTCGTTAATATAACTGTAGAATTTAATAATGAAGATTTTCCTTTTCTTCTTCTAGAACATAAAGTTAGACATCAAAGACCTGATCGTCATTACTGCAACGGACATCCCCAGCGATGTCGACAAAGACAACATCGTTGCCATGCTGAAGTCCAATAGCGTTTCCTTGCATGTGATCCATTTCGGCGAGAAGCTGGGAAATCGGATTTCTCTAGAAAGAATAGCCAAGAGCTCCGGCGGCAGTTTTTTCTGCATTCCAGAATCATTCCCTCCTGGATCCTCTGTCTCGCCGATTACAGTTCTCTACGAAGCTTTTAGGTCGATCTACGAGTCTTTCTCGTGGACTAATAGGAAACGTGTATTGGCAAGTATTTTTAAATTGCGCTATGATAATGTTATACGGATTTAAAATGATTTGTATCATAAGAGAATTCATTAGGCAGCCTAAGGCAGACCCTTAACAAAAATTTGAAAACTAAAGACATTCACTACATTTAAACCCAACATCGTAACTATCCTCTCTTTTTTTTTTAAGTCGGGCAAAAACGTTATTAACCCTTTACCAATGCTGAAAAAAGGGCAGCAGTTGCCATCGCTCGACTTAAATACCAGCAAGATGGCGGACGATCGAGACGTTCATCGCGTGCCACAGATCTAGAGACCCTTTTTTGATGCAGCTGGCTGTGCCGGCCCAGCAAGCTGCACAGCCGATGAACGTTTTGATCGTCCGCCATCTTGCTGGTATTTAAGTCGAGCGATGGCAACGGCTGCCCTTTTTTCAGCATTGGGCAATCTATCTAGCTGTTCACGCATTCTTCCATTTTTCAGCAGATGTCAATGCTGTTAAAAATAATCGTGACAATTTTTTTAACGGGAAATGACGTACTAAAAAGTAAAAGATTCTCGTGGAGCTATGTCACCCGCAACTATTTTTATAGAAATCAAATCTATTCTTCGTGACTGGCAACAGTCAAAACATCAGAAACAACGTGTTCCCAGAGCGGGAACACTGCGCGCTAAAGGTTTAAGAGAATTTACCACTTTTTATCAGAAAAAGAAAACTGCAACTGGTACACGGACACTAGTTGACTGCATGCAAGATTGCATTAAACCCTCACACGATTGACAAACTCTATTGAATTGCTTTGTTTTGAAAGTTAATTAGAAGTCTGGTGAAGCTTGTAGCTTTAAACAAAGGACGTTTTGTCCTTTTAACAAATTATTTAACTTTTGAAGTGGCGTTTTAAATAATCTAATTATTCATAAAGACTCGAAAAAAATTAATTACATCTTTTTTAAGCTGGACTATTCATTTTTAAACATTGTGAACCTATATGAGTCATTAAACATGCATGGGGGAAGAAATCTTGGCCGTATTTCGCAAAATTTTTCAAAATGGCTAGCACCTCAGCCCGTTTTGTTGGGAGAATTCTGGAAGTTGCACAAGGCATACAAGTTTACTGTTTATCGCCAGTGAAAAAGCATTCTGAATTTTTCGAATATCTTATATGATTTCTTTCTTTTTAAGGGTGTTCAAAAGTAATGTGACGACTGTATTTCTTTGCATGAATGATCTCCAACTTTGTACAATTCTCCTCTTCTCTAATTGAGATTGTTTATTTACTTTCAGGTTGACCAAATGACATTTTCGAACAACTGTTCTCCCAAATGCCTGCTTTCATTTCCCAGCGACCACAGCATCCAGACTCTCCAGGTTATCATTACGGGGACTGAGTTCGGACGTGACACGCCGATTTTCCGGAACTCCATTGTTCTTGACAACGGAATGGAACAGTTCGTAAACGGAAACGATTCTTTCATTTACAAAACAGAAGCAGCGGCTTATGTTATTACCGTGCAAGACCCACTGGTACTGTTAATATTTTTGAAAATATTTTGGTAAATAACTTAATCCCTTTTTGTGTATCTTCACTAAACAGAAACTATGCGCGTCTAACAGCGGTATTCACCAAACGCCATAACTTCGCGTATTGGCTGTCAGATGTCATGGTAACCTTTGTATTTGGCTAAGTGAATACCAGGCCTGATTATCGCCCATGAACTCAGAGCCCGTGCCCTGGGTATACTATACATACTACTGGGCACTACATGTAGCTATAGGCCAAAAATTTGAGCTTCGACTTTTCTAATACATCCAAATCAACATGGTGAGGCAGCAGGGTTATCTAAAAACATTGACCTAGTCTTTTTTGCCTTAAATATTGATCATACACGTATACTGTAAATCACAAAGTTACACTTTAAAAAAAAAGTACAGAATTGTATGGTATCCGTTAAACTTTTTCGGAGACTAAATAAATAATGTAACATTTAAATTTTCATACGATCCCCCTGCAAAAAAAAAAAAAAAAAAAAAAAAAAAAAAAATTACAATTAGAAAATGTGCCCTATACATTAGTTGGGTGGTGTGCAAAATTTCAGCCATCCATCGTAAAGGCTCAAACATTTGAAAGTAAATATATGCTGACCAAAACCTTTTGTAATGGTTCTCGAAGACAAAAAAAAAGGAAGGGGGGGGGGGGGGAAATCATGTCGGAACGCAAATTACGAAAGAAACGAGGAAGACGTGGTGTCTACATCAGATTTTTTGTTTCCTATACTACAAAAAAAAATGTTTTGTTGAATCAAAAAAATATTTTTAAATCAACAAAATTTTCCGGTTGAAATTTTTGTTAAATTAAAAAAATTATTTGGTTATTTCAACAAAGCATTTTGTCAGTTTAGCCAACTAATTTTTTTAAAATAAACAAATGTTTTGTTAATTTAATCAAACTATTTGTTTAAACTGTTCATTTGGTTAAAAAGCTTATTCCATGCTATCTTATAATGCTCTTTTTACGCTTATAAGCAGCAGGGACCATTTTGGGAATATTCATGCGAACGACCTTGAACTAGTATCGAAATAAAAAATTATACAGATCAGGCTCGTAGCCAGAAAATTTTTTCGGGGGGGTGGGGGGGAAATATTCCGATATCCCCCCCCCCTGGCTACGCCCCTGATACAGATCATACGTAATAAGCGCAAAGCTAATGCAGTATACTAAACATTGAAAGCGTCTATTAAATCATCGAAGCATTTCATCCACATAAGACATGAGCTACCCATTTTGATTACTACCCATTTTTAATGTTCCTTGGGCGGCCCCTGCCGTTTGATCCACGGACCGGTACCCGTCCACTAACCAGAGGAGGAGACCACTGGTAGTTGGATCAGGCCCGGACTGGCTTGGTTAGAGATTGAAAAGGGGCCCCCCTTACTGAGAAATTTAGAGGGAATAATAGAATATTAGAATTTGTAATATTTGTGAAAATTAGACTTACGAATTATTGAAAATTCGGACTAAAAACCGCATTTAACTGTTTTAGAGCTTTTGGGGCGCCTCGATCCGCGGGGTTTCTGGGGTTCGCTGCGCCACTGCGCAAAGACGTAAGATTACTGGGAAATAAATAATCCGATTACTCCGATATATATATATCAAAGGGTCGTGGTAGCCCAGCGGTTAAGGCGTTGGACTCGTAACCGGAAGGTTGTGGGTTCGATACCGGGGTACCACTAAAGACCACCATGTACATGCGGTGTACGTGCACGTTAAATCCGTAGTTCCGAAAGTCCTCTCGGCGGTCGCTAGCAGTTTCCGAGGAGATTATATTATATATATATATATATATATCAAATTATTCTAATTATAAAGTAATATATTCATTTTCGGGGGTCCTCTCCGGGGGCCCTCAGCAATGGCCGACCATCTGTCCGAGCCTGAGTGGGATCTCGTTATCCCGACACTCTCGCTGCCACACACACACACACAAAAAAAAAAACGTCCTGATAAACGAAGTTGCATGTGCACAGAATCGAGACTTCGAAAACTTGTGATAACCGGATTGACAAAAACCTGATATCGCGATAATACAGACTGTATAATACGTTTGAATGTGTATTCAAAATAAAAAATAAGTGAACAGTCGTTTATTTATATGTATTTCCCGGATCGGTGTAATCGTTTGTTCTGAGCCTGGCTTTTATTAACCCTCTGGCTGCTCATCCCGCGATTTTCGCGGGCAGTTGTTTTTCTTCCTTTGTTGAGGAGAGCATCCCGCGTTTTCACCGTTTAACCAGTGAAATAAATTAGATACAGTGTTAGACGTTTAATTTGGGTTTTGATCAACAGATGCCTTTATTCGTCGACTAAATTGCGGCATTTGAAGGTAGTACTCGGTATTTATGCTCTAACTTCACTTGTTTGCCGTTTTTTCTAATCAGAAATGGCTGCTAGAAATCGTTCAGCAATTGACAGAGTGTACATTCCGGATAATTTATGAGATTCTGAAAGAGATTTTAGTTTTGATAGTGATAGTGATTTATTAGGTTGTAACGAAAGTTTCCCGCCACCGCAAACATCGTCAGCACACAGTTCGCGTTGGCGTATTTGCTCATATTTTGTCAAACGATTTTTGGCATTTGAAAGAAAGAGGCTTACTTTATAACACTGTGTTGTGAAATCTGTAAAAAACATAGTTATCATTAAGTATAAGGTGTCCCAAACGGAACTATCACTCTAGAGGATTAGAACCATCATTTACTTCCACTTGTGTTGCAAAAAGTCAGCTACATAATATCAACAAATTATGAGTACAGCTTTAAGTACTATTGTTGTATCATGTGAAACTGTGCAGCTTTGGTACCGAAAGTTCAAAAACAGTTATCTAAGGAGTTAGAAGTTAGTTTTTCAGGCAGATATGGCGGAAAACTTTCGTTACAACCTGATAGATTTTTTGGACTGCTCCTCAGACGGCGATGAATCTGACCATGATTCAATAAACCTGCAAAGCGTTAAGCGGTGGTGCATTTTCTTATATTATGTAATAAACGGAAATTAACTGTAATTCAATTGAAATTTATTTTTAAAAAAATTATGTAATAACATCTGAAATTGGTTTTTCTGAAACTTGGTTTCTCATGATAAAAATCTATTTAAAAAATCTTTTCTAGAAAGAAAAAATGTACATTTCAATTCTCCAATGTAAATAGATTTTAAATATGAAAAAAAATACACAATTTTTGAAGCGATTTTGGTCCACAAATTGAGCAGTCAGAGGGTTAAGTGATCTGCAGAATTTTCTAATGGCTGACTTTGGCAGTAGACACCGTTAAATTAGTTTTCTTTTAATTACGGACAGTCTGTAGAACGTAGTTTATATTTTTCATTTCAAGTTTCCCAACTTTGGATACAGGGGGAGGTGCCCTTGAGTGACGGATCCACGAAGGTTTCAGGGGTCAGGGGCCAATAAGTAAGGCAAGGCTTTCTATCAGAGATGGATAATACCTTTATTTCTATTTATTTTTAATATTGAACCCAGGTGTAACTTGTTTGCTTTCATAACTGAAAACACCCAACAAAAAACACTTAAAAATTTCCCTTCCGTGCCCAGTGTTGCGCGCAAGGTTTGTGGCTGTAACTAAGACCAGTGGCGGATCCAGAAAGTCTGTTTTGGGAGGGGTTAAATTTTGAGAAAAGCTTATTTCACCCAAACAAAATGTACAGTAAAGCAAAATTTTAGTCTAAATCAATGTAAAAACTTTTGGGAGGGGCTAAGTGATTAAAAAAGATCATTTTACATTCTCAAAGTGCATAACGAAGCAGAATGTTACCCTTTAGCAATCTCTTTTGGGGGGGCTGAAGCCCCCTAGCCCCTCCCCTGAATCCGCTACTGACTAAGACAACAGAAGTTCAAATAAATGTATTAATTTTTTCATTCACAAATATTTCGATAGCTTCTCTTCAACATTTTATAATCGGCAGTTGTTTCTTGTTTTCTTTCTCCCTATGTGTTGAAAATCATTTTAGTAAAAAATAGTCTCATTTCAGACAGGAAAATGGAATTTGACTTTTGAAAGAAAAACTGGATTTAATAAGCCTGTTG
The DNA here is from genome assembly GCA_038373885.1 of Cheiracanthium punctorium. NCBI lineage: Eukaryota > Metazoa > Arthropoda > Arachnida > Araneae > Cheiracanthiidae > Cheiracanthium > Cheiracanthium punctorium. Next base: position 667,807 of record JAWZYV010003359.1, on the reverse strand, counting down.
CAGTTATTGTGAGAGCTACGGTCCGTGATTATGGAGACATCATAAACATGCAGTCGTGGATTTCAACCGATGATAAAAATGTAAGATAATAAGATTGCTTTGTATTTTTATTACAGTGCAAACTTGGATAATTTGAAGCTGAAGAGACCACTAAAAAACTCCGAACTATCCATGACTTCAATTTTTAAAATTTACATATTTTAATTTTAATTTTACGTCCAATAAATGTTTGGAAATGTCATTCTGTCAACAAGTAAATATTAAATTAGAAGATCATGGTATGGAAAACTGTAAGCAAAATCTTACTCACAAACTTCCAGTAGTTGAACAAACTTTTGATTAATAATTTGTAACTTCGATTTAAAGAAATGAAACTTCAAATTACCCTGGATTTATTAACATTGATTTAATCTAAAGTTAGAGGACCAAAAGAAATCCAAAAATCAACGGCAATGTCGAATTAGAGATTTATTTTATGGAAGTTGCACTATACAATAGTACCTTTCAATAAGGGACACCCACGGGACCAATATTTTGTCTCTTAAATAGAGTGTCCTTTATTCAGAGGGTGCATATTAAAAAGATGTCACTTGAATAGAAATCTAGGTTGTACTTTTAATAAATTTTCATAAATAAGTAGCATAGCCACAGTAATTTTAGTGAAGCTAGGTTTACCATTAAATTTGAAGTTGCTTCAGTACATGACTTACTTGGATTTTGCTTATACTAAATTTCTGACTAGCTAAGCTTTTCAACTTCTGCTGAATAGATTACATCAACTTTTTTTTTTTAATGTTATCCTTTTTCTCTTTGATACTGGCGCCATGCTAGATAGTAGATGTAAAACTATGTCTCAAGCACAAAACTATACAGCCCTTATGCTCTCCAAACTTAGCAAGAACTGATAATGATTGAATGCCCTGTAACTTGCTAATAGTTTTCGTCCCAATATTGAAAACTAGATTTTGAATGTGTAATGTGTATAACCTCCTGATTGCACCACAACTTGCTGCTTTTTTCCAGTGAGTTGATCCCCTTTTCTGCGATGAACCGATAAGCAGTTTTCAAAAGAAAGAGAGTAACCCTTTAACGCGCAGTGTTCCCGCTCTGGGAACACCGAACTCTGACGTTTTCACTGTTGCCTGTCACGAAAAATAGATTTAATTTCTATAAAAATAGTTGCGGGTGACATAGCTCCACGAGAATCCTTTCCTTTTTAGCACGTCATTTCCCGTAAAAAAAAAATTGTCACGATTATTTTCAACAGCACTTACATCTGCTGAAAAATGGAAGATGCAAGAACAGCTGGATGGATTGGCCAACGGCCAGCTGTCGTCAAAAAAGGGTCTCTAGATCTGTGGCACGCGATGAACGTTTCGATCGTTCGCCATCTTGCTGGTAGTTAAGTCGAGCGATGGCAACGGCTGCGCTTTTTTCAGCATTGGGAAAGGGTTGCGCCTCAAAGGGTTAAAGGATAAATCCCTCTAGCAAATGTTGAAAAGAGGGTTCCCAGTCACATTTTCCAGTAATTTCCCATCATTGAGAACTTTTGCAATAGCTGAGGCTAGGGTTAGTTTTTAATGAACTAAAAGGGCTTTTCATGGTTGTACACATATTCACATGACAGACAGTGACCCCTTTAGAGAGAAGAAGAGATCTGAATCTCACTTCTCCTTGACATGGCTACTTATTTAGTACAAAAATGTTCTGCACTTTTGTCACTGAAAGTAAAAAAAATTTCCTTGGGGTTTATCTTTTAATATTCATTTATTGTTCTCTTTTCACAAAACTATGTTTCACTTACCACTAACTTGCTTTTGAAACCTATATTTTATTTTTGAAACTTTTTTACGGTGTTCCTTAAATAGAGTATCCTTTATTCAGAGTTAAATACATTAAGGTAACTATTCAAAGGGACTGGGACCCACAGAATTGTCCCTTAAATAGAGGTATCCCTTATTCGGAGGTGTCCTTTACTGGTGGTTTCACTGTATTATGATATTATATACTTGTATTTTTAATTGTTACTTTTTGTTATGAAAACTATTGTAAAAATTGATCTATGCCTCTTCAGTCAAAAGAGTCCTTTTTGTTGGAAATGAATTTTTGCAACACGTACAGATACAATAAATTTGTAAAATGTTGGAAGTGGTATACCGTGTTTTAACTTGGGAAGGAAGGACTTGGTCGGAAGGTTTAACCTTAAAATTCAGTAGAAATTGCATTCTTGCTAAGTGCTTAAATTTATGCACATTTGAATATACAGTCAATTCCTGACCCGGTTATAGTAAACTTTCGGCTTTAGTGAACACATATCTTTAGTCCCGATTAGTATTGTGAGTTTAGAATACTCTCGGAAAACGAGAATATTCTCCAATTCGTGCGAACTTCAGAATATTCAAGAATTATTTTAATCTCATGGAATTCTAGGCAATAATGGTGACATTTAAATGAAGTAGAACTGTAATAGGCATTATAAAAACATTAAAAGTAGGGCTCATTTATTGTTTGAAAATTCATGCAAGCATTAAATATCTTTAATAAAGCAAACATTAAATTTTCTTTTTTCGCGGCGTTTCTCGATGGTAAATATTTGTAAGTAAACTTCAAATTTTTCATCTAAATACAAAATAAATTGTAAGTATTTTGGTTCATCGTTTTACTTCCGTGTACGGAGTATAAGGAAGTAATGTGATCACGAATAATTTCGGGGGCCAAATTTCGACGAAAAAACCGATTTTGACTACCTCTAAATTTAATTTTAAGAATTTTTTCGGTGCATCTTATCATACACTAGCATGCTGTTCATATAAATGCATCTACAACCCATTTTGATCGACGGCGAATCTATTTTGACCAGATTTCCATGACGTCTGTACGTACGTACGTATGTAACTCGCGTATCTCTAAAACTATTGGTCGTTGAATGTTGGAACTTTATATTTAGGATTGTTGTAACATGTAGTTATACATCTCCCCTTTTGGTCCCAATCGACTGGATAGTTTATCTACAAGACCGCCCAAAAGATTCGAAATGCATTACGCTACGCTCTATGGGCCGAAATTCATTGTACTCGCATATCTCTAAAACTATTAGACGTAAGAACGTTGAAACTTTATATTTAGGATTGTTGTAACATCTTGTTGTGCACCTCCCTTCTCATCCCATTCGACTGGATAGTTTATTTACAAGGCCGCCCAAAAGATTTTAAATACACTATGCTCTATGAGCAGAAATTCATTAAAGCGTATTTTAGCAGGCAATATCAAACGACTCAGAAGGGATGTTTGTTGGTAAGGGTTACAAAATGAATTTCTCCATCGAAAAAAAGTGTATTTTATCATTTATAGTTCTGCTACAGGAACACTCAAAAGATTTCCAATACATTACGGTCAATTTTAGGGACATTCATCCATTTCAAGCACAATACCGTCCTACTATATAGTTAGGTAATGGTCCGACCACGGTCACGTGCCTCCCTCAAGAATTACGCCAAAAGTCGCCAAGCTTAGACTTTTGGTGTACGTGTGTATGTATTTAACTCTCAAATCTCAAAAACTATTAGTCGTAGAATGTTGAAATTTCATATATAAGATTTTTGTAACATCTAGTTGTGCATCTCGATTGTTCGTTCCAATGTACTGGAGAGTTTATTTACAGGACCACCCAAAAGATTTTCAATACATTAATGTCTATGGACATATAAATATATTACATCTGTAGTCATTGACTGTTTGGTCCATGCCCAAAATCTCTCCATTAGTCGTCGACCTTGGCGAGTTTTGCCGAAATATCGCCAAATTTGGCGATAGTCAGTCGTTTGGTCCATGCCCAAAATATCACCATTGATCATCGTTCTTGACGAAATATCGCCAAATTTAGCGATAGTCAGTCATTGTTTGGATCATGCGCAAATTCTCACCATTTGTCATGGACCTTTTACCGAAATATCGCCAAATTTTTTGCGATAGTTAGTCATTTGGTCCATGCCCAAAATATCACCATTGGTCATCGTTCTTGACGAAATATCGCCAAATTTAGCGATAGTCAGTCATTGTTTGGATCATGCACAAATTCTCACCATTTGTCATGGACCTTTTACCGAAATATCGCCAAATTTGGCGATAGTTAGTCATTTGGTCCATGCCCAAAATATCGCCATTTGACATCGTCCTTGGCGAGTTTTGGCAAAATATCGCGACATTTAGCGATAGTCAGTCATTCTTTGGTCCCTGCCCAAAATCTCGTAATTTGTAGTCGACCTCGGCGAGTTTTGCCGAAATATCACCAAATTTGGTGCCAAAAATTATTTCGCATTTTGCACAACTCTAAATCTTTTAACCGTAGAATTTTGAAATTTTGTATTTAGAACTATTGTAATATCTAACTGTGCATCTCTTTTTTGTTTGCAATCGACTGGATAAATTATTTATAGGGTCAGCCAAATGACTTTAAATACATTAAGGTGTATGGATACAGTCAATTCATTTAAAGTCTGTGGTCAATGACTACTTTGGCTATCCCCAAAATCTCGCAAACTATCTTAAGCGGCTTTTGATGCATTTCGCCAAATTAAGCGTCAGAAGCAAATTTTTCAAATTGAACCCAGCTTGGCGATATCGAAATTTGGTTAGAAATCGCAAAACCTTACTATATTACTGCAGTATTTTATCTCTTTCAAACAAAATAAGTTTAAATGAAGCGTGCCAAAAATATTTTTGATTTAATAGACGTGCAAGAAAGTCATGTGTTGTCCACATCAGATTTTTTTAATCAAATAGCAGAAGAATAAGACGTTTGTAAAATTTTAAGTTATAAGTCTGCTAAAAATATTACGCACGTGTTTTTAACGAAAATTGCAATAAAAATATTAAGCAGGTGTATTTGACAAAAACTGTAAAAATATTACGCATGCCATCAACAACTACAGCAATAGAAAGAAGTTTTAGTACAAATGGACATATACTATACACACAGCAAAAAGAAACCTTTTATTCATTGGAAGAAGTGGAAAATTAAATTTGTGGCCATAATATTAAACTCAAAGGAAGAAATGAAACTAATTTAGAAAATTTCAAAATATTATTGAAATGAAATATGTTTCTAATGAAGCAAGCTTTTCGTCATCTGAAAATGAAGATTAGTTTTTGTTTCTGTACACCATTCTATGGGATAAGAAGAAATGAAAAATAAAATTTAGCTTTTCTTTTTGTTGCTCAATTAAAATCTAATTTTAATTTCATCTTATGATGCATAATGTTTAAAATATGTGTTTTTTTAAACTTAAGGGTTTGCCATCACAAGTATAAATTTCTATATGAAAAAAATTCTTTCATAACTTTCAAAAGAAAATTCTCATCGATGAGAATATTCTCCAAAAGACTATTACCCAGAATTAACAACATTATTCCCGATTCACATACGTTAGAAATGTACATAGCGTTTTTTGGTTTTAGTGAACCATGACTTCAGTTGTAGTGAACATAATTTCTGAACGGCAGACTGGTATGCCACAAGAGATAGTCTACTGTGCCGCCAGGGTTTTGGGAAAATTATTAAAATTGCGTGGTGTCGTATCAGCGATATGATATTTGTGCTGACTTGTTCTCACTTTCACTAAGCTTTTTTTTTTTTGTAAATAAATAATTTTTATAGTTATGTATATTTATCAGTCATTTGTATAATAAAACTTTTGAAATTTTTATATTCAGGTATGCCGCAAATAATTCTAGACATTTTCAATGTGCCGTCAACCAAAAAGGGTTCAAAAACACTGGTCTAGGCTAACATACTTATACTAAACTAGAGGGAAAGGGTGGGTCATAAGTTTTTCATTGCTGTGATGCATTCTAATCTTTAAAAGCATTAATTAACAAAAGCAGGGTACTTTTGAAAGTGAACCGAAAGGCTCGTAAGTCCTATGCCACTGGTGTCATAGGGTTTATAGAGTACTTACTGCAAAAATAATACACAGTCCAGTCACATTAATGTGACCGCCACCTACTTTCGACGTCAACGTGAAATAAACAATCACAGAAGGCAGGTGGCAGCACACTGCAGTGGAGTGTATATAAAGGATGTCCTAGGGCATCGGAAAGCATTTCAATCGTTGGCGTAATGTAGAAACGTAACGACTTATCCGACGTCCAAAAGGGCATGATTATTGGCTTTCAGGCCAAGGGTGGAAGCATTTCGGAAATGGCTAATTTTGTGAACTGTTCCCGGGCCGCCGTGGTAAAAGTATACCGTGCATGGCAAAATGGCACTGTCCAAAATCAGCGGCGTAGCATATGTGGTGCACCACGGGCTATAGATGACAGAGGCGAACGAAGGCTACGGATATGCGTTCGGGCGAATAGACCTGCAACTGTTGAGCAACTGACTGCCCAGATGAACCAAGGGGCTACCAAGAGTGTATCCTCGGCAATGGTTCAGCGAACGTTTGCTGCGCATGGGCCTCCGCAGCAGACGCCTGGTTAATGCACCTATGCTGACTGCTGTTCATCGGAAACGAAGGCAGGAATTTGCACACCAGTACAAATGCCAGTGGCGACAGGTGGCTTTTTCCGATGAATCACTTTTTATGCTCCATCGGACAGATGGATGTTGGCGTATACGGCGCGAAACGTCTGAAAGCAAACACCCTGCAACAATTGCGGGAGGATCCAGACTGGAGGAGGGAGCATTATGGTTTGGGGAATGTTTTCCTGACATTCACTGGGTGCACTCATCATTGTTGACGGCACGATGGATCAGCATAAGTACGCATCTGTCCTTGCGGACCATGTCCACCCCAACATTCGCATTATTTTCCCCCAGAATGATGGCATCTACTAGCAGGACCATGCGAGGTGTCATATAGCTCGCAGTGTATGTGCGTGGTCCAAAGAGCACCAGAATGAGTTTGCCGTACTCCCCTGGCCAGCAAACTCATCGTATTTAAATCCAATCGAAAATCTGTGGGACCACCACGACCAGGTTGTTCGTGCCATGGATCCTCAACCGCGTGATCTAGCGCAGCTGGCCACGGCACTGGAGTCGGCATGGCTCAACATCTCAGTGAACACCTTCAGAAACCTCGCAGCGGTCCGCTCTACCAAAGGTGGTTATTCTGGCTTTTGATAGGTGGTCACATTAATGTGACTGGACTGTGTAATAAAGCTGAATTGTTTGTTTTTACTTAGGTGTTTTTGGGGGTCTTTTTTTCGGTTTAAAAGTGACAGCACCTTTTGCCTATTGAATGGGGGAATATACATTATTTCCATAAATGGGATTAATTGTGCTTATTTTACTTAACAAGAACCATAAATGCGATCAATCATGTTTGATTTACTTAATGAGCATTCAGTTTTTGTATAAAATACTATATTCAAGTGTTGTATTAAGTTTTATTGTTCAACATGGGGAACATAGTGCACTTTGAATCTAGTGAACGAAATTTGCCGGTCCCCAGAGGATCACAATAGCCGGAGTTGACTGTATATGCATATTAATTGTAACATATTTTCAGGTAGAGGATTTCTCTCACCCTCCTATTACGATATATTCAGAAGTTAAAAAACGTAATAGACCCGTGATAGACGCAGAAGTTACAGCATCAATACATCAGGCAAGTTATAACAAAGAATGGCTGTTGGAGTTAAAAGACAGTGGAGACGGTGGTAAGATCATTCTTCTTCGCAAGCATTGCTAGTCTAAAAGACTTAAATGCTGATAAAATAATGATAGACTAGAAATATTTAAAAATGGTTAATCTGGTATTCTGGTTTGTTACAGTTATGAATTTCAGTAGCATTCATTTATTAGTATAAACTCATGAAATTAAACAAATTTAATGTTCGAAAACTGCTACTTACCACAACTAGCAAAAACATAGTCAAGATTTTGTCAAAGAAATATGCTGATATCTGAGTGATGTTACAGAGAATTTATATTACTCGTATGTTAGTCATCTACAAGCTTTTACCTCTTTTATCCCTAAATTTTGTTATAATTTGAAGGGGGGGGGGATTCAGATCAAAATAGCGAGAAGATTCTGATCTGCCAAGAAGACATCACTATGCTTTTGTTTTTCCCCTCTGAATAGTATAATCCAGAAAATGTAGAAGTTTCATGCTCCTAAGTCAAGTGAATATGGAAATTAGGTGTGTATCTTTAGAGCGTATGAGGAATTCTTAAATTTGGCAAACAATTGCTGGCAATCACTGATGTTCATAATATCTTGATAAACATTGTGAATGTTTTTAGAGCTCTTGTAAATCAAATTCAACAAGGTTCTGAGTGCACAAATCTAGAAATACCATCATTTAAACTGTGTAGCATCCGAAATCTTTTTTTTTTTTTAAGTTATGTGTTTAAATCATTAAGTTTTATTGAATCACGCCTTAATTCGAATTGTGAGAAGTGGTATGTTTCATGTTATATTATAGGTATGAGGTATGTTTCAAAAAGACAAAAGAAAAACAATCATATTTTTAAGATATATATAAGCAGCTAATTAAATGGTTCTCCCTGCCAAGCAACGTCGTATTGCTTTGAATTTAGTATTCTGAAACATAAAATAAAATATTGAGAATAAAACTATACACTTTTTCAGATCCTGATATTACAAGAAATGACGGCATTTATTCAAGATATTTAACTGATATTGACGAAAGAGGATATCATTCAATAACTGTTGTTGCTGAAAAGAAGTACTTAAAATACTATGAATCACTTAATGGTAATTTTTTTAACTCTTATGTAAATTGTGTTCATGTTAAAAAATAACTGGTATCCATGAAAGACAGATTTAATCTATTATACATACTTTTATTTACCTGTATTTATGTTATAGCATTTATTAGGAAAATTTTAGTAACTCAATAACGTATTAAGTTACGTGCTTAAAACTATCCAGGATTTGAAACAGGGACTTTTGTCCAGGTTTTAAATATGTCCGACCCAATTTATCTAGATCTTTTTAAGTGTATATATGTACTCTGGTGTGCAAAACTTAAGCAACAATGCAAATTTGAATCAGATAGCCATGAAACTGTAGAAAATGGGTTCTTGCGATCAGTACAACGAAGTTCAGTAGAAAGATCAAGCTTATGCAAATGTCAGGAACAAAACAGGACAGGCGACGTGAACATAGGCAAAACGCATGCGGTCGGCGGGCTCAACTCAATACTACAATAAAAGGAAGGACGGAGATGCAATTAAAGACATTCGCTGCAAGTGAGTTCTTTCGTGAAATATGGCTAGAAGGAATCGCCTGAACTACTTCACACGTGGAAGAATGATCAGAGAGCTGGAGGAGGGGCGTAATGTGACCAGTGTAGCTGAAGAGTTCGGAATCAACGCGCTTGGAAAGCCTTCCAAATCATACGTACAGCTGTTAGAAAAATTGGTGGTGGCCGCCCTACGAAAACAACTGCAATAGATGACCGATATATCGTCCTGCAGGCGACAAGAGCCCTGTACCAGTCAGCAAACGCCATTGCTCAGCAAACTGCGTACAGCAACGGGGCGACACATGTCCAGACGCCTTTACAAAAAGTGGACTATTCGCCCTCCGTCCCGAACTCTTCATCCATTTAAGAGTTGGCCATCGGCGACGTCGTTTAGAGTAGTGCAAGGAGCACAAAAACTGGACTTCTCATCAATGGAGTCCTCTTTGCAGATGAGAGTCATTTAGGTACGTTTTAGTCGTTTACTCTCAGTGAAAACGTATAATTGCTTTTTACAAAACTCTACGTTTACATAATAAATTCTGTGTCTTCTGAATATACTTTAATCGATTCTTAATTTTTTTTTTACTTCTTTCTTTAAAAAAAAAGTGAGAGAGAGAGAGGATGAGGTTTGTTAAATTCTTTCTTTTTGTTGTTGTTATGTATATGCACGTGAAAAATTCATTTTATTATTATCAATTAGTATTTACATTTTAATTTATTTTATGCTGAAGCTGCTCTAAAACCTACTAATTTGTTGCTAGTTTATTTTCCTTTGTTTTATAAGCAGGTTTTCCTGTAAAGAGAAAGTTAATTATCTCACTAATTTATTTTAGCAAAAAGCAAAGAAAATCACTGCTGTGGTAGTTTTATTCCGGAAGATCTATCATACAATTCTGGTTATTTTAAGCGAGTGGTGACTTACCAAAGTTTCTATGTGAGTGGAGAAAAGGCAGGAAGAACGTACCCTCCAAGGAGAGTTGTTGATCTAAGAATAGAAAGGATAGAAATTTATTCTGGCAACATTAAGTGTTACGTTTTAAAATGGACTGCTCCTGGTGATAATTATGATAAAGGGAAAGGTAAGTGTCACTATTAATCAAAGTTAACTTAGCAATCAGTTAATGGTTTGTTTGGAACTTGTTAATTTTCACATATTTCTTAAGTACATTTAAAATCTAAACTTATACATATGTGTTATATGATAGTTTCACATTCATACCTAAATAGCTCATATGTGCTCTTTGATGATTGTTTGATTTACAGTAGTTAATCAATTTTTTAAAATTATTTTAACATTTTTCATCTGTTAAGCAAAGAAGAGGTAATCCATTTGATTTAATGTTGTTTACTGATTTTTTTTTTTTTTTCTTTTAGCGTTATCTTACGATATTAAGATTTTCAAAACAAGAATAGATGCCCTGAGTAATTTTCAAAACAGTTATGTCCTGAGTATCGGAATGCTGAATATCCATGGACCCCTCTTGGAACCCCAAGAAGCTGGTATAATACAAACTGCGCTAGTGGAACTAACAAACCTTACAAATGGCATTTACTACTTAGCAATGAAAACTATGAGCCATTCTGGAAAAATCAGCGATGTTTCCAATGTGGTTGAGTTAAAATACACTGCACAATTCCCCTTTACCGGCACGGGATTTTCCAAAGATGAATACTACACATTTCCCATCGATCCTACTGATCCAACTTCAGAAGACAAAGCGACACCTTCCAATTTTGGACTGGCAATTGGACTGACCTGCGGCATTCTGCTCCTGTTCATAATCATCGGTTTAGTTCTTCTGTTGTATTTTGGGTGGTACAGGAAGAAAAGAGACAAGTCCAATGCGGGAATCGGCCACAATGCCAAAGTGACAGAGTCCAACGATGCCCTGTGCCGCAGCAGTGGCGATGGAAACATATCTATTATAAGTCCGGTCACCTCATGGGGAGCGAATTCGCTGGTCTCTCAGTTTGAAACGCTCCAGAAACAAAAAACAGGCGCCATGAACGGAACCGTTCCAGAAAACAGAGAAACAGACAGCGTCTCTCTAACATCAAGCAAGTATTCGTACGACAACAAAATAGAACAAAATTCATCAATATATGATCCTATATATTATCATCAAGTGAGAAGCCAGGATGAACTGAACTATCCATATAATCCAGGTTACACAACGCCATTTGATCCAGTGTACACATCTTCACTGAGGAGACTTGACAATAGTAACATAATAGATAATCCGTATTGCTCTGATAATATAAGTTACTGCAGTTATTCATTAAATAGAACTTTGCCATCCAGACTAAAAACTGATGTTTGAGAAAATTCTGCAACAGTATTTGTATAAATTGATATCATTCCAGCATTTACTTACTTACTTTAGATTCCTTCTATCTTTTTCGTAATAGAGACAAGGTGGCTCTTAGTACATGCTGTTGAGCAGCTTATTTCAATAAGTACTGACAAATAATTTAAATTCTGCTTAGCTGATGGCACTGTCTGTTAATCATGTATGTCAGTTACTGTTATTAAATCGGACAAAGTGTACGAAACATTTTTGTGTTGCTTATTTATTTATTTTTTAAGTGTTGTTGTTGGATTTTTTGTATTCTATTTCTTTCCATTTTGTTGAACTTCATATGTATTGGCAGATTACCAATCATACAGAATTGAAATTGTTTGCAAATATTTATTAAAACAGCTAATTAACAGCTTTTTGTCACGGGATAGAGCAGAACTACTTGAAAATAGATACAAGTACAATAATGTATTTGCAAAATGGTATTGCATAATTTATTGCTTTCTTAAGACGTGAATACTATTAGTAAATCTTGAAAAATGTGAAATAGCATTACGGTATAAGTTTTCAATTTTTGTATTATAAAACACTTTTGAGAAATATCACTGAAAAAACTGTTATTTAAAAACTTTTTCTGTGCTGAAATAGCAAAAATTAAAATTGTGTGCCAAATAGATTTATAAAAATAATGATTAAAAACAGGAATTTTCCCCTTGATTGTTTTCAAGAAATGGAAATAAAATTGTCTTTTAGCTGCTGTTAGCAAATTATCATAATGCATGAATATCTTGTTTCTTCAAGTAATATAGTCAAATTATAAATAATTTTCCTCTTCAAAATAAATAGAAATGCATGCTTTCAAGCTTCCTTTAAAAGCAGGCATGAAGATTGCACACTGTTTCTCATTAATCACATTGATTAAATTGCTGTAGCAAAAGACAAGACACTCAGTTCCTTCACCTACTTTATCTCCTATAATTACATGCATGTATAGAGAAGTTCTCTCTCTCTCACCAGGTTTATTTTCACAACCACTGGTTATAGAAATATATATGAAATTGGAAAAATGCTTTAAATTAAGTAAATATTTATATTAATGTCATAGTTTTTATAAAGTTTAATTAGCCATTCTTTAAAATCATTTTGTGCTGTGAAAATTACTAATTTATTTACTATAAAAATTTGCATATTTTTGTTATTGAGAAGTCAGCCAAGAATCAGGATGATTTTCCATTCATATTACTTAAGTATATTTTCTTTTTAAAAAGTGGCATTACTGCGAGTACTAGCTGTGAGTACACAGAGTCTTGATTAAAACTGATAAATTTTAAATACACAAAAATTTAAGCAATAAGCTGTTTGATCTGTGTAAAAAATTAACACATCAAATTTTCAGTTTGTACAAGAGCCCTAAAATGTTCGGGGAAAAGCTGAATTGAAACATCTCAGTCAAATTTTATCTTATGCAGAAACTATGTTTGTTTCACGTATTTTTACAAATTCTTTTAAGGAGAAATTTTTAACTAAGTATAAAGATTAGAAGAGATTGTACAAAATATTGTATTTTGTTATGTAATTTTACAAATATTAATTTAGCTGTACAGAATGTGTGTGTACTTATAACATAAATATTTATTTTATTTAAAACATATTTTAACTGAAAATTTGATCAAAAGTTCAAAAATTTAGACTGCATAAGGACTTTTCTGGCCATCTCGTAGAATACTGTATTTGATGTGATAATTTTAATATGCTTATTCTAATTAAGCAGACTGTAGACAAGGAATAATTTGCAGTGTGTTTTATATGATACAGGCATAATGTTATTTACATTATTATTTAATCATTGAATTTTATGTATCATCAGTCAGCTCTCATTATTTTAGACTACTATGTGTAGCATAATTGAAAATGAATATTGTCTATGTTTTGTATAATATATTGAATAAAATTTTTATAAGAAATAAGCAAGGTTTTTTTTTTTTTTTTCCCCTATAATTTTTGCGATGTTCATCTTACAGCTTCTAATATCAAGCTAACAATTTTTTCTAGACCACTGAAATTGTCTATGTGAAGATAATTTTGGACAAAAGTAATAAATTATATTCATATTTGCCAGATATTATATTAATAAGGAATGGTGCAGCTAGGAAATTTATGTTAATATTTATTTAAAAATATTGCATTAATAAAATTTTAATATTCATCTGTTATAACTTTATAAAATAATTTCTTTCTTCTAAGAATGAAATCATAGACATCGAAATCAGAGTACATATGATTTTAATCACTTAACTTTTGAAAAAAATGACTTAAGCCATGTACTTTATTAAATAAAGAGAGAATCAAATTTAGATTAAAATTAGCATTAAATTAAGTTAACATTATTATGACACATTTGTCTTAATGTATTTTGAATAATCAGATTAATTTATTATATGCAAAATAAATGCAATTACAGTTAGGTGTGTGTGATTTTTAAATGTATATTAAGAGCTTGAAAATATTTAGGATTTATCTTTACAAACTGTATTTGCACTGTAAGAGAGGATACCTTTAAAACTTTTTCAGTTATGATTTTTTTTCCCCAAAAAAGATAATGTTTTGCTAAATAAGTCACACTTCTGCAAAGTTTATGATACAATCCTATGTTTAAGAATATTTTTTAGAAAGTTTCAGGATTCACCTAAGTTTTATGACAGTGTGTATAGACACTATGATACTTTTCAAGTCCCAGATACAGTTTTGTTTTAATTTTTGTTCAGCAGATTTTGCTTTACTACAGCCTTAATTTTCAATATCATTTCAGACTCTTTGTCTCTTGCTGTGCAAAAGACCTTATTTAGGCATAAAAGTGTGGATAGCAGTGCAGGACAGACAAGATACTTGTTTCATTCTGTGAACAGGAGTTTCATAGCAGGTGTCAATACACTTTCCAATTTTTTTCTTCACGCCTTCTAACAAAGTTGAAAGTATTAATAGTGTGTTTTTAATATCAGAAGACGGTAGCTCTCAACATATAACAATCTCTCATAGCTGCTTATTGCTCTCCCAAGAGATGTAGGAATAGAAGACTTTAGGGCGATCTATCATTGGAAAAATACACTGTGATTGTACACTGAACAGGGGGGGAATTCATAACTCTTACCAAGCTGCTTGAATTCATAATTAACACTGTGTTTAATGCACTGCAAAGAAACAGCGATTACAGAATTTACCAGGCAGGGACTGAACATGAGTTGTGTAGTATGTTCCCAGTTTGTATGTCAAGGAACTGCAGAGCTGTAAAATTTTAGCCCCACCATTAACCGAAATAGTTGGTCAAACACAGGTCATTTTAGTCTGGCCTGCTCTGAATTGCGATAGCTAATCAAACATATATGCCATTTTAGATTAAATACATTTCAATAATGAAATTAAATATTATATAATGGTATAAAAGCATTGTATTTTACAGTACGAAGATGCTATAATGTATTAGAAATACCCTTGGACACATACACGCAAAAAAAAAAGTCAAATTAAATAATTAACAGCATCCAAGATGATAATTTACTCAATATCAAAATTTTGCACTAATCAACTTTGTAAAAGTAAACTGAAACTCTCATCCAGTATTTGGTTATTATTTAATCAATATTCAAGACTTGCTCAAATTATATTTTAATTATCAAATAAGTAATTGTTTATTTGGAATATTCTTATTTAGAACATATTATGGGCAGTCAATACGAAATTGAAATCCAAGAACTGCTTAAAGTTTTCATTTAATTTAAAGAAAAGAAAAGATTCTTAGGCTGCTCAGAAAAATTGTATTTTATTTAACATTTTCAAAGGATTTTTTTTATTTCTTCTAAAAATGTTATAAATATGAAAAAGTGGAACTTTTCTGTAAGTCAAACAATTAAATATACTAAGGCGAATTTTTTGAGCTATTTTAATTTACTTTTTTACTACATACTTAACATCAGTGGCAAAAGACAAGTGTCTGGCCAGTTCGTAAAATTCATGTTGCGTCCAAGACACAGCCCTAGCAGATTTCTACTGTGACTGCTTTAAATGCTCTTTAGTTGCTCAGAGATTTATATATGTTACCATTTCCATTTTTAAAAAGTGTGTTTATCTGTAACCGTGCATTTATACTAATACAATAAAATTGTTATCAGAATATTAAAAATTATCATTACAAGGCATTACAATCATCGTAAGTCTAACACCTGATGCAACCAAAATATATATTGAAAAATAATAATTTGTAATAGAAAATCATGCAATTAAATCATTTGAATCACATCAGTGCAGTTTTGAACTTGAAAGCTTTTTACAAGTTGCTGTGCATGTGCAGCATAAGTTTTTCACATACTTGAATTTTCTTCTACTATTGTGAGTAGTGACTTGAATTAAGAGTAATATCTTGTGCAGAGGTTGTGCTTGTTTCGTGTAAATTTGAGCAAAGCATGTGTGAATTTGATTCCCCCTCCCCCTCAACCATCCAAAGCTTCTGTGAACCAAGTTATTGCTTTATGTAGAATCATTGGGAAATACATTCTTTCAGAAGCTCCTTGTAGCTTCTGCATCACCTATAAACGAGTTTGCTTGCTTTTTGAAGCTTTGTTATTTAGTGCTGTGTGCAGTGATCGCGATAACGCTTCTAGATGCAATTTTCACGCTTTAGAAATTCAGAATACGCCTTAAAAATTTTGGAATGCGTATTTTTACGCATTGCTTTTCTATATAAAATTAGGTATATATTTTGATAAATAATTACGATTTGCTGATTTTAAATTTAAAAAATCCAATTATTGCACTAGTTTTTGTTGAACTGACATTTATGTACCTAGACGTATAATCAGTTATTATTTATGTGTCAAATGCAATTTAATTATGTATTTCAATATTTAGCATAATTGTCCATTGCTTTAATTACTCCTTTGGAAAAGAAAATACTCTTTCTAAAAAAGTTAAGGAGTATTTTTACTCTTCTGAAAAAATCCTACATCTATCACTGGCTGTGTGTATATTCTTCATTGCTGAGTCTTGAGGGACTGTGTATGATTTCCCTCATAAGTTTCCACTGAATTTATGCCTGTGGAAATGTTTTTATTTTGTGGAGAAATACAGCATTTGTGAAAGCTTCTGTACTAAGCAGACTGTTATAAGATTCTACAAGCTGTTTGTGTTTGTGAATTTTATACAGCTGATTGTTTGCCGAAGTTCTAGAAGCAATAAAGTTTGTGTACCATCCAGACAAGTGGACTCTTTACTAGAACTTTCTACACCTACTGGACTTAAGAATGACGAACCCAGGAAACGAACAGTATTCTGCAACAGTATCCTTCCAACTTTAAAAAAAAGGCTCCAGAATTTATTTACTTTTAACTGCCTATCCCATGGACATGCCCAGGCTCACATAGCACCCCCCGAAATGTTTGGATTTTTGTTAACCACATGTCAATAAATCAAATATTTTTGTGTGACTTCTACCTTTGTATTTGTGTGAATTCTACCAAGTATTTTGGGCACCTCCCAATTTTATTTTATTTTTCTCTCACTGCCCCTAGTCTATCCTGTTGGATTGCAGGTTCAGTGAAAATCTTACAACTAGCCTCTCTTATAAAAAGGTTGAGCAACTGTGATACATACAAACCATTACATCACTATTGCTATTTTCCTGCATTTGAGTGAATTAACAGTACAATGAAGATTTCATAAAACTCCACTACAATCAAATAAGCATATAGATGGTGCATAGTATTGTGATTTGAGAATATTCTCCAACCCAAGAGAACTTGAGAATTTTCTTTTCTTTTAATCTTAAGGATTTCTAGGCAGTAATGGTGACATTTAAATGAAGAAGTGAAATTTATTCGAGTATCTTTTTTTGCTCAGTTTCTAGATGGTAAATATTTGAAAGTAAACTTCCAGGTTTTTTTTTTTTTTTATGAAATCATACAAGACAGTGCGCACCCCATGTAAACACAGCGACAGTTGTTGGAGCTTGGCGGTATCCATGCTCCAGTGACTGTCGCCAACCATTTTGCACGATCAGCAAAGTCAAAGTATTTTAGCACATTAAAAGATGAAAGATCACTCCCTTCATTCATACACAATTCATTTCGCTAGAGAATCTGAAAAATTGACAACGAGTGTTTTTGAAGGTACTGAAATTTCCGAGAAAAAGGAAATAAAATTATTAAGAAAAGCAAAATTTTATTTTTGGCTTTGATATAAAAAGTGCATTATAGCCGAAGTACGTACTTCTGTTAAGTACGTTTTAACCGAAGTTAAAAAACATTAGAAATATAGGACTTCAATCGGGACCTAGCTTCTAGGTACATTATATCCCAGGTCCGTTGTAAGCGGTGCGCACTGTATTACAAAAATATTCTACCTTGGAAAATTCAGCATGAATAATATCCATATAAGTTATAGGTGGAAATTTTTTTTTTGAGATATTGAGGTTGAAAAATAATTAACATTCATCTAGAGCATGATTTTAACAGGTTTCTTGGCTTAGTTAATCATGTAAATTAGAGGTGCAACATCCGTTGCCCATTATGTGTGGAATTGCAGCCATTCAAAATATTATACTGCCCCCTCCAAAGAAAAAATAGCCTTGTTTTCGGTATGGTCACTTTGAATCAAACATGTACAGCTGCAGAAAAAAAAAAATAAAATGCCCACTTGTACTTTTTTCGGTCGTCGGACAGCAAAGTTACAGATACCAATCATTTACGATTGACGTGCACTTTAATTTGCTATGTATAAAAATTGCATAAGGGGGGGATAATACCATAAGCAGGTGTCCATCGCCAAGGGAGATGCGTCGGCAAAGCTTACTATATGTAGTAAACAGTCCTGGCAGCGTTGCCAATCGAGATCAGCTATTCGGCAACCCGTCCGGCGGAGTTGTGTTGTTTTATGATGTCATGAGAAACTATGCTGTTGGAAGGAATTATGTGATTGGTTGAACGAATTTCAAAGAGTTTAACTGGCAAAATAACTGAACTTGAATTCGCCGGGAATGGAAGTCGTGTCGTCTGCTGAAGTTTTGTATTTTATAATGGTTATTTTTGAAAAGTGTAATTTTCGCTTCGTATAATAAATGTAGATAATTTGTGTAGAGCTGTAATGAAATCGGTTCGTTTATACGCTGAGTTGTTTCTTATTTCTTTATCAAGTGAATTTCGACAAAAATTTGAAAATGTTTGTTGCGACTTGTGAAGAATACATATCGAGCGTGTGTTGAGGTACAGTTGTTATGCTTATTTGAGTGCTTCTGATGGATTTATTTTGCGATGAACGCACGTTGTTCATGAATAAAATTTAAGGTATGTGGTGCTTTTATTTATTTAAATGTTCATTCCTTGCTTTACGGTACACCAGTGTATAGTTGAGAATATGTATGGTCTTATGTTTTCATAATTATGTAAGGTTTTCAGTATGTCATGTTTTTTTTTTTTGTGAATTGGGATGAAAAAGTAAAAATTTTTAAGGTTTTAAGAGGGATGGTTAATTTTATTTGTTATATGCATTTGTTCCTGATTTACAGAATTCCCATACAATTTCTTGGTTTAATATGAATAAATATGTAAGGATTTTTGAGTTGTTTGTGATCAGATTTGATTCTATTGTGATTAATGGTGTAAATGTTGTGTGTTTTGAAGGTATTAAATTGCAAAAAGCATGTGAGGGAGGAAGTAGTCAGTTTATTATAGTGGTTTTCTGTTATTTATAAAGAGTGTTTTTAACATTTTATGAAAATATTTGCAGTATATTTTTCTTGAAATCATGTGCACTATTCACGTTAAATATGATTCAATATATGTATTTTTGAGTTGTTTGTGGGGAGTTGTGTGTGTGTGTGGGGGGGGGGGGGGAGAGAGAGTCAGTTTATTTGATGTTTTTCTATTAATTTAAAACTGTTATTTTAATGTTTTAAGGGAAATTTTGCTGTATAATTATGTGCAGAAACATATTTTGGCATTTTGCCTATGATTAAGGTTATGGTTTATTTATTTTTTGACGTACCCACAGTCCAGAGCTAGTGCTTTGTTTATGTGATTTTTGTTCATAGTTGCATTTGAAATATGCAGGGATGTTAACTCCAACACTCGATTTGGGAGCACCCCGGGAGCAGAAAAAATTTCATTTGGGAACACCTCGGGAGCAGAAAAATTCCATTTGGGAGCACCTCGGGAGCACAAAAAAATAGTTTCCAAGAGGAAAACTAAGATTCGAGATCAGAATTAACATGATTTTGGAGCATAAAATTGAAGATTTAGGAACACAATAAATGCATACAAGAAAAGCAAAGTTTGCAAGCAAAACACTATTTGAAAGCACTTTAGGAAAGCTCTGGAAAAGAAAAGGGTGTATACAGGCTATGCTATCAGCAACTTGGTAAAAACAATACATGGATTTACATGGACGGAAGGAATTTTTTTTCTGTGTGTGTGTGTGTGAAACTGCTCTTTTTAATGGTTTTCATATAAATGCTAAATGGAAAGAGAGTGGGAGGGAAGTATTTCTTATATGCAATGGTACTTTTAATGCATGTTCGAAGGTTGTAAAAATACTAATATTTAAATGGTAGAATTAACATTTCTGCCGTTTTTATCATTCTAGAATTATGTATTCAAAATTTAGTCTATTTCAAAATAAAGATTTTAATTACGTAACTATAAATGAAATTCGTAACACATTCTGAAAAATTTGCGGACGCACTTCGGCTGAACACGGGCCCAGGGGCGTCGCCCCGTCTGCCCCCTCTCGTAGAGCCTGCACACACACAAAAAGAAAAACAGTGGTGTAGTTTTAAACAAAAAGGTTTAGGAACACTCGCAACTGAAGACTCAAAAATCATGCGTCCATGATGAAAAGTGAAGAACGCTTACTTTTGCTGACATAAGCTCGAATGAAAAAGTAGTGAGACGGCATCTCCCCGCTCATGATCTTCACGGGCCGAAAATGTCTAGCCCGGCCCGGCATTTAATCAAAATTAAAAATTCAGACCCGGTCCAGCTCGTATATTAATCATGATTTAAGGAAGGGGGGGGGGAATCACAAGCCAATCGTTTGGTCTTGTCCAAATTTTAGGAGAGCAAAAATTTCCGGAAAGGCTCGATTTTGCAAGCGCAGAGGACCGTCTTTAAGAGTATACGCTTGTTCCGGTCCATTCTAGAAAATGCTGAGGTCAGCCCGTGCCTTGAATGAATCGTGCTGCAAAAGCCTGGGCCCGCACAGATCTCTACCCCCCGCGACTACACCACTGGCAGCAGATTTCCGGATTATTTTGAAATGAAATATTCTATTAATTCAGACAGCCTAGATTCTGATTTCTAAACCGGTCATGCTTCCAATTTTCATTCTTGCTACGGGCCGGGTCATAAACCGTGATTTTTTAGGGGCTGGGACGTCACCGTAATATACTGTTTTCTTTACGGACCGGTCTGGTTTAGATCAGGGACGGCCCTGCGGTACATGACACCCACTCCACCCTGCAAACGTAGAAAAAGACGTCCCTTTTACTTTTTTCAAAATTGCTTTTATGATTTTAAGTTGGAAATCGTGCCCCTTCATAAACAAAAAACGGTGCCCGTTGCAATGATTACTTGTTTGCCTATCTGGCCGGCCCTGATTGAGGTGACTAACAAAGCCCGACTGGTCCGATCCGGGGAGGGTAGAATGGCTTCGGAATGCAGCTTTCGTACGCAGTTTGAATCTTGCTTTACTGCTAACTAGCTTTCCATACATGCTTTAAAAGATAAATGAGCGTGGCAAAAATTTAACAAAGAGTCAAAATGACGTATTCGGCACAGACCGGCGCAAAAATCGGCTAAAAGCGCAGTTCAGTGCAATATTTGTGTTTCGGCGCACCCTGAAAGAGTCAAAATGACGTATTCGGCGCAGACCGGCGCAAAAATCGGCTAAAAGTGCAGTTCGGCGCAAGAATTTGTGTTTCGGCGCAATCGGCGCAGAATTAACATCCCTGAATATGTCTAAAAATGTTTTTATGTGTTTAGATAGTGTATTATAGTTTGGGGTTCATTTTGTTAGTTATGTGTCAACGTATGTTTATGTTTTGTTTGGGGCAAAAAAAAAAAAAAGTTGCCAACTCAACCGACACCCACTTACGGTATTATTCCCCATAAGGGGGCCCATCTATGCTTAAAATTGCTTAAAGGCCTATGCTTAAAATTAGCATAAACTTTTTTTTTCCAACAGCAACCTCTAGATTTCACTTCATATTTCAAAACTTCAGCTCATTTTAATCCCGGATACCCATTTTCAATAAATTTGAATTGAAAATGATTGAGTTATGAGCATCCAAAATCCCCCTCCCCATATCTTAAAATATTTTTTCATATCTCATATAATATTGATAATAATAAGCTGATTTTTTTCGTACTATAATAACTAAACGACCCAAACATAATTTAATGTTATTATGATTTTTAATAAAATATTAATATTAGTTATGAATTATTAAATTAATATTCAAAAAAAATATGAATAGCGACCTAGCCAAATTTTGATGGAAATCAATGCAGAAATTAATATTACATGGCTGTGCAAAATTTCAATTTCTTACGTTCAGAAAGTTTAATTTATATTAAACAAAATATGATATTTGCATGAGTTAAGGGACCATATATAAATTTATGAGGTGACAATTTTTTTTAAATTGCTTAAAATAAACGTAATTTAGATTTATTTTGAGCAAAAACACACTAAAAGATAGCGATATTAAAAAATATCAAATTTTGAAGCAAATAAATTAGAGGTATTTACAGTTCGATGGTGATTCTATAAAACGTCTATTGTTGCATCCGCTACTATATTCCCCCAAATAAAATATTTTCGTGGTATACAATTGGATGCAGTAGATGTATGTCTTCTAATACAACATCCTATTTCTGAAAAACTAACATTTTCAACATTCAAGGCATGAATTTGACCTTTTTTAATGTTGGAAACATTGGGTCTTTGGTCTTCCCCATACTTTATCAAACATTCAAAATCAGATTTTTCTGTCTAAATATTCATCTGACTACAAATTAAAATACCACCAAACATTTTATAAGAATACTCCACATGGCAGATGATAATATTAAATGAGAAAGTGAAATAGCAAACACAGTGATAATATTGAGTCGGCAAAAAGTAATTGAGTTTTTCACATGAAATTCAAACATATAAATTTTCAATGATGAAACCATTCTTGAAATTCGACCGTAGCTGAGTAACATTCATGCTTGTAGTCAGAAGAGCAGGGAAATACTTAATAACAATTTCAAAATTAGAAAGATTTTCAAAATCATGAGGATTCATTTTGCATTTGGGTCATTCCATGTGAAATCAACGAAAAAATTGCGATTTTCAACCTGACCCCCTCAGAATTCCATGAAATTTGGCATGATTATTGTATTTATAGAGAAAAAAATAAATGTGAAATTTCTAGTCTATATCACTATTAGTTTTTGAAATATTTAACTTTAAAGTTTGTGAAATTCATGAAATTTTAGAAATTCTTGCCCTGTACAATTGGCTCCAATTTCTCTCCTAATAATCACAGAAACTCCATTTAAGTGTCTATATAAAGTACACATGTTGCCCTTTCAAATGATATTTAACATGATTAAATTTTTAAAAAATTTTATTTCAAGATTCTCATTTTAAATTTTAAAAGTTCAAAAAGTATATTTTTAATTTTTTTTTTTTAAATTATATGTTATTCTTCTATTTATTGTTAACAATAGAGCTGAAGATTCCCGGTCGCCAGTCGCCAGCTGGCGACTAAATTCTTTTGTTTGGCCACCAATTAATTCACGCCCAGGCGCCATGCTATAATAATTTTCCGGAAATTTCCATTCCCCTTTTAGGGAATAATTCCATAAGCGGGGGCAGGTTGCCAAAGCTTTTTCGCATTGCTAAATACGCCAATATGCAAGGCTTGTGCTTAGAATATATGGAGAACTGTTTTAACGGCAACCTTAATGGGTTAGGCGTTGGCAACAAAAAAAGTGGCCAACTAAACTTGCCCCGCTTACGGAATTATTCCCCCCTTATAAGATGTATTATTATTATTATTATTTATCAGGGTTGGAAAAAAACCCGGTTTATTTGAAAAAAACCAAAAAACCGGGTTTATTTGGTTTAAACCGGGTTTTTTTGGTTTAAACCAGGTTTTTTGGGGGTTTTTTTTAATCCTTTTCTAATTACATGTTACATATTTATAAATAAAATTATTTGTAAAATGTTCAAATAAAAATTAATATTTCTTCTGAAAATAATTAAAACAAAGTAAATAAACAATTGTTGCTATACTTATGTGGACATTGAAATCATTCAATTTTAATATTTTATTTAGAGATACTATTTTTTTATATTTAGTATCTACTTATATAATACGCTAATGTATGCGGTACCAAAATTGACGATATTTTTATGCTGGGAGCGGCAAGAACTAGATGTAAACATTAGCGTAATAACAATAACACACGTGCAAAAATCCAGATTATCAGTTCAATGACATCAAGTGAAGCAAGCCTATTCGTTACTGGTTACGTGTGTCACGCAGTAGATAGATTAAAAAATAACAATGTATGTGCAAAGAAGCAAAATCTTTCGGATTTTTTTTACTTCACGCTTATTGCACATTTAAAAAAAAAACTACTTTGCAATGAAGTATATTTTAGCCATTTCGTGTTTCCATACACGAAAAAGCAAATTGTTTCTTTTTGATTTGATTAATGGCAACAGTACTCTGAGTGATCTGCCAAGGATAGGAGATGCCTTCGCAGGAGGACTTTCTAAGGGGTTTTAACGCGAATCCACGTTACATCTGGAGAAAACCTACCAAAACTCCAGACCGTTAGATCGACAGCCGCATGATGGGACCCAAATCCGGGACCCTCACACTTCGGCCATCTACCATTTTCAGTGACATTACCACCGTGCCATGATGAGGACCCCAAAATCTTTCGGATCTATTCACATGTCCCATGATCACCATCAGCTTTTGTCATGATACCCCCAAAATTTGTAGCAACCATAACCTAAATACATTTCATGACAAATACTGTTAAAACCATGAAATATGATTTTCGTTGAAAGGACTCCGATAATTTAGACAAAACTGACTGAGTAAATATGGTAAGATATGGGGGGCCGAAGCTGGCCACCTTGGCAGCTAGTATAATATAATACAATAGTAATTGTTTACTACATTTTACATGGAATATAGCTCTTAGATTCCTTAGTAATAATGGCGATAACTAGTTCAAAATAATATTTTTAAGGTTTAGAAATAAGTTGTTAAAACACAAAACCTCTATTTTGGAAAAGTTCAAGTATCAAGCATTATTCAAGTAAAAAATGCAGCCTATAATTTAAGTTTAATTAATAATTTTTAATAATTATAAAACAATAAGGTATCTAGAGTGATATAATAAACTTATTCTTGATACTTATGAGGATAATTTAAAAATATATTAGAACGTATTCTATCTGTAGTATTTGTAATTTTAAATTATTCTTTTAAAAAAACCAATTGGTTTTTTTGAGAAAAAAACCATTTGGTTTAAACCATGGTTTAAACCAGTCGGTTTAAACCATGCCAACCCTGTTATTTATTACCATATTTGGTTTAGATGTTGCATGTGCATTTGAGGAATGGACACTTGCTAAACATATCCTTAAGAACCAGTCAGGATCTCAGACTTTAACCGAATTGCTTATGAAGTTCGTTATCTCCAAACTTAACTTGCTTCAATGTTCTTAGGGATATTGTGACCATTTTGTTAACAGTTTCTCCATCAAATGCTCTTAAAGAATGTGTCTTTTCTGCATTAAAGAATACTTTAGGAGAGAAATGCCTATCAATGGAACAAAAAACTATTGAAAATAGGCTTATAATTTATGCATAAAATTGTGATGGAATGGCACCATCCTACCAAGACGACCAAATTTGATTTTTAAAAATGACACATTCTTCTGTAATTTAGTTAATAAATGCTAAATAATATTTTGTCTGTTTTCAGATTTAGTGTTTGGAGATAAATGTATATGCTATTGCTATATAAATGATAGCTTAAAATTCCCAACCATTTATATTTCTTGGTTATCATAACTTGCACCTTGCATTAGTCACTTAAAAGTAGATTTTCTTTTTAAAATGTATTTAATTATCTCTATGTTATCTATTATTACCACTCACTCCGTCTCTCTACATATACAGTAGATATGCTCTAAAGCTTCAGTACAAGCAAATAAAATAGATATCAACTATGTGCATACTTATAGCCAATGTGCTAAAGATTGCAGTAAGTACTGGCTCCTTGATGAAATTGATTTAGGAGCCAGTGGCCACTACGTAAAAATGGGAATCTTCAGCATTAGTTAACAATATCTGAAAATTTCATTCTGGGATTGCCATGGGTTTTTGAGTAATAAATTCAAGAAAAATGCTGACATCTGGATTTAATTATAACACCGAAAGCATATGTTTGTAGCATATGTTTGTATTTCAAAATAAAATTTCACTTGAGAGTGAACAAGGAATTTTGATAATGTTTTTCAGCAGTTTTATTGGGGGTGCTTTAAAAGGGTGCAAAGGAGTATCTCTCCCCCCCCCCCAAAAAAAAATGTAATTTTCAAAAATATTTTCTAAATCAATTATTTGTTTTCGAAATTTCAAGAGCATTCGAGTCTAAATTTGTTTTCAGTCAAGTTGTGGGTGGTATGTTTATTTGATATGGAATGACCCTGAGGTGTCATAATTTGATCCCTATACATTCATAAAAAGGACAAGGCTTTTCTAAAACTTCACTATCAAGAATTTTAACAGAGTTTGCAGGATTGATCTTAAAGGGATACGGACTGCAATAAGATTCAGGATGAAATAAAATAATGAACTTATATTTACTCATTTCTTAACTGCAATTTGTATTGCTTCCAAAGATATATACAAAAGATATCAACTATGTGCATACTTATAGCCAATGTGCTATAAGTTGCAAAGGAGTATCTCTCCCCCCCCCCCCCCCAAAAAAAAATGTAATTTTCAAAAATATTTTCTAAATCAATTATTTGTTTTCGAAATTTCAAGAGCATTCGAGTCTAAATTTGTTTTCAGTCAAGTTGTGGGTGGTATGTTTATTTGATATGGATTGCAGTAAGTACTGGCTCCTTGATGAAATTGATTTAGGAGCCAGTGGCCACTACGTAAAAATGGGAATCTTCAGCATTAGTTAACAATATCTGAAAATTTCATTCTGGGATTGCCATGGGTTTTTGAGTAATAAATTCAAGAAAAATGCTGACATCTGGATTTAATTATAACACCGAAAGCATATGTTTATATTTCAAAATAAAATTTCACTTGAGAGTGAACAAGGAATTTTGATAATGTTTTTCAGCAGTTTTATTGGGGGTGCTTTAAAAGGGTGCAAAGGAGTATCTCCCCCCCCCCCCCCAAAAAAAAATGTAATTTTCAAAAATATTTTCTAAATCAATTATTTGTTTTCGAAATTTCAAGAGCATTCGAGTCTAAATTTGTTTTCAGTCAAGTTGTGGGTGGTATGTTTATTTGATATGGAATGACCCTGAGGTGTCATAATTTGATTCCTATACATTCATAAAAAGGACAAGGCTTTTCTAAAACTTCACTATCAAGAATTTTAACAGAGTTTGCAGGATTGATCTTAAAGGGATACGGACTGCAATAAGATTCAGGATGAAATAAAATAATGAACTTATATTTACTCATTTCTTAACTGCAATTTGTATTGCTTCCAAAGATATATACAAAAGATTTTTTTTTTTTTTACAACTTCTGGTTAGCACTGTCCATTTCTTGCTTTGAGAGGTTGTAAACTCTTCCTGTTGGATTTACCCTTGGGTCTACTTTTAAAATTACATCAGCTAAAGGTACGTTGAGAACATCCTCAGTGTCTGGATAATGGAAGGAAGGTAAAGGTCCATGCGGATGCAAGAACTTTATCTTCACTGTTCACAATTGTCTTCATCAGAGTCTAAAACACAGCCTAACCACCATTGCCCATCATATCTGCAGATCAAGAATCCAACCATTTCTGTAAATTCAAGTTTACCCTCTAAAGCTGTTACACTTTCTATTCTTGAGTTGTTAGAAAATGAAAATGCTTTCACTTGCACATGATTCTTATTTACTGGAACAAATGAGTGGAGTTTTTTTATTGCTGTCATTATCCTGTGCTTGAAAGTCTCTTCTTCTGCTTTGTATTGTTCAATGGTACCGTACTGAAAATGGATTGATTCAATATGTGCATTTGCCCAGTCATACAACTGTCGAGGAGTCATGATTTGGTCATTATGAATCATTTTAAGACTAGCTCTAGCTGCAAGTCTTTTTACGGTGCCACCTTCTTATATTGAGAGGCAGCACCATCACTATAATAATAAATCTTGCTTGGTTTTGTGGTAAAATAAGATTTCATGAAACAAATTAGATGTTTCTGGAAAAGATGCACTGCTATTGTATCATGTATCAGGCAATCAGAAATTATTACCAGAGATGTATGCATCAATGTTTTTGTGGTTGAATCGCGAAAATATATTGCAAAGGGGTAAACAGTGGGAGTGGCCTGTGTATTGTTCCAGTGAAAACCTTGGGCTGCATCCTGGAGAATGAAAGAATAGTTCTCAGCAAAGTCGCATATTATAAGATATTTACCTTCTTTCAGCGATTGCTTCAGGTGGGTAAGGTAACTGGATTGTTGACTAGCAAGAAATGAGTGAAGAAGAAGTTTTGGAAGTTTTTCAAATAGTATACTGATGAATTCTTCAGTAGGTTTAACTAATGTCTCAAGAGATGTTCTTTTTTCCACTTGTACCCATTGTTTATAGGTGATGTTTTCAATACAGTTGAGATCAAAAGCTTCCTCAATCCTTTCCTTGACTCCTTCAAACCCAGGACAATTTTTACAATTTCCAAAGTAGCAAGCTTCAACTGGATTATCACACACTACATATTTTATAATGTCTTTGTAAGTCTTGGCTTACAAAGGGCTTATCACCGTCTACCGTCTACAGTTCTTTCATCCTACATTGATTAATCATAAGTTTTGCATTTTGGTGTATTGTACACACACAAATAACATGAGTTCCACTTGCTCCTGCCAGGACACAGTACTTGGGTCTGAGTTCCCAAAACTTAGAAAACCCTATTTTAAGAACTGGATAATTTTGTTTAAACAATACAAAAGCTTCACGTAGGTTACACAGAATTAATTTTTTTTGGACATGCTCACGTTTTCCATTCTTCTTAAGAGAAATGAAATCTTTTTTTCTTGGCATCATTCGACTTATTTCCTCACTCTCGTACAGATCAGTTACTTTTCTTGCTGTTTCAGAATCTAAAGTTTTACCAGGTTTAGGATCAGGACATGACATGACACCTTTTTTTTAACCAGGCATTTAGCTTTCCTTGCAGTGTAATCTGCTACACCAAACTCATCTTGAATGTCTTTCAAAGTCCAGCTTTTAGGAATTGTTGTCAGTATTTGCATCCTGATGCTCTTATCATCTGCATTGTTAAATTTTTCCTTTAATTGGTTGATGATTTCACAATCAGGGGATAGAGAAATTGCATCATGTTGAGGATCTGGCTGTATATTCAATATTCTGCTTTTGAATACTTCTGTTGCTTTTTTGAGCTTTGCTTGAGGATATTTCTTTTCACCTAATCGTTTTCTCTGAAGGGTTGATTCCCTTAAAGCAATCAAACTTTTGTTCAAAGCATGTACAGCTTCATCTTTTTCTGGGGTACACAAAGGATATGTTTGATCAGATTCATTATCAGAACTACATTCTAACTCTTTCTCTTCATCTAATTGCTCCTTCATAGCAGATGCTCCTAATTCTTTACGACAAGTGTCACATATTTTGCAACCTAATTTAAGAAAGTTAAATGTTTGCACTAAATTCTTGCCTACAGTTCTCAAGTTTTTATTACAGTAATCATGATTTGATTTTCCAAATGGATTGCAACAGTGCATTTTACTTAATGATGTAGAAGTTAAAGGTTCCATCTCTAAATTCTGGTTAAAGCTTTAAATATTTTCAAGTTTTGCAATTTAGTTTATTAAACAGAAAAAAAAGTAAATCAAACAAAATCCTGTTGAGCAGTAGATTACATACTTCTGCTTCAACAGATGAACACAATGTCTTACCTCTCCTTATCAGTAAACCCCTTCAAAGTTGTGGGGGAGGTACTAATGTCAGATTTAATGACCTCATAAAAGAAAACCACATGGCCCTACTTGATTCAACTATCTGGTTCTAATATAGTGTTAACAACACATTCAGACACAGAGTTGATCAAGTTTTGCAGGATTAAAAAATGTGAAAAGAATACATAAAAAGAAAATGTGAGAAAGATATGGGAAAAAAAGTTTTATGAGAAAAAAATGTCATATGATTTATTTCTTTTAGTTTAATATCAAACAATCTTTTAATTTAAAAATTCCCTTTGCTAATTTTTTGTTTTGCTCATGTATTCTGGATGTTTATCCAGATACAGATGAAATTAAACTTTCTCCATCCACATAATCTATGACCATCATTTTATTACCCAGCACATCCTGGCATATTACAAATGACCATGAATTCAGTACTCACAAAAGTTACCCTAGAATTGCTACTGGGAGAAATATAAATTATATGATGAAAAAATGCTATTTGCATCCAATAAAGTTATGAGAAAAAAATCACACAATGGTTTGATTTCTTTTTTAGTTACTTTGTGCGTAATCTGCAAGTTTAAGTTCTTCTTAGAACATTTAAATTTAAAACTCAATTTTTTAAAATTACACACCAATTAAAAGTCACACTTAAAATATTTTCTTAATAGTTAAGAAATGCATGCAACATAAAAATAACATTTTACTGTAATTATTATTACTAGTTTTTTTAAACCTGAAAATGTTATTTAAAAATTGATAATTAAAGGAATAGTTGTAATTCATATCATGTAAAATACATCGGAAACATTTTATGAAACAAAATTATTTTTTAATATTAATAATAAGAAAAAAAATGGAATTTTGTTAGAGACAAATTCTGAAAATACTTATTTTTATGGGGGGGGAGGCACACCCCTTTCCTCCTTTGGAAGCACCCCCCTCCCCCCAATAAAACCCCAAGCAAAAACAAATTTGGACTCAATTGCTCTGGAAATTTTAAAAACAAATAATTGTTTTAGCAAAAAATTCTAAAATACCTATTTTTTCTTTTTTTTTCTGAGGGGGGGGGGGAGATACTGCCTTGTATCCTTTTAAAGTACCCACAATGAAAGTGCTGAAAAACATTATCAACATTTTTTGTTCTCTCTCAAAATTCTTATATTAAGTTAAAAGTATAATTTTATTTTAAAATACAAATATTTTCTTTGTGTTATTAAATTCGAGATGTTAGCAATTTTCTTAAATTTATTACTCGAAAACCCATGGCAGTCCCAGAATGAAACTTTCAGATATTGTTAAAAATAAATAGGAGAATAACATATAATTAAAAAAAAAAATTTAACTATACTTTTTGAAATTTTAAAATGAGAACCTTGAAATAAATTTTTTTTTAATTTAATCATGTTCAATATCATTTGAAAGGGCAACATGTGTACTTTATATAGACACTTAAATGGAGTTTCTGTGATTATTAGGAGAGAAATTGGAGCCAATTATATAGGGCAAGAATTTCTAAAATTTCATGAATTTCACAAACTTTAAAGTTAAATATTTCAAAAACTAATAGTGATATAGACTAGAAATTTCACATTTATTTTTTTCTCTATGAATGCAATAATCATGCCAAATTTTATGGAATTCTGAAGGGGTTGGGTTGTGAGCCTTGTTGATTTGACATGGAATGACCCATTTTACCTTTAAATCAAGTGTACGAACCAAGGAAGTTATGAGCTCACTGGTTATTTGGACCACAGACAAAATATTCTAATTTCTACTCTTGATATTCTCAGTACAGAAAAGTTTAAGAGAGATGGAAACAGTATTTTCTTTGAAAATAATATTTATTTCGTTTAACTCTCGCGAGCAAAATTAATGAAAGGTAAAAAGTTCGGAACCTACAAATAGCGGTTTTCAATTTGCAGAAAGTCCCTTAAAAACACGCAAATATTAATTCACAATATCCCCGGAAATTATTGTAGAAAATTGATGAAAATTTATATTTAGGGTAATTTGAAGGTTTTCTTTTTTTTAATAAAGTCAAAATACAGTGTTGCCATTGAGAAAAACAAAGTTGATGCGGAATTCAATATGAAGGCGGCCCCTTATGCAAATTAAATTAATAAATTAATGTATGCGTTATTTGCTAACAAATGGTATGTTTAACTTTGTTGTACAACGAACGGCAGCGAAATAAAGAGCAAGTGGGCCTTTTTTTTTTCTGCAGCTGTACATGCATAAGCATAGCAG
Source organism: Cheiracanthium punctorium (assembly GCA_038373885.1). Lineage (NCBI taxonomy): Eukaryota > Metazoa > Arthropoda > Arachnida > Araneae > Cheiracanthiidae > Cheiracanthium > Cheiracanthium punctorium. The sequence goes on along the minus strand of JAWZYV010003359.1, from coordinate 635,817 downwards.
GGTGTTTTTTTTTTTTCGATGATAGGGGAGGTTATGTTATCTGTATTTTGATGATTGTTTTTATTATTAAAAAGAGAAAAAGGCCTTATCTAATTTTTTTAAAATAAATAAATATTGTCATTAACTTTAGCTATTTATAAATTATATTAATAAGATAAAGTTACTGCAAAACTAATTAACTCTTTTACACTACATAGATTTATATGTTAATTAATATAATAATAAAAACTGGTTATTAATTTATTAATTGCTTTACTCAATTTTGTAAAGTAGTAAAAAAGTTCCCTTTTTATAAATTACAAGTGCTTTTAATCAGGATGTTTAGTGCCCTTTTTGGACTATATTCCATATACGGTGCTGTTTACATTTTGATGTTTTGTTTACAAAATGATTTGGCATTGGCTCTGGGACCGTCATGGGCGATGCTCAGCTGGAGTGAAGTACCCTGCCGGTGATTGTTTAGACTAGTAACCAAAGAGAAACACGGGGTGTTTTGAAGTATGGGATTTTCATTCAGTGCTAATTGAATGACGATAGTTGATTGATTGTGGCTGGTGATAGAGTGGATTAAGTTAATGTTTGATTTTCCTTGTGGTTTTGATTCTGTTTTACGGACTCTTTATCGTAGGTTAGTAAGCGTATCGGGGAATTTCGTCGTCAGTATTTATGTGTGGAATATGGAGTTTTTTTATGTTTTGAAAGGAAAAGGAGCGTTCTTTTGTGTGTGTTTGATAGAAATATGGTGTGAATATAGAGCTAAATAAAAGAAAGCATGCTGGTATTACATTATAAGCCGGTGGGTGTTGGGGACATTTCTGAGCGGTTATTTAAAAAAAAATAAAGGTAAGTGCTCTTTTTTAACGAATCTTTGCAATGTTTAAGGTTTTTAATGTGAATTTTAAATTGATATTCCATGTGTTTTATGTTTTCGTAAGTGCTATTTACGTGCTATTCTAATCATACTGACTTTATAAGAGGTGTACAACTAGGTTGTTTAATCCACCGATGTTTTTTTAAGTTGAAAACGGGCCAGTGTTTGCCCAGTTTACATTAGCTGTACAACTAGGTTGCTTAATTCACTGTTGTTTTTTTAGTTAAAAACGGTCCACTGGTTGTGTAGTTTACATAGCTGTACAACTAGGTTGCTGAATCCACTGAGGTTTTTTTAGTTAAAGACGGTCCACTGGTTGCATAGTTTACATAGCTGTACAACTAGGTTGCTGAATCCACTGAGGTTTTTTTAGTTAAAAACGGACCACTGGTTGCCTAGTTTAGATAGCTGCACAGCTAGGTTGCTGAATCCACTGAGGTTTTTTTAGTTAAAAACGGGCCACTGGTTGCCTAGTTTAGATAGCTGTACAACTAGGTTGCTGAATCCACTGAGGTTTTTTTAGTTTAAAACAGACCACTGGTTGCCTAGTTTAGATAGCTGTACAACTAGGTTGCTGAATCCACTGAGGTTTTTTTAGTTAAAAACGGTCTACTGGTTGCTCATTTTTAGTGGAATATATGTGCAATTTTAATGTGCTGATCGTGGAAAATGGTTGGCGACAGTCACTGGAGCTTGGCGGCCGCCAAGCTCCAGCGACTGTCGCCATGTTTACATGGGGTGCGCACCGGCTTGTATGATTTTACCCCCCTTTTTAACAAATACGGTGCCTTTTCAAAGTAATGATGTCCTTTTTTTAAACATCTGAACCCTGCCATTTTTCTCTGCAATACTACTACTTTTGAATTACAATTTAATAATAAAAAATCAAAAGAAAGAAAAAAAATCTTTTTAAAAAAATCAAAGCTATCTGCAAACTGAAAAATTTCTGCAAACAATGTTTGCATGTTTATCTATATTATTTGGGTGTGTGTTACTGATTTGCCTGAACTATCCTATTATTTTCAAATGAAAATACAGCAAAATAAAAATTTACCTTTCAATTTAAAAATTAAGCACTTACATTAATTTTACTAGTTCATTTATTTAATAACTTTAGTTTTGAAATGATGATCTATAAATTACAAATATAACAACATGCAATTAACTTTATAAAGAATTTTTACTTGCTATAGAATCAGATTCATTATTTAATTGCTCACTAGAATCAGTTTCTCTTTCTAAAGACATCTCAAGTTCACTATCATCAGCATTATTCTCAGAATGCTTAAGTTCTATGCCTTTGCGCTTTGGCACAATCTCTGTTACGGCATCAATCCATGTTTTGCCTTCAGAAACACGAAGGATGATTGAATAAACTTGATCTATAGTTAAAACAGTCCTAGTTTTAAATTTGAAATAAGTATCTAAGGGTAATCTTGCATGCCCAACAGATTCTTTCACAGCTTTTTCATGGCATATATTTTTCAAACGATTGTGATCTACCAGAGCACCAATAATATACACTTTACTGTCATCCAAAGATTCAATAACATTTGGCGAATCACTTGTCAAATAAACAATATCAGATTTATCAAATAACTGATTGTAAATCTGTTGGTTAAAGTTAACATCCCAATTAAAGCATCCAGACATTTTACTCATAGAACATTTAGTTTCATCATTATATCCACAGATATACAGCTGTAGAGGTGCAGGGGCTCTTCTATTGATAGAATAACATCTATGTAGTTGCTTAAACGTCTTTGAAAATTCAGACGGGGTCATAAGGTTAGCTAGGGAAAGATCAAAACAAATTTTAATTTTGCATGATGATTCAGCCATTTTTAAAGACTTTAGCATTTTTCTGCTAGGTCCTAAATCTTGGCCCAGTTCCTTAGCTTTTTGTATCTTTAATTTCCGCTTTTCTTTTTCTTTAGCTTTCCTTAGAGGTTTCAACTCCATCCATCGCTTTCGTTTTGCAAGTAACTTAAGCTGGCGCTTGGATAACACCTGTTCTTTTTTATCAGATTCCTTTTCTGTGTCAAGTTTTCCAGATTCGGCAGTTTTACTAGCAATTTCAACAATATTGTCTGGCTCCATAATAAATTTATCACATTAAGAAAACATGACATAAGTAAATGTAAACAAATCCACATGAGTATGTATCACTGCTGCCAATTCTCTTTTCTAAAATTCTTGCAAATGGCTTTGCTTTATGTCACATGGTCAAGACATAAGGCGTCACCATTTTCGTCTGCTGATTTGCTAAACTAAGGTGACCGTGACCAACGTCCTCAATTTTCGAGGACAGTCCCCAATTTCTGTGTTTTTATAGCATTTGACCTCAAAATGTAAAGAAGTAATTGAGGACAATTTTAATTATTACATTGTTTTTTAATTAGATTATTTAATTAATTATGAACTCTCCCCAATTTTGTTTCAGAATTGGGAACATGTCCTATGCTAAACAAGTAAAGCGTGCAATCGCATCCTATTGTTTTAGTTAAGAACTGTTATTATTTTATGTATATCTCAATAAGGTGTGCAGAACTTTTCACAGCTAATCATTTTCTTGTATTTTTCATTTTAGCAAATTCAAAAATGCATATTTTAGTGTTGAGATTGAAGTTGATTTAAAACGTTATTAGCAAAATTTGAACTTCTCTTGCTAAATACTTTTGAAAAAATGAAGTTTAAGTTGAAATTTCTAAATTTTTATCTGTGCCCTTCAATTATGGCCACTCTTTTTTATAAAATTCCTGTTGATTTTATATTGAGTATGTACACCCTCTCAAAAAAGTATTCGAGTATAAGCGAAATTTCCTATTCTAGCTTGGCGAATAATTTTTGAAAAAAGCGCAATTCTACAGAAATATGAAAAGTTATAAGCATACATAGCCTAATTCATATTCTATGATAATAATTTTTAATATACGAAACCAACGTAGGAAGTTTATCTCTAACTCAAATGCAGTTTTTTGCGAGGCAGTACTAAAAACTCTCCTCAGCAAATATAACAAGACGCGAATTGTAAACAAACACGTCTCCTAGGCGAAGAAACTAAATAAACTGAAGTTGTTCGTAAAGGCAAAAGAAACTGATAACCAATGAAAGCACCAAACACACACATTCTAGTTTTCTTACGAAAACTCGGGCAACGAGTTTGTCGTTTACGAATGCACCCACTGTTCGTTTAGAAAATTAAAACATTTATTCCCAAAATTAATACAGGAAATTTCCCTCATGATCGCATACTTTATAAGTGATTATAGTTAAGAATTTTTCAATTTATGAAATGATTTTTTTTTTTTTCCAATGGCAAGATAGTAAGACAAATACCTCAAAGGAATGGTAAAAAAGAAAGAAAACATAGCTGTATCAAATAGTCTATGGCCGCATTCGTAAACGCCAAACGAGTTGCACTCGTGCAACGAGTTTCTATCTAAGGTGTTCGTAAAGGAAATTGGGTCCATTCAGTTTAAAAACTAGAGCGTGCGTATACAAAACTGAGTGTGATTAGTTTCAAACGAAGTAAACTGAAAGCGGATCATGTTCGTTCAGTTTTTTCCTTAGTAGCTATAACCCATCGATCGATGAGAGGCGGGTGAGTTTAATCAGAAGAGAACAAACAATGGCCGATCTCGGCTTTTCACCCAAAAACGGGGAAACTTCATAGGTAACTGGTACAAAATGTCCTTTCGTGGGGGTTATCAAGCCAATCATCCTATTCCGATGACTGTGATGAAATAAAGAAAAGAAACCGATAAACTGTTAAAAATATATTTGTTAATAAAAAAATAAACGATTGGCAGAAAAAAATTCAAAAATGTCCGTTCTGTTTATTATTTTTTCGTTTTTTTGGATGCTAACCTTCCGTTTTTCTGAAAAAAAAGAAAAAAAATTCTTCCTTCACCAAGACCGAACCCTGAGCCTACCGTCTCACTGACTGACGCTCTACCACAAGGCCATCCTGATTTGTCATGTGTAAGCCAAAGGTCAAAGTACCGGTTATTTTAGTCTCAGATTGGGACTTGGGGTGAAACCTTTTTTGACTAAATGATGTTCAGTTATTATTAATGACAGTCAAATGATTCGATTGGTAAGAAATTAATTTCAATTTTTACCAATGTATGTAAGCAGCGACAACATCGAAAATTAATAATTAAGAAACAATATTGCAAATTGTATAGGGATTTTATTGTGATTTTAACTTGCATATTTCTTTGATAACTTTTAAAAATTAACTGATTAATTAAATAAATTTCTCTTCTTGCTGTTTACATTGATGAGGTTTTCAGAGAATTTTAATGACGCTTCCGTTATTCTTATAATGCAGCTGACGCTCAAATAGTTTTCTTTTCTTTTTTTTAAACACAATATTTTAATCATTTAAATATTGCAAATGATTTTATATGATAAAAATTTACATGTTATTTTGTAAATATTTCTTTTCAAATCCAAATTTTGTGTTAGTGTGTGTGTGTGTGTGTGGGGGGGGGGGGGGTAGGGATCCCACCCCCTGCTCCCGTCCCGACCCCAATGTAGGAAATTTGAAGTAAATTATGCGATTAATTCAAGAATTGTTCATATTTTCCTTTGATTATGCAAAGGCCCATCTAAATTACGCAAATATTTATAGGAATTTCGCTAAAATGTAAACCACTGGGAGAGCTGCAAGGCCCGATGACTATAGAGCTGCAGTTTCGGATAAAAATGTGTTTGTCGGTTTCCCATCGGTGAAATTGCTCGTCTGGATCTATGGATGAATAAAAACTCATCTGTTGCAGAAAATCAAAAGTGCTCTTGCCGATGTCTTAATTCGATGAGTCTGTGAGTTAACGATGAGTGGATGAACGCCCATGCAAAAAACGAGCAGTCATTGCTATAGAGTTAGAAGATACACTTGCTACGTTGTTATGAAAAAGTATGTTGTTGTGAGAAGTATTTTACGTTTGCTAAAGTTGCAAATATTATTTTTTCGAGGAGGAAATTCATGCTTACCTTCGTAGAAAATGCTACGAAGGTACATAATTTTTCAAAAGTAATCATTCTCCTGTATTTTTCATTTTAGTAAATTCAAAAATGCATGTTTTAATATTGAGATTGAAGTTGATTTAAACCGTTATTAGCGAAATTTGAACTTCTCTTGCTAAATACTTTTGAAAAAATGAAGTTGCAGTTGAAATTTCTAAATTTTGATCAGTGCACTTCAATTATGGCCACCCTTTCTTTTAAAAATCCTGTTGATTTTATATTGAGTATCTACTAAAAACTCTCGTCAGCAAAATTAACACATTCGCGAATTGTAAACAAACACGTCTGCTAGGCGACGAAACTAAATAAACTGAAGTTGTTCGTAAAGTCAAAAGAAACTGATAACCACTGACTGCACTAAACACATTAGGGTGTCTCGGAAAATATGAATGTCTGAAAATGTTTGCTCCCCGGGGTTTTTCTGGTTCCTTTTGCTGAGAAATTAAAATGTGTGAAATTTGAAGTCTCTAAGTCAACGTTATGGCTTGCCTGTAAGGCCTTAAAATTTTTTTAAAAATACGAAAAACGTAAATTTCGTATTAAAGTTTTATAAGTATATTCCTTCAACTTAAGGAAATAGTTTTCTTACTCGGTATATTTTTAAAAAATATCTATGTATAAAAAAATATAGTGTATATCAAGTGCAATCACAACAAGAAAGAGTTCATTTGTGCGGAAATTGCAGAAAAACAAGCTATCCTACTATGCATTTAAATCAGCCTCCAAACGTTTTTGACCACGTACTTTTTACGATTATTTTCATAAAATAATCATAAAATGTACCCCCTAACTATATCTATATATTGCGTGTCAGGGGCGTAGCCAAGGGGGGGGGTTACGGGGGTCATAACCCCCCCCCCATGAGGAATTTTTTGCCATACAAAATATATATTCTTTACTCCCTTATTACACACATATATGCATATATGTGAGTTTCAGTAGTCGTAATCCCCCCCCCATGAAAAATTTCTGGCTACGCCCCTGTTGCGTGTGTTTGTGTGTGCTTTGTGTTGTGTGCATATCTCCTACAATTTTCTGCGTGCTCCAATAATTTCTTTTTGCAAGATTACTCCAGATTTCTGCTTTAACCCGTCAAATAATAATAATTTTTAGCCCCTACTTAAGTTCAAGGACACACAGTCCGAGTATATGGAGGGAAAGTTGTTAGGAGCGCCAAATATACCTGACGAAACTGTTAAAGTACAAGTAGAAAGAGTTTCTCAATTGACTCATGAATGGGGTGTATCAGCAAGTACAATTGGCCGTTCCTTTGACACAACTCCATCAAATAGTGGATGGACAAATGGAGCATGTGTAAGGCTAGAAACACTTTTGAAAAAGAAATTATTCTACCTCGCTTGTTACACCATGTGGAAGAGTAAATTGAGTCTGCTGTGTGAAAGTCTATTTTCGGACAATCTATGAGTACAGATAATTTAGATTTTAAATAGCTTCAATCTCAATGGGAAACTGTTTCAAACAATTTAGATGATTTCAAAAGATTGAAGTTAGTGACAGGAAGCTAAAATCTTTAAAAGAGGAAGCCATCACATTCTTAAAACTTGTTTTGAGAAAAACGAAGGAGCTCTTTCTTCGTGGAGACTATAAGGATTTGCGAAGAAGTCTTACTTACAATATTAGGTGAAATTCCACCTCAAGGAATTCACTGACAGAAGCCTGGAATTTGCCATAAAGCAAGATGGATTTCAACAGTAATTTATGGGGCAAAAATGTACGCATTTAATAAGCAATTGGGTTATGATCCAAAAATGTTGAAAAACTGCGTAAAATATGTTTTTTTAATTTTCTAATTTATATTATACTAGCTGAAGTACCCGTTCTTCGCACGGGAATGAATGGACTTTTGGATATTACGATTTGTTGTGATTACTATTTATTGTAATAAAGAGATATAGCAAAATGGATATCTCGTTATATTGTGTCCATAATCATGCATACCGAATTTCAAGGCAATCGTTTGTACGGTGCAGTAGGCGATGCGGCGTAGCGCAATCTACTGGCGAGTTTTAGCAAAACGGATACGGCGAAAATATTCTTCACATTCAGATATCGATGTTTACTAATTTTCATGACGATCGGCTGGATAGTCCTGAAGTTCATGTGTTGACGTGACATCTAGTGTCAAGTTATAGGAAAATGGATAGCGCCAAACACTTCCCCGTGTTCAAATATCTACGTATACCTATTTTCATATCGATCAGTTGCACTGTCAAGAATTGATACACTGCAGGGCCATCTAGTGGTTAATTAAAGTAATGATTTGCTACAGCACAATCAAGTGGTGAATTATAGCAAAATGGATAACGCCAAAATATTCTCATTGTTTAAATAGCTATGTATACTAATTTTCATAGCGATCAGTTGCACTGTCAAGAATTGATACACTGCAGGGCCATCTAGTGGTTAATTAAAGTAATGATTTGCTACAGCACCATCAAGTGGCGAATTATAGCAAAATGGATAACGCCAAAATATTCTCATTGTTTAAATAGCTATGTATACTAATTTTCATAGCGACCGTTTGAATGGTCAAGAATTTGGCCTGCTGCAGCGTCATCGAGTGGCGAGTTAAAATAATAATGCATTGCAGTGCCATCTAGTGGTTAGTAACATAAAAAAACACAGTTAGAATATATTCTTCGTGCTCAAATGTGTAAGTATAAAAAATTTTATGCCGATTGGCCGAACGGTATAGAAGTTGATGCGTTGCAGCGCCATTTAGCGGCAAGTTACAGCAAAATGGATAGTGAAAAATATTCTCCGTGCTCTAATATCCGCGTGTACCAAATTTCATCGAAATCGGTTGGACGATATTCGCATAGCAAACGGCTAAACGGAATAGAATTCGACGTTCTGCTTCGCCACCTAGTGGCAAGTTAGAGGAAAATGGATAGCATAAAAACCTTCTCCATGATAAAAGACTTAGGTGAACAAAATTTCATGGTGATCGGTGAAACGGTGCTGGAGTTTTTCAACCTCATACACACATACCAACATTCATTTTTATCTATAACCAGTGTTATTATATATACCAGTCTCAAATAAAATCCAGTTTCAAATGTAAGCCTCTTCAAAGTGCCAATACACCATTTTGCAAGATTTTTTCAGGAATCATTCGAAGCATTGACTTAGCAGCAATCAAAATGGGAAATGGTTCGACCGCCAAACAGTAAAGCAGGCATATTTTTAAAATTATCAACTATAATGTGCCTCGATGCGAAGACTTCAATTTTCTGAAATTTGGCGGAATTCCCCCAACTTAAATCAATGTACTCAATTGGCGAGAATTCTGAAGTTAGATCGCTTGAAATCCCTTAATAACTGCATTATTTCTTCACGGATCATTAAAATTTAACGCTGTATTCTAATAAAACCTTTGCACTTGTTTTCGAAAATCTATTTCCTTAAGCTCTCAATAAATTGCGCCAAGCCGAAAACTGTGCAAACCGCTAGAACTCACTTACTCAAAATCGATATTTCAGCCACTTTATTTTTCGCCAAACTAAAAAAAATTTACCTATTAGCCTCGGAAATCTTCAATTCTTATTGTTTTGCGTGTAAAGCATTACATTCCTGCTCTGATTTCCCATGCACACGATATTATAATTTAAAAAAAAATAACCTTACGAATATAAACTAACAAAAAAAAATCATTATTATTCTTTTATTTTTACTTTGAGAATTTAAAACATTTTATTCGGCAAAATCGCCACACATGGCAACCACGATCCTTATTTCACACTTTTTTCACTACAGGGGTTACAATTACGGAAAGCTTTTGCGTGAATAGCATAAAAAATTCCGGGATCGGGTGGATTTTCAAAGTTTTAAAGTAGATTATCATTTATTCTATATTATTTTACATATCTGTGCAAAATTTCAGGCTGATAGGTCCATTTTTGTGGATTTGTATACTACCCAAATCGACAAACTGACAAACAGAATTTCGTTTTATAAGATAACCTACGCTTGTTTTTAAAAGTATCCTCTCATTAAAATGCGCCAAGCGCTAGAATCATCTTCTGAAAATCGCATATCAACCATTTTATTTTTCGCCAAATTAAAAAGTTGCACATTTTAGTCTCGGAAAATTTCCAAATGCTATTTTTAATTTGAGTATAAAAGATTTCATTCCTGCTCTGATTTCACATGCACACGATATTTTAATTAAAAAACAGCCTTACAAATATTCCAAACAGAAAAAAATGATTACTCTTTTATTTTTAATTCAAGAGTCTAAATCATTTAATAAATTCGCCAAACATGGCAACCTCGATGCTTATTTCCCACTTTTTCACTGCAGGGGTTACAATTGCGGTATTGCGGAAAACAAAAATTGGTGTTTTTGACAGGGTTTTTTATCAATATCGCCTAAACTAATTCTAATTTCGAAAAAATAGCTTCGAGGTGTGTCGGGACCCGTGCTGGAGAATTTCCGTACAAAATTTGGTAGGTCTACAATCACCCGTCTGCGAGCTACGCGAGACACAGACAAACTAACGGACTAACGGACAGCTTACACATTGCTTTATATACTAGCTGCGTACCCGTTCTCCGCACGGTAAGGAACGAAACTTTTTCTTACATCTATAATTCGAATTGATTCCAGTGATTTGGAATCTAAAAATAAGCAAAATGATTTGACTCTTGGCGTAAAGTTACTCTTTAGTTATTCGTAAAGTTAGTATAAGTACTGACCTGAGACCATTGTTAATATTATGACACAAAAACTATGTCGGTGTGATTCGCGATCAGAAAAAGAAAAGCGTGACGCTTTGCAGTGAAAATTCCTAACTTTCAAAATATCTCATTTCTACATCATACTCTTTTTTAGATTTAAGTTATACCACCTTAGATACTACATGATGTGGAGAACCGTTTTATTTTATAGTTAAATAGTTGTGTACCCGCTCTTCGCAAGGGAAGAAGAGAACATTTTCCCAAAATGTGATCATAACTATTTGTGACAAAACAGAATCTCCAAGAAGAAAAAGTTCTGTTACAGTCTTTTCTGTTGAAACTACCGCAGGATATATTAACGCGACGTAGAATTACTTAATGTTTAGTTAGCTGTGATGTAAGATGGTTGTTGAAAAAGGAATAGAACACTTAGTTTCACGAAATATTTATTAATGCGGTATATTGTGCTTTGAACAATATTGCCCTAGCATATCTACTAACTATTACTTATACTATCTTTTACTGATACCAATACAATATATTTTCGTTTTTCAATCGTTAATGTTTAATTTAAAGAAACGGCTTAGATATTTGCCACGAATGTAGTCTTTTATTCTTTGGCGACTTTTATAATATACGCATTAGTATAAACGATAATCATTTCACTTTATGGTTGGCACTAAAACAGCTCTCCATGCATTTGTATACATAATTCTTGTCAGATTGGCGTATTTAGCACCAGGGCCCTTTTATCTCACGGGCAAATCGCGATTTTGCCCAGTGCCCCAGGCTCGAAATGGCCCCCGATTTGAAATGTTAATCTGAAATATTCTTTTTTATAACAAAATTTTATGAAAAATAAAACAAATTTCATAGATGGAGGCCCCCAAATTCATCCATGCCCGGTGTCCCTGTTTGTCGCAAGAAATATTTAGCATCGCAAAATATTTCTTGCGATTCGAAAACGTGTCCCGTTTAAAATCTCAATTGAAAATAATGCTGGATAATTCACTGGTGAAAAAACAGCATTCAATTCTTTTCTGGCAACGTAAAATAAAATATGGAATTATTTCATGCGTTGCGTATGTTTTGCTTGTGAATCCGTTTTCTGATTGAGTTTCGAAAGGGGTTTTAAACTCGTGACACCAAAATGACGCACTTTTCACATGCAAAAACCCAGTTATTTTAAAATAATTTTATTTATTTTTTTCAACTGGCAATTTTAATCATTGTTACTGTATCCAGGACAACCAAACCGCAAGATATCAAACCGAAATTTGTAAGCAGCTGCTATTGAAATGAAAATCCTTCTTTACTTAAAAATTCGTAAAAATTCTCCTAATTTATATTTTTCCTCCGTTCTTCTTTTAAAAGTGGGCGAATTGTGTGCTCCGTCTTTTGCCGAAATATAAAAAAGTCATGACAGATAGAATTCAAGATGCAGCAGTTTTAAAAATGTTTTACGAAAATCAGCGTCAAATTTAATTTTATTTGAAAAATTCCCAAAAATCTGCAAATTATGTTACACAGTCCGAACAAACAGTTTTTAAAAGAAAATTTTCTCCTCTATACGATGATGTAAATATCGTTTTCTTGCGAGTGCAATTACCGGCGTTATTATGTATTACGCAAAAAAAATCGCTAAAAATCGGACAAAACATAAAATAAAACATTTTCTAATTCGAATTTCGAAAAAATCGTTTCGAGGTGTGTCGAGACGCGTCTTGGAGAATTTCCGTACAAAATTTGGTAGGTCTACGATCACCCGTTTCGGAGCTACGCGAGACACAGACAGACAGACAGGCAGACAAACTAACGGACAGTTTACACATTCCTTTATTTATATAGATAGATAGATGCTGGTTGAATGCTCCAAAAGCTGTAGATGCTCCTGTAAATGACATTTTGCTTTGGCATAGTTTGAACGGCTACAAAGCTATCAGTCCTGAGGTTACTCAGGCTGCTCTGGCAGCCTCAAATCAACACTAGTGGAATTTGGCAGAGGAGACAATACCATTTTTTCTCTTTTCAAAAAAGATTTCTGAAACCGAGAAGAAAAAAATCACCTCTTCAGCTTTAACTAACTTCATTGTTGTACCAACGTTCAATTATTCATCTGAGCGAGATCCATCGGTATAAACTCTGAGCCAATAAGGTTTCGGATATCGAAGTTCTAGAGTCTCAGCGTCAAAGAGCGTCAAATTTCAGGAGGATATTCTTTTTGTAGGCTGGGCAATAAAGCTCCAGACAACCATTAATTGTTATAAAATCACAAGCGCTTGTAGGCTTTACTAAATCCTGAATCTCGCCGTCTAGGTTGAAGGTAGGGTCAGTATAGTATAGGATCAATTCACTGTGTATATATATATTGTTACGAATTTTTCGGGCAACCCGCTGCTCTGGGGCTTAAAATAGTTTAAAATTCGTATTCTACGCTTCAAATAGTTAAATTTTGCTTTTTGTTGCATCAAAATCCGTCAGCTAGAACCAGGGATACGGAGGTTTCGGTTTCCCCTTTGTATTTTTATGGGGGTTTCTAGAAATCTCGAGAAATATTGGTCCTAGGCCTTCGGTAACTTCATTTTTGGGGACTTATTTTTGGCGCCAAATTTGGCGATATTTCGCCAAAGGTCGACAAAACGCACTCAAGCTTGGCGACATTTTGGTTATTTGGCGCGATTTTCCCAATGGGGACTGGAAGTTGGTTTTCCTGCATTAAAAACGCATAATAACCTAACATTTCTCTTCTATGAAATAATCAAAGTTCCCGCTTTATGTGTAATCCTCGAGAAATAGACTTTTCTCGAAGATTCTTGTAGCTTCTGCGTCGGGTATAAATATAAGCGTGTTTCAGAAGCCCCAGTTCAGTGTGAGTGGAGCATCCGTAGTGTAGAGTAGCTCCCATTCAGTGTGATCCAGCGGCCGATGTGAACGGCACTTTGCTCTGTGATAGAAGCGGTGTTTCGTGCTTGTTTATGAAGCTTTGAATTTGAGTGCTGTGTGTAAATTCTTCTCTGCTGAGTCTTGAGGGACTATTAGTGTTATCCCTCCAATATTTCCACTGAAGCTTTACCTGTGGATGTGTTTTATTTTATGTGAGAATTACAGCATTTGTGAAAGCTTCTGATCTTATCTTAGCAGACTGTTAAAAGCACGTTACTGTTAGATTGTGCTTGTGAATCTTGTACAGTTTACTGTTCGACGAAGTTCTAGAAGCAATAAAGTTGTGTTCCATCCTGACCAGTGGACTTTTTACTAGAACTTTCTACACCAACTGGACTTTAGAACGACGAACCCCGGAAACATACAGAGGTTTCTGCAACAATATATATACATATATACAGGGTGCCCAGCAATTAACCAAAAACTTGAATTGTTCAGTAAAAGAGTTTGACAAGATATAAAAGAAAAATATTTACTTCACGTGTAAGTAACACTTGTTCCGATATAATGCACAAGAGTTTCGGAGCGCTTCCCATTACTTGCAACAATATGACGAAGCCTATCAGATGAAAGTTGTCCAAAACTGAATGAACAGTTCGCAGTGTGAGGGCTAAAATTTCAGCATAAATAGCCGAAATTTCAGCAGAAAATGAAAATCCTCTGTTCGATGTTCAAATTCGTCATCTTACTGCTGCGAACTGCTTGCAAAGACGCGAAATTTTACTGAAGACTGCTTGCAACTTCGGGTCTATCTAGTACTGTGTCAGAGCACAAAATGAAAACTCCCATTAATTCAAACTCGTTTCGTAAACTGTAAACCGCGTAGTGTTGCGTCACCATATGTTACGTCAGTATGACGTCCCAATAAATAGTTATTGCAGTTTCAAATTTTCGGTTAATTACTGGGCACCCTGTATATATATATATACATTCGATATCTTTTCTTCCATGGAATAAACTAATCGTGGCCCATGAGCTGAAGGTTATATAACTGTAATGGGTAATGTCGCCATATGTACAGCTCAGAAGAATTAGACTCTGTTATTATATCCACTTTTTTCAATTCCTACTATTAGATGACACTCTCACTATATATCTTGTACAAATTTTCAATCGTTAATAAAATACTTTGTTATTCATCCACTCAAGTTCAAATACATTTTTTTTAAACTTGTAGTGGATGACACTGGATGTTAATACAGTTGTGGTCCCAATCAACTGGATAGTTTATCTACAGGACCGCACAGAAGATTCGAAATACATTACGCTCTATGGGTAAGGTGACCATATGTCCCGTTTTGAACGGGACAGTCCCGTTTTTAGGTGGCTTATCCCGTTGTTCCCAAGCACAGCTTCGGGACAAAGTAATGCCCCGTTTTTAGAAAACGTCCCCTGCAATGTCCCATTTTTAGAAAGAGAGCAACCCACGGTAACGATTTCAATAAAGGCCACTAAAAAACTAAAATCATCCAACGGCAGTGTCTGCAAAAAAAGAAAAAAAAAAGCCTGACCTCCCTCCCTCCCCTCTCGAGACGCAAAGAAAACGCCGGGGGATGTATTGTTTTTGTGTTTGTTGTTTTAATATTTTTTTTGTCAACTATTTCAATTTATTTAACTTTTATTTCTTTTTTAAAGTCATGTTCCTCTTTTGCTTATTCCTCCTCCTCCGCCGATCTCCACTTTATTTTCCCTTTTCACTCAGGTTCTCTAAGAATTTTTTTCCTTCCGATTGACAGCTTCCTTTTGCCTGTGTGTCCTTTTGTTTACATTTCTCGCTTTCCGACCTTCCTGCCTTGTGTCGGATGGTGTTTTTGAAGTTATTTGTCATTTTGAAGATGGGCCTACCCCTTGTGCCACCCGAAACTTACGTCTTGCACTGTTATTTATAGTATATATGTGTTTTATCAAAGTTTTCTTTTTCATTTTATTTTGATATTAACATTAACACAAGCTTTTTTGCGCGTTTTCTTAATAACTAAAGGATACCCAGACCTGTAAATTCAGTGTCCCCACACTATTGCCATAAAAACAGCAGATGTCCCGTTTTGAGGAGCAAAATAAATATACTATTGCAAAAAAAATAGTGGATGTCCCGTTTTGCAGGAAAAAATAAATGGTCACGTTATCTGTGGGCCGAAATTCATTAAACTCGCATATCTCAAAAACTATCAGACGTAGAATGTTGAAACTTTATATTCAGAATTGTTTTGACATCTAGTTGTGCACCCGCCATTTCGGTCCCATTCGACGGGATAGTTTATCTACAGGACCGCCCAAAAGATTTTAAATACATTACGCTGTATGGGCAGAAATTCATTAAAGTCTATTTTAGAGGTATTAGGCTAGTTCAAACGACTCAGAAGTGATATGTGCTGTTACAAAATTAATTTCTCCATCGAAGAAAGTGTCTTTATCATTTATAGTGCTGCTACAGGAACACTCAAAAGATTTCCAACACTTTACGGTAAATGGCAGTTTTAGGGACATTCATCCATTTCAAGTACAATACCGTCCTACCATATAGTGAGGTAATGGTCCGACCACGGTCACGTGCCTCCCTCAAAAATTACGCTAAAAGTCGCCAAGCGTGGCGACTTTTGTACCTGTGTATGTACTTTACACTCAGATCTCAAAAACTATTAGTGTCGTAGAATGTTGAAATTTCATATATAAGATTGTTGTAACATCTAGTTGCGCAGCTCGATTTTTGGTTCCAATCTACTGGAAAGTTTATTTACAAGACCACCCAAAAGAATTTCAGTACATTAATGTCTATGGACATCTTCAATATATTACATCTGTTGTCAGTCATTGTTGGGTCCATGCCCAAAATCTCGCCATTTGGCATCGACCTTGGCGATTTTTGCCAAAATATCGCCAAATTTGGCGATAGTCAGTCATTTGGTCCGTGCCCAAAATATCGCCATTTGTCTTCGGTTAAAGTAGAGTCCTTGGCGAGGTTTGGCGAAATATCACCAAATTTGGCGATAGTCAGTCATTGTATGTCCACGCACAAAACCTCGCCATTTGTCGTCGACTTTGGCGACTTTTGCCAAAATATGACCAAGTTTGGCGGTAAAATTTATTTCGCATTTCGCATAACTCCGTGCAATACCGTCCTACCATAAAGTGAGGTAATGGTCCGACCACGGTCACGTGCCTCCGCGTCAAGAATTACACCAAAAGTCCCCAAGCTTTGCGACTTTTGTACGTGTGTACGCGTTTTACTCTCAGATCTCAAAAACTATTAGTGTCGTAGACTGTTGAAATTTCATATATAAGATTGTTGTAACATCTAGTAGCGAAATCACACTTTTAACCGTAGAATGTTGAAATTTTGTATTTAGAACTATTGTAACATCTAACTGTGCATCTCTCTCTCTCTCTCTCTCTCTCTCTTTTTTTTTTCTTTTTTTTCTATTTCTACTATTAGTTCACACTCTCCCTATATATATTTATACATCGTGTTCAAATTTTCAGTCGTTAATAAAATACTTTTTATTCATCCACTCATATTCAAATAGTTTTTCCAAATGCTAATTCATTAAATAAATGTAATTAATTAAATTTAATTAAAAAAACTAGAATAAAACTTTTCTTTGTTGACCTACGTAGGAATTGACTTAATTTTTTAAAATATATTTTACTTGTATAGATAACAATACTTAATACATGAAATGTATGTAAAAAAAATTGACTTGCACTCGAATACTTTTTTTTAGAAGTTGTACAATAGATCTTGTAACAGATTCTTTCAAATGAAAAAAATAACTAGAAAAATTAGGAGCTAGTGTATTATTGATATATCTTTAAATTTTTGTTAGATTGTTAAATTCAAAAACTACTTAATTTGTTACATTTTCCTTAATATCTCTTCAAATGTACATGGCATATTTTTACTAGGTTGTCTTGCCTAACGTTAATAAATACTGATTTCACATGAGAGGCAGTTGAAGAAAAAACAAAACATGAATGATTGCTTCTAATTTTATTATTAAATTACGTAGCATGCAAAAGTTTACAACAAAAGTTCAAAATATTTTTCATAATTTTTTGATTCTGTTCCAAATTAAGAGTAAATTAATACGGGAGTAAGAAATTTCCTCTCTTACAGCGTTAAGACAATTACTATACATTAAATGCACATTATGCATAATATTTCTTAAAATGGGATAAAACGTGAAAAGTATGCTTTTTAGCTATTTATGTTGGGTTTTTTTTTTGTGTGTGTGTCTGTGTTACATCTCTCTAGGTTGTAAATAACGTGAAAAAGCACTACGACAAACTTAGTTAATTATTTTTTTTCTTTTAACAAAATAAATTTAGACTTGGTTATTTTGGAAATTATACTAATACCACTATTTATAGTAAGGCAAAAGAACTTTTACTTACACATGCTGCTAAAAGGGATAAAAAGCTCAATAACCGATTTCTTTAGCGTAAAGCATTTTTTTGAGTAGTGAAAGCACTTTTACATTCTTTTTTTTTTTTTTTTTCTATGCGTTCTCATGTTTTGTTATAAAGGCAAAAGTTTACGAGAAATAAATGAATATTAATGTAAATTATGTGCTTCAATTAACAGAAAAAAGAAGTAAACAATTTAATTGAAAAAAACACTTTGTTTAATTATTTTGCTTCAAATGCTTGTTTAAACCTTTGTTGCATCATGTCGAGTCTAGTAGACAAAGGTGTACAACTCAAAGATACGAAATATGGTTATGTGCTCCAGAAAATCCACATTTTCTTACATGAAATGGAAAGTCTATCTGTCCATTGACAGAAATTCAACTTTTTAAATTTCTCTAGATTATCTGTATGCAACAAAGGGTTGAAATCGTCTCAAATGCATGTTGCTGCAATTTTGTGCATTTACTCGAATTTTGTACAGAAATAATTAATTCGAATTTAGTACGGAAGTGGATTTCGTCTTAAACGGAGTTTGACCATAAAGAACGAAAGACAATATTGTTCAATTAAACATGTTCAATTTCATGTTCGGTGAAAAATTGGATGCATTCATTCATACGCTGAAAAAATTCAGATGTTACAGAAAGCTCACAGCAAACTTTGTGTAACTAATAATCTACTCTTACTTTGCAACAGATCAAAGGAATTATCAATTCTTATTTCCGAGGACATTTTACCATGCTTAAAAAACAAAGAAAGTTCACAACTAGTGACATAACGACGTCTTTAAATGTGGTGTTTTCTCTCGCGTAGGTAAATCAAAAGTACATATATTTGTGCTATTCCATCGGTTGCTAGACTAGATAGTGGTAAACTTGTTGTTGGAATAGTGGTAAACTTCAAACATGATATTGCATCTCAATCTCAGACAGTACTCCATTTTCAGTTAGACAGTCGATTTGTTTCTTAAGTAGAATACCTCTTCTGTTAGCTGTAATTCCTCAAAGCAACACCATCTATTTATTCATTGTCAAAATGATATACTACATGAATATCGCCCAGAAATATTTTGAACAATCGAGCAAAAGTTGTCTATTTACCATTAAATTGTTAAGTGGCAATGCGAAATGTTTAATGCCCCAGATGTAATTCTAAGTTGATGGGCTTAGTGATTGCTTTTTAAAGTACTTCGATTCAGCCATCCATCAATCTAAAAATCATATAATTTGAGTTCGATCCGGTACATATATCCCTAAAAAATTGATCTTATTTCTTGAGTATCATTAAAAGTTTTCTCAAATGACACAAATCAGCCATGAGAGATTTACAATAAATCTGGTATACCTTATAGATATGTGTTAAATTGAATAGTGAACCGTAAAAAATTGCAACTTTTGATGAACCAGTATAAAAGTAAGAAGGGATGCAAACTAAAATTTAGAAGCGTATCATAGGTTCATAGGAATTTGACTTATGCTTTAATAAATCTAAAATAATGCTCTTTTTGCAGCATAACGCATAGTTAATACTTTTTTTTCATAGCTTTGTTTCAGATAACATAATGGAAAAAATTATTATTAATTTCTGGCAAATCTGATGTTAGCATACTTAAAATGGTTGAATGGACTAGGCTTTCAGAATGGTCCTAAAATGCCCTGCTTACTCTAATCACATTTAATTGTTATAAGTAGTTTGAGAAAAAAAATGCATATTATAAATTGTACTATGATAAAGAGTAGTCATATTATAGTAAATGCTTCAATAAAATGTTTTATACCTTTAATTTCCTTTGCTTTAAGTATATTTATTTTTTATTTTAATCAAAATCAAACTTAACAATGACACATGGCAAAAGTGTGCTCTTTGAAGAATTAAAACTCTTCCATCTAAACTCTCAAAAAATAAAATTAATCACAGCACTTGAAACACTTTTCTTCACGATTTAGCACTGAATCTATAGGCCCCCAAACAACTACATATGCAAGAGAAAATATTTTATCATTCTTTTTCTATGACCGAGGGCTTTGGATTTGTTTCAGAGGGTTTAACATCAATGATTGGACTATCCGATTTCGAGGCAATATCTTTTGTATCTTCTGGAGTAAGTCTCTCAAACACCCTTGGATTGCGAGAGAACAAACTGCTTGAACGCTCACGGTTCCGAATGCGGGAATAAGGTCCATCTTCAGTGTCGGGGCTTTCGTCGGACGAGTCATCAAAATCGTTAAACAAAGGATATTCGTTGTCTCCGAACTGCGAATTTTGGAACGAGGGCGAATCTGGAAAGCGAGCTCTGTCAAAGCCTTCAACCCTCTGAAGCTGTCGTCGGACCCAATCCAGATCTCGAGCAGTGGGTACACTGAGGGCCGAAGGATCAAAGCTTCGATTGAGCCGTCTTGTAGTGTTCCGAAAGTCCTCGTCTAAATCAAATGCTGGATTTCGAATATTTCTAAATGGCGGTCTGCGTGGAAACGGGATATCAAGGTAGCCTGGATCTTGATTTCTTATTATTCCATCGTCGCTTACGTCGTCATTATGAAGCAACACGTTTCTGTCATAGATAGTCTGCCCGTCTCTAATATACAGTGGGTATATTAACCTGTCGTAAACGCGTCCGGTCTCGGGATCTACTCGAACTGCTTGAATGCCATTTGGTATCGGCACTGCGCGCAAAACAAAATTTGGAGGACTGAGTCTAGTATCATACGACGGAGGTCTAAATAGGACGCCAGGCTCGATTCTAGGAGTCTGAATACTTGGAGGCAGAGCAGGATAGTTAGATCTTGGAGGAAAATTCGGATTCAGAAAACCCCTAGAGAGAGGTTCGTCATCAGATGGATAACGACCAGCGCCATAGGATGGTGTAGAAGTCCGGGGAGAGCCAAATTCGTCTCTTCCCAAACCACCATGAATTGTAGACATGGAAAGGCCTGGGCGTCGATCTACAGGAGCAGGATCATCATCGAATCCTCCATACGGAGGTAAAAAGGGTCGTCGAGATGTCGTCGTGTAAACAGATCGATCGGGGTTTCGTTCTCTGGGTATAAAGTAAGGTCGTCTCGCTGAACTCGGATCGATTGGCGGTAAATATATGTCTGAAGTTCTGCTTTCATCAGATGGATTTTGAGACTGAGATCTTACGGGAGCATTTGGTTGCGAATAAGCAGGTTGGTTCACAGGTCGTGCAGTATCAAGTGCACCGCTGGGATAATACGCTACAGGATTTCTCGGTCTGTAATCTTCGTAAGTTCTCTGGCTGGATTCCCTTGGTAAATTGTCCTCTTGCTTAGAAGCCTTCTCGTCTTTTTGGTCAGTATATGAAACTCTAGATGACTCTGCTTTAAGTCGAGCCCCATAGCTAGCTCCAGAGTTTTCAACAGAAGATGCCGCCGCAGTTAAAGGGAAATCCGAATGCAGCTTAACAATTGAAGCATCAGCTGATTCAGAACTGGCTACACCTGGTTCATTAGATCGAACTTCGGCCCGAAATCCGTCTTTGTCTGCTACATAATCGACGACTCGGTGAGTTCCATCCACATGTGTAAGACCGTAAGAACCAATTACTCTGCCTAAATGATCTGTTCCTTCTTTTCTAAAATGCTCTCCTTCAGGATTGCTGACAGCATAGCTGAATTTGTAGTTACCTAAAGCCTAAAATAATAAATAATAGATTACTTTAAATACAAATAAAAGAGATATTAATGATAAAGATATTTTAAAAATAAATTTTAACAACCTAGAAGTCTTCAAAAGAAGTATGAAACAGCTCTTTATTTCAGTTCTTTAAGAATTTATTTAGCTTCCTCTATTCTTTAAATCAGGTATGGGCAACCTTTCAAAAGTTGCGTGTCAATCTTTAGGATGTTAACGAAGTCGTGGGCTAAACTTCAGAATGTTAGCGAAGTCGCAGGCCGTATAATTGGTATTTATAGGGTATTTTGAATGGTTTATATGGGTTTTATGCGGGGTTTTGATATGTTCCGCGGGCCGGAGGTTGCCTATATGTGCTTTAAATATTCCATAATGAGAATATCAGTTTTATTTTAATAGTTAAATTAACTTTTATTAGTAGAATTTAAGATAATTTCATTTTATGATAGACTATACGTTTTGGAAGCTGTATTGATATCAGATGTAACTGTTCATTCTCATTTTCAGCCTACAAAAACATAAGTTCATTTTTAATTTCATATAACTAGGGCCTTAAAAAATATGAAGTTCTTTCGGAATTATGCGGCATCGATGCCGCAGTTTATTTTAAATTATGCGGCATTTACAGAAATTTATTGAAATAACGAGGATGAATGGGAAAATAAATACGTTAAAAAGAAAAAACAATATTTTTTTAACGTAACATTTATTACAAGGCACTTTATTTGCTCTCTTATCACAATTAAAAGCAAATATTTACTTTTGCTCTAGAGAAGTATTTCTTACTTTTGCTCTAGAGTTTATGAAAATAAAGCGATGCTAGAGTCTGGCGGCCAATAATTCCTTCAAATCCCGTTTTTGTTTTTTAATATTTACTACTCTCTCACACTACAGAATTGGGTAAAACCTAGGTACTTGCTTTGCTTTGCATGCTAGTTTTGGAAACCTCTGTGAAACAGCCTCTGATTTCCAAATATTTACCAGACTTTCGGCAGAACATTCCTTCACATAATTGTAAGCAGCATATTCAAGTTTTAGTCGTAGGTCCTGTCATCGGAATTAGTGTAAAGAAGAATTTTTAGACAGTTTTTATAGAAAACATGTTGAGAAAAAGATGAGAAATAAAAAGCTTGCTAAAAATGGCACGAAATTGTAAATTGAAGAATGCAGATACAAAAGTCATTGTTCGGTTTTCAAGGTACAGTAAAACCTGCTAAGCTGACCACCCAGTGGTTCCACGTTTTCGTGGTCAACTTATCAAGGGTACAAAACTTACTTTTTGATTTTCCTATTTTATCATCTACGTAATACATATATCATCTACGTAGTATACTACAATATTATGTAAAATATGAAATCAAAATGGTACAAAATAAGAATAACATTGCTTATTAGGGCTAAACATTAACTATACGTACATATTACTGTATTACGTATTAATTATTGGATATTTTCATAGTAAGTATAGTTACTATGTATACTACATACAGTAGTAAGTTGAACAGAATCAAGTTAATTATGAAACTCAATTTATTACTGTATTAATACATTTAGAATGGTGTACGTGTGTATTAAGGGCTTTGTACTTCACACATACTTACTACAGTATACATACTGTCAAAAAAGTTCCGAGAATTGGTCAATAAAACACAAAATGTTTATTATTCATTCAACTTTATTTTATCGACTTCAAAGTAGACCCCTTCTTATGCCAACGAATAATCCAATCATCAAAACATCTTTTAAACGCATTTCGGAATCGACTTCAGTTCTTGCAGCGAATTCTCTTTTATGTCTTCTATCGACATAATCGAAAACGGGTGCCTCGAAGTGGTCATTTAAGTTGTGGAAAGAGAGAAAAAAGTCGGCTGGAGCGATATCGGGTGAATACGGTAATTGTTCGATGGTATTTGTTAAGTTTTTGGTCAGAAATTCGTTCGCAATGATAGCCTTGTGAGATGGTGCGTTGTCGTGGTGCAAAATCCAAGAGTTTTCTTTCCACAAATCCGGCTTTCTTCGCCAAATTTTCACTCTCAATCGCCGCATAACGCTCAGATAATATTATTTATTTACCGTCTGATCTTCTGGCAAGAATTCCGAGTGCACAACATCGCGATAATCAAAGAAAACAGTTCAACATTACCTTGACTTTTGATCGACTTTGACGAGGTTTTTTCAGTTTCGGTGCAGTTGGAAGGCGCCATTCCGAAGCTGGTTGACTGGTTTGCATGTCGAACTCGTACAGAGGCGGCCCGAGGGGGTGCGGGGCCCCAGGCGAAGCGCAAGAGCGGGGCCTCTTCTCTATCATGTCTTATGACATAGCAATAAAATGTCCCAGGTGCGGGGCCTCTATAAGCGCGGGGCCTTAGGCGATCGCCTACATTTGCACCCCCCTTGGGCCGGCCCTGACTCGTAAACCCATGTCTCATCACCAGTTACAATGCATTTTATGAATGCAGAAATAGCAAAACACACTTGAAATGAACTGACAAAATCGAGCACTGTAAACAAACTAAATGACATATAGCGCTCAAACTCCGCGTCAGTATAGAGGACAGTTTCACCAACTTGGCGACAAAACGAATTTTGACAATCTCTTTAGGCTTTTAAAAAGTCCCATTACTTTTTTGACAGAATGTACATACTAATGTAGTTACAAACATTAAGAATCTGGACTGAAATAGTCATTAATCTTGCTTTGTCACCAACGAGTTCTATATATTAAATAGGAATTTTCTCAGTTATTCTCAACTGAAGTGAGATAAAAGAACTGTAAGAATGTTTCTGTTGTCGACAAAGTGTCAGAATTTGATCTGTAAAACCCTTTAATGGAGTTGGCATTTGAATTTGAACAAACTTTGAGAGCCTAATAGACTTTTTCGACCAACGGAAATTTTCAGAAATTTGGTGCTGATAGAAAAGAGAATGTAATCAAGTTGAGAAATTCTTCTGTTGCTGTCAATTTATACAAGTTTTCCCTAATAGATAATAGTCTTATTTCAATTACAGGCAAAATAAAAGGGAAGTTATTTAACAAAATATTTTATACACAATTTATTCATGTAAAACACTTTTATTGAATTCATTTTTACAAAGTAATAAAAAAATGAGCTTAAAGGATCATCTAATACAATTCTGCCGACATTTTTTAATGAGTTATTGTGTTAGGGCTTAGCAGCTGATTTCTAATGCAATGGCAATCATATTTGGTGTCCCAAAAAGATGATAACATGCTTTGACTCTCTAACCATTAGAGGTAAGTAGGCAATGTAAATTGAAAATAAAAATGTGCGAAACAAGGTAGGAAAAAATACCACGTTAAGTAAAATTCCTCTCGTTAATTTTTAAAAAGTGACAATTTTTACATTTGTACACGACCCCCGTCCAAAAAAATTCCCTGTTAGTAAAATGTGTCTCATACACTAGTGTGGTGATCTAAAACATCTGAGAAGTAGGGTAGGTGCACCAGTAACTAACACTGAGTTTAAAATCTGAATTTTTGTTATCTAGAGCCACCTGGATGTTAAAAGAATTGCATACATCTTAAGATAAATGTCTAAATTGGTACTTTATAGCATTATTTCATAAAAGTTCTGAAATGAAAGCTTATAATAATAAATTATCTGGCAAAGTGTCAGTTACCAGAGATGTGTCATTTACTGATGCACCAATCCAATATCCTAAAAATTGCCAGATATATGAAAATAAATATATCCCTAGTAGCACAATTAGTCCAAAAGACGTTTAAAACACGTTTTTTGGCGTTAAAAAACGTGTTTCTAACGTAATTTGAACGTTTTTTGAACTAGTTGTGCTACTAGGGATGATGACATAAGCCACTTTTCAATGGCTGCCAAAGAGAAAAAATCACTATATGGACAACCCCTTTTCAGAGGTCGCAATAAATAAAGAAAGAAAATATTTTTTCCACTCCAGTAATAAACGTTTATAAATCAAATTTATGTATAGCTCCTGATCATCTTTCTTTAAAGATATCTCTAATCTGACGATAATCGCTAAAGGTTCTTTCCAATATACAATCCTTTTAAAAAATCGATTATTTCTGTTATGGAAGAAGAAAACATACTAATCAGTTATCAGCATACATTTCTGTTGTTTGTACAAATAAAGTTTACGTAAAAATTTTTGAAAAATTAATTTTCTATATTAAATAAATTATGAGCATATATTTTAAACATTTTCATTCATTTTTCACATGAAAAATGAGTGGTGATATTACGTAAATCATAAATTATCTCCTTTATAACTTTCTTTTTCAAATATAATTGTAACTGCTTACAAAAAAAGAAGAAAAAAAAATATGTTATTTCCTTTGCAAATTATTTTTGGGAACTCTGGCGTAATTACCTTCATTTTGATACAATAACATAAAATCTAAGTTTAAAAACAAATTTTACGAAGATTTTAATATGTAAAGCTCACATTTCGAACAACAATACTCACATCTTGTTCTCGAGATACTTCACTGGCTCCATCTGGATGTGTTCCACAAAAAGCTATCGCTGAACAGCTATACAAGACGCATATGGCTAAAATAATCTAGAAAATAAGCATATACTTTAGAAATATGTTACATTGGCACTTATAACAACTATTCATCCAATAACTAGTGAATATCTTACTTTACATTATGATAACCAGATATAACAAGTACCATACTGCTATCCCTAAATTCGTAATTATGTCTCTTTTTCTTAAAATGGTTTTACTGCTCGTAAGAAAATAATTGAATTGCTATGAAATTTTGCGTAAAAGTGTTAGTTAAAGCGTTCTAAAGAGAAATAACTTACGAAATATATAATCTTTATAAATAATTTAATAACTGTTGTCGGTTTTTAAATATATTAGAATGCTACTACACGCCTAAAGAAAGGAAATTTTAAAGAAAAAAAAAGCAAGAAAGAAAAAAAAGAAAGGAAAGGAACATACAGTTTTTAGCTATTTTGTTACTTGCTGTATTTGTTTTTGCCCATTAGAATATTCAAAAAAATTTTCTATAGGAATTTAATTGCACTACATATTTTTTAAATTGAAAATATGCATAGTACAGATTGTAACGTCACATTACATATTTTTGGGAATGCGATTTCCTTTATTTTATTTTCGGCTGTAAGGCATATACATTACATATTGTTATGTACAGTTTTACGTTTATAGATTTTTATTTTTGATAACATTTTTCAAAATTCTTTAAGTATCTTCTATACATTCTGCATTCGAAGTCGTTTAGGAAGCGCTCTGAAACTATTACCTCTCTTCAACGACTGTGGGATACATTTTATAAGAACTAACAACACTAACTAATTCAAAGTAAGCTTAAAAACACTCGTGACATTAGTATAATAAATTATCTGAGTATACATGAGCGAATTATTTATTGAATTTAAAAATAACACGGCAAATACAAAATTTAAAATCATTTTTGAGCTCTATGTATGAACTAGAGTGGATATCACGATGCGTATGAAACTAGAAATTACAACAGTAAACTTTGGACAAGAAGGAGAAACCATGACAAGCGCGTGCATTTTAAAGCACTTTCTAATATATTTATCATATTTATACATATACTACTGAATTCTACACAACCAGTTCAAGCCCACCCATCGTTGCATAGACGTAACAGAGATTCCTCTTTTGTGCCCTAGTGCTGCTTCATCACATGATCAAACGAGCCAATAAAAATTATTGATCATGGATGTGGAAAGCAATTTCGCACTTTTATCAGTATAATCTTATTCCTTTAAGGAAGAATGCAAGTGTCCCAGACCTTTTCTACAGCTTTATAAAGAAGCGAGGGAGGTTAAATTATACGAAAAATTGATACTGCTCCTCTTCCCAAACTGTTCGATGCACTTTGACTGACAGAAAACGCAAGTACAAAAATTGCCTTGAAATACGGAACAAACATAATAGAAGTATACAGGGGCGTAGCAAAAAATTTTTCATGGGGGGGGTTACGACTACTGCAACTCACATATATGCATAGATGTGTGTGATAAAGGAGTCAAGAATATACATTTTGTATGGAAAAAATTCCTCATGGGGGGGGGTTATGACCCCCCTAACCCCTCCCGTGGCTACGCCCCTGGAAGGGTATACTACAATTTGTGAATAGACTTTCTTCGGGTTTCTACTATAATTGGGTTCTTTTAAAAGCTGTTCAAAAGTAGCATTATTCCTTAAAAGAACAGCCTAAAATGTGCTACCCATATATATGATGATGATGATGATGATGATAAAATGGCTTTTGCTAGAAAATGATCTCTTTCTGGAGCTCTGGAAAAAACTGGAACTGTGCAGTGCAGCCGGCGGCACGTTACGTAACCCCCCCCCCAAAAAAAAAATAGCCCCTAAACTGCAAACAACTTCGCATATTGGTGTATTCAAGAACTGCTCATTTTGTAGTTGATCTGAGATTCCCATGGTAGCAAAATGTGTTTGCTCTGCCTCTCGTAAAAATATTTATATTCATTTGTAATTATTATATCCCAGATGTCGATGCCATATCCATATTAAAATGAAGAATATTCATGCATTGAGCCCTGCCTTTTTTTCATTTAACTTGGAATTGTCCATATTAATTTCTAAAAATGAAAATATCTTTTATAGTTATGCACATAGCGTAGACCAGCGGTGCGCAAACCGGGGGTCGCGAGAAAATTTTTAAGGGTCGCCAAATTCAAAGAAATTCAAATTTATAAAAAATCTACAATTATTCATTTGAAAGAACGGAAATAATACAAGAGAAACTGTCAATTATTATTTTACGAGCGCGATATTCGCGATTGCTAACACGGGGCCTCAAAACCCCGTTATCATGCATAGTGATCTGCGGTATGGACTGCTTACTTCCAGCACATACTTCACATTGACTTTTTATGATATAATGTTTTTATAAAGTATTTTTCATTAAAAAATACTTATATGGATATGCATAAATAAAGCATTGTTTCATAAAATTATGTGCTGATTCATTAACTGATTTTTATGATGTTACAACTTTTATAACATTTTTATGATGGTTTATAAGTTTGGTGCGCTATTTTATTTTAACGTGTGGCGTTATTTCAATCAATGACGTCACGACACTCTTTTAAAAAC
This sequence comes from Cheiracanthium punctorium, assembly GCA_038373885.1. NCBI lineage: Eukaryota > Metazoa > Arthropoda > Arachnida > Araneae > Cheiracanthiidae > Cheiracanthium > Cheiracanthium punctorium. The sequence continues at coordinate 607,085 of JAWZYV010003359.1, read as the reverse complement.
ACTCTGTAAGAGCAAATCCCAAAAAGAATTTCAATGTAACTTCGTTGTCAATTAAAAAAAATGTCTACTGTCTATCCAGGGGTCGCGACAAAATTTTACACAAAGTAGGGGGTCGCAAACGAAAATAGTTTGCGCACCACTGGCGTAGACTACCGGGGGATCATTTTTTTAAGTATTTAAAGGAACTGAACAGAAACGTGATTTTCACGTTATGTATATTACAAGAAAATTCTAAAAGGCATTTTGAATGAGATATCTGTAATAAATTCTATTCAATGTCAGTTGATGAATTGAGAGCTTACCTATTCTAATACTGGGATAAATAAAAATAAGAAATAAAATTTCCCAACAACTTTCTCATGGATGTCTTGAGAAACATGTCTTTTTTTATAGTATGGCATTTTTCAAAACACCTTGCACAAGCCAATTTTAAGAACTCTAGCATGCATAAAAATTCTACTTTTCACAAATAACAAAATCAGCAGATCAAAGATACATCCAAAAGCAGTGTTAACAGTTCTTTTCAAAAGAAGAAGGGGATTTATCAAAAAGGGCACTTTTTCTGTTGAGAAAAAGGGCAATTTTCCTGCTATCCTGCTAGATGCTTTCTCTGTTCATCCAGTTTTCTTTTAAAAGAGCATTTTCTTTACCTTCCACTAGGTATGCCTTCCTGCTTTGTGTATTATTCATAGTATCTCTATGATTTCATCCGCCCTTCCTCCACCTTCTTCAATCGACACCGATGTAAAATATTTATATTAAACGTTCTGTTCAAAGTCCCTGTCAATTGGAACCAGATGAAAAACTTCGGCTGTGTGCACGCGTTTGTTGAGGGTGGAGCTTCCTGGGCGTGAAGAGAGGGAGCTTATAACTCTATGTTAACCCTTTGAGGCGCAACCCATTCCCAATGCTGAAAAAAGGGCAGCCGTTGCCATCGCTCGACTTAACTACCAGCAAGATGGCGGACGATCGAAACATTCATCGCGTGCCACAGATCTTTTTTGACGACAGCGAGCTGTCGTCAAAAAAGGGTCTCTTGATCTGTGGCACGCGATGAACGTTTCGATCGCCCGCCATCTTGCTGGTAGTTAAGTCGAGCGATGGCAACGGCTGCCCCTTTCTTCAGCATTGGACAATCTATCCACTGTGCTCGCATTCTTCCATTTTTCAGCAGATGTCAGTGCTGTTAAAAATAATCTTGACCATTTTTTTTTTTTTACGGGAAATGACGTGCTAAAAAGTAAAGGATTCTCGTGGAGCTATGTCACCCGCAACTATTTTTATAGAAATCAAATCTATTCTTCGTGACTGGCAACAGTCAAAACATCAGAGTTTGGTGTTTCCAGAGAGAGGGAACACTGCGCGTTAAAAGGTTAAAAGAGCTGTAATAAAAGTACTTTTTCACTTAAAACAAAAAAAAATAACATTTTCTTAAAATGTTACGATTTGAAAGCAAATGTTTGAAAAAGAGGCAAGTTTTATTTATTTGTTTATTTATTTATTTTTTATAAAAGGCAGGGCGCACGGGCACTAAAGCAAAAGAGCAGGGCTCATAGGCGTTTAAAAAAAAGACGGGCAGGACACGGTGCACTTTAAAAAACGTCAAACATGTTGCGAAAAGCTTAATAATAGAACGAAATGAATAACACGGTTACAAAATTAAGACAAAAAGAAAAAAAAAAAGGGACAGAGTAGCACACTCACAGAATCACGCACTTTTGAATTTCTTATCATTACACGTATCCATGGCCAAGGAAAATTACGACAGACAGATGTTTCTCTCGTTGTTCTCTCCAGTTTTTTGTTCTTTACTAATTTCATATCCTGGTAATATCTTGGCCAGCTACACCCTCTTTTGGGCAAGGTTACGATTTCACTTTTTCCCCCCTCCCATTCTAACCACACAACACAGCCAGGTTCTTTATTTACCTCCAACGTGAAGGCCGCGAGTGCAAAATGCAAACACTCTCCGAAAAATAATAAAGTGAGAAAGGTTATTTGTTCCTCTAACCTTGATTTTCACTGTTTCAGTGAAAGTTGAAAAGCAAAAAAAAAAGTGGATGCACAAAACGTGCCACGCCTTCGGGAATGTCGGATGAGTAGTTCTGGTCAATGAGAAGTCTTTATGATTATTCAATACCTTTCAGCTGCTCATTCCTTTTTTAATTTTTCTTTGATTAGTCTTTAAAGGAGCTGTTTGAAGGTAATATTACGGAACGTTTGCTGTAACTGCCATTTAAAAGAGCCTTTAGTGACGTGAAAATGATTGAAAGTTACGCAAGGAATTTAAATGGCTGATTCCACGCTTTTCTCTTATGATTCCGGAGGAAAAAGGGTCGGTATTTGGATAATGAAGATTTTTTTTTCCCCTCCAACTTTTCTTTCCCAGTTTGGCACTTCCTCCAGGTGATTTAATTCTTTTGACTGCTTGAAAGTACTTATAGATGGTCCGATCACATGATAACTCTTAAAAAAAGTCTGGCTATCAGTATGAAAATTTTACCTCGTATGAAGGTAAATAAATGGTTAGATGCTGAAATTTAAGGACTTATGACTTAAATTGCAGGAAAGACTAGCAAAGACGAATTTTTAAACAGTTAGACAGAACATATTTTTTATATATATTAAGAAAAAATGGAATAAAACTGATTATATGGCCCTTCATTTCAATATATTATAAGTACAAATTTGTTATGCTTCAAAATAACTGTCCACTGCAAAAGTTCATCACTTCTCAGGGGGGAATTCGGGAATGAATTACGGGGTTAGTTTATTTTTATTTATTTTTATTTTATTTAATTTTATATAGACAGTTATTTCGAAACATAACAAATTTGTCACTAGAATATGTAAGCCTAAATCATTTTACGCTGCTGAAAATCTCCTAACCATATCATATATAATGTTTATTTTTCAGTTTCTTATAACTAAATCGACTAAATCGACTTTCGTAAATTAAGTTAGGGGAAATAATGATTTATGAAATTTAAGAATAGATTCTGCGTAATTCAAATAATAAAATTAAAAACTGAAGCAGTTTTTAAAGTTATATTTTGAAAGTTGAACAGTAGAATTTGGCAAAATTGTCGACACGTTTTTGAGGTTTGGAAATAGCACTCTAGAATAGTAAAAACAGCATTTATCTTCAGTCGTTTCAGCAAGAAACGTAGTTTAATCTGCTTAAAATAAAACTCAACAGCTACGTTCTAAGTGCATTCATTAAAATTTAAATAAGATAAATATATTGTTTTCATGTATTTTTACTAATAATAAGTGACGTAATCCTATTCACCATTGTGTTCATATTCTTTGGTAACAGCGATTACGTATGTTATATCATTTGAACCTGCGAAGATGCATACTGATTTCACATAATTTTTTTCCAGTTTAACAGGCTGTCGTTCAGGATACGTTAAAAAAAAAAAAATGTGATTTGAAAAATAATGACTGATGAGCTTTTTGAAACGATAAAGAGGGTTGTTTCTAGCAAATCAAATCCAATACAGTGGAACCCCGATCTATCGTTCCCGCATTCATCGTTTTCCCGTATTGATCGTTTTATTTTTATGGTCCCTGCACAAATTGTATTTAAATAATATTAAAGAAACCCGCATTTATCGTTCTTCAAAAAGTGACTTTCCCGCGTTCATCGTTGTAAAATTTTTCACCTGACCAAAATGAATTGGAAGATTAAGTGTATCCATACCGCATACAAACTTTAATTGCTTCTTGGTATGATTCTTGGTTTGATGATAATCAGATTAACAGTGGTGGCATGTAGCAGAGGTATGGATACTGTGAAATTTAATGTATATTTCCATTAATCAAGACGTTGCGGCATGCGGTATCCTAAACATGGAAGAAATGCGTGATCATGCAAAATAATGAAAATAATGGCGTAGCAGAGGATATTGTTCATGCCAATGAGGCTGAGCCACACTAGTACGAAGCATTTCTAAAAAAATAACGGTATTTGAAACTTTACAGACTTTTTTATACAAACCTGTAATTGCAGAAAAGGACCAGAAAAGTATTGTAAATCTTGAAGATTTTCTATTTAACATTAAAAATGCTGAAAAACTTAACATAAAATTACTGATTTTTAAAAATAAATATCACTTATAATTTTCATCTTCGATTTATTTGTTTTATAATTTTGTAAGAATTAGTACTTGTTGGTGTAGAGCCGTTGCGTGTATGTATAAGCATTGTTTTCTTCGTATTTTGACTTTAACCCGCATTTGTCGTTTTCCCGCATTCATCGTTTTTTTCTACCCTCCCCATGAAAAACGATGGATCGAGATTCTACTGTATAACATTTCGCAAACGGCATGACTATGGGAATTCTTTTCACAATGTATTATGCAATATTTGAGAGTGCGTTTAATTATCACCTTGTCGGAATATCCATAAAATTCAGTAAATTCCCGTATTTCAATTTGCTGGAATCTCCCCACCCCCTCATTAATTTATCTTTCCTGAAAATTAATTTGTGCTATTATAGCTCTGGACTACAATATCCTCCACTTCCGCTACGTAAGTGGCTAGCATTCAGAATTGTGTTTGTTTTTATTTCATATTTCTTTTTCTTCATATTTCTTCATTATTATTTTCAAAAAATAAAATAGCTATTCCTGTCTGGATCTAAAAATCAAAATTCCACGATATGCCATTTGAGAATAACAGATGAGTTCAAATTTGAAGTAAGTAGATACAAATTGTTTCGAAGTGCACTTCCTCTTAACATGCCTTATTTTTTTCGAACACGAAAATGTCAAGACTTAACTGAAAGCCCTCGAAGTTTAAATTTTCAATAAATTCATGCACGAGGAAAACAAAAGTCGTTTTTCCCGAACAATGGCGAAGCAAGGGAGCAACATTGTCGGAATGACAAACCGACATGCTTGCAATAATCTGATGCATTTTCCAGAAATGAATTATTTGTAGGAGAAATTTATCAAGCACGAACGGGGAAAAAAGTCTGGTCGTCACACGGCAAATTGACCATTCGCAAGGACAAATAGAACAACGTGCCGTATTAGACTGATATTGTATCAACAGAAGGAAAATGAAAATGACTGAGTCATGTCACTTACGATGGAATAGCCGCAATCAAATGTGATGATAATTTATACTGGAGGGAGTACGCATTTTGACATGAAACTTTTTGTCAGAGTATACGTCAGAGTTAAAAAAGTATACGGACTCTTTATTGCTTTCTCTATAAGCATCATTGGCTCATAAGGCAGTAAACATCTATTATTTCCACCCAATTAATTGATACCTGGAGGAAGTTATAAGACATCGTATTAATGAAGAGAAAGGAAAAAAAACAAAACTTGGTGATTTCATTCATTTTATGATTCTTGTTTTTGATCGGGAATTGCAGAGAACTTCAACATGTTCTTAGAAAATAAAGTAATAAATATGAACAGCAAATAGCTGATATGTAAGTTAAGATATTTTTGAGATTGATAAGCTGAAATTATACACGAGTGCGATTTAAAAAAATCTGATGTGTCCAACACATGACTTCCTTGCACGTCCATTAGATCAAAAATATTTTCGACGCACTTCCTCTAAATTTATTTGTTTGAAAGAGATAAAATATCAATAATAGTAAGGTTTAGGGATTTCTAGCCAAATATTTCGATATCGCCAAGCTGAGTTCAATTCGAAAGATTTCCTTCTGACACTTTATCTGGCGATATTTCACCAAAAGCCGACAAACTTGAGATAGTCAGCGAGATTTTGGGGATAGCCAAAGTAGTCATTGACCACAGACTTTCAATGAATTGAATGCATCTATACACCTCAATGTATTCAAAGTCATTTGGCTCACCATGTAAATAAATTCTCAGTCGATTGCTGTCAAAAAAGATTTTGAAAACAGTTAGATATTACAATAGTTCTAAATACAAAGTTAAAAAATCTGCGGGTTAAAGTTTTAGAGTTATACAAAATACGAAATAATTTTTGGAGCCAAATTTGGCGATATTTCGGCGAAACTCGTCAATGTCGACGACATTTGGCGAGATTTTAAGCATGAACCAAACAATGACAGATTATCGCCAAATTTGGCGATATTTCGCCAAAACTCGCCAAGAACGATGACAAATGGCGATACTTTGGGCATGGACCAAATGACTGACTATCGCCAAATTTGGCGATATTTCGCCAAAACTCGCCAAGGTCGAGGACAGACGGCGAGATCTTGGGCATGTACCAAACAATGACTGTCTACAGTTGTATTATATTGAAGATGTCCATAGACATTAAGGTACTGAAATTCTTTTCGGTGGTCCTGTAAATAAACTCTCCAGTAGATTGGAACCAAAAATCGAGATGCACAACTAGATGTTATAACATTCTTATATATGAAATTTCATAATAGTTTTTGAGATTTGAGAGTTAAATATGCACACACATACACCAAAAGTCGCCAGTAGGATGGTATTGTGCTTGAAATGGATGAATGCCCCTAAAATTGCTATTGACCGTAATGTATTGGAAATCTTTTGAGTGTTCCTGTAGCAGAAGTATAAATGATAAAGACACTTTTTTTAATGGAGAAATTCATTTTCTAACTCTTTACAGCATATATCACTTCTGAGTCGTTTGAAATAGCCCAATACCTCTAAAAAACGCTTTGATGAATTTCGGCCCATAGAGCGTAATGTATTTCGAATCTTTTGGGCGGTCCTGTAGATAAACTATTCAGTCGAATGGAACCGAAAGGGGAGGTGCACAACTAGATGTTACAACAATCCTAAATATAAAGTTTCAACATTCAACGCCTAACAGTTTTTGAGATATGCGAGTTTAATGAATTTCGGCCCATTGAGTGTAAGGTATTTCGAATGTTTTGGGCAGTCCTGTAGATAAACTATCCAGTCGAATGGAACCAAAAGGGGAGGTGCACAACTAGATGTTACAACTATCCAACATATGAAGTTTCGACATTCTACGCCTAATAGCTTTTGAGTTAGGCGAGTTTAATGAATTTCGGCCCATAGAGCGTAATGTATTTCGAATCTTTTGGGCGGTCCTGTACATAAATTATCCATTCGATTGCCACCAAAAGG